>CM076572.1:403219335-403538307 GCA_034641835.2 Pinus albicaulis
CTGAACCCTAGGAAGGCTAGATCCTATAGTTTAAAAGTTGGTCTATGGTTACCTCTAATGTTCTTGGACTTTAAATCGAAATCTCACAACTTAAGAGTTATTAAAGTGATAACAGACTGAGTATATTGTTGTTTTGGATGTTGTTCATGTTCTTATGTATTTTTCATTTGCATGCATCGGAGTTGGCCCCCTCAAGAAAGGAATTATTTTATTCTAGGATGCTTTAATCCTTGGTGGTATTCCATTACAAACCCATCCTTTCCAAGAACCTAAGTCACCCCACACCAAAATATCCTTCAATTTTTTAATCCCATTGTATTTCATCCATTCAATCAGGGAATACAATTCTTCAGAAGAGAGAATGGAACTAGGATAAAATTTATCGTTCCATAAATTAATCCATTCCCTGCCTTCCATCCCAAATTTTCAGCAATAAGAGAAATTTTTATTATTTTCATAACCTTGGGATTTTTGATCCTCGACCAATCCATTGAGCTTCCTCCATTCTTATAATTCAGGATTTCTGAAATTATTTTCTTGTGAAGGATTCTTTACACAAACCTTTAGTGTCTGAGATCAAATTTTAAACCAACTTGGACCACAAATCTATATTGGCCATTATAGGATTTTGGATTCCCAATCCCCCCATTTCCTTTGGAAATATAACTACATTCCAATTAACTATATGGAACTTATTTTCATTATTATTACCCCCCTTCCAGAGAAAGTTTCTTATCGTAATGCTCATTTGATTAAAAATTCCTTTCAGAGCTAATATCTTTAAGCAGAGCTAAATAGGAAGTAACGAGAGCACGACATTTATCAAAGTGATTTTCCTTTCCAGATTTAGGAAATAAGCATCCTAACTTGCAATTTTATTTTTTAACTCTTCAATATTTCCTCCCAATCCTCCTTGTGGGGATTTCCAAGTGAAATGGAGATCCCAAGGTACTTGAAAGATCGTCATTCTTCTTGTACTGAGAACTATAGTATTGTTGCGATCTCATGTATCGCATTTTCCTCACAGTTCAAACCATAAGTACAATTCTTTATTTTATTAACTTGTCCTCCCAATAGCTCCAAATAAGTGTCCATGATTCTTTTAAATTTGTTGGCTATAATTTTTTATGCTTTACCCATAAGGATCGTGTCATCAACGAATTGTGAATGATTGATCACTTTAACCTGACGAGAAATGCTAATACTTGGGCGTGCACCTGCTCTTTGTGCTACCTCCAGATTCTGGCTTAAACACTCCGCCACTGGAATGTATATCGATGGAGAGAGGGGGCATCCTTGTTAGAGCCCTCTAGAAGCTTTAAAGAAGGAAGTTGTTATTCCATTGATCAAGGGGGATATCTATGGGATGTAGAAATTATACAACAAGCATGTATATCATGGATTCAATCCAATCTAAAAATGAACTAAAGTTAAATACTGAATCACTTCTACAAATCAATTGCGGAAATTAAAAACGAAATTGCCAATCACATGAAGCAAAGAAGAATCAATCAAACCACAACACAGATAATTTCTCGGGGAAATATTGCTGCTCAAAACCCCACTATCTTCTATTGTATATTCAACATGGATACATGAAATAATTACATACAAATATTTTCACAAGAGCCCTCCTGTACTCAGCTAACTGTCTCACACTGTCTCAGATAAAACTGACCAATACTTAGCCAATTCACTGCCTCCAGATATCCTGCCTTGCTTGCGCAATTTGTGTGGAATGCAATCCCTATTCCATAGGAATTTTGGCCTTCCTAAAATACACAAGGATCATGGGCAATCCACTGGGTGTTTGGTTTCATCTGTGCAACCCAATAATCCTACAACTGATAGTCAACTTCCCTTTCACCTAGATCTCAAATGGGTCTCCACTGGAACTGACACACATGCAATTAATAATAGTAAATCCTCAGTTGCATGTGAGATCAATAATTGTGGATTAATTAACATTTAATTCATTTGATCTCTCACTAGTGTATCAAATAGTTATAACTAGAACAACTGAGTTTAACTCACTTAATTGAGCTAAACTGTTTACAACCTGCATTGACTAATGCACCACTGCACTTCAAACTCTGTTACAAATAGAATTACTCTGCACACCTCACCAACTACCCTCAACTCAAAATTCATGAGTTAAATGAGTTTATCACACTTAGTTAACTATTACAAGTTATTTTGAGATTAGATTACATTTTATTGTCCATCTTAATTAAGGGATAACTAAAATAGACATGCACCAAATTTAGCTGACACTAGTGTAGGTGCTACTAAGACCTGTGGTCCCACACTAGTGTAGGTGCTTCTTGGACCTCCTGGTCCCACATTAGCGTGGGTGCTGAAATTTCTTGTTGAAATTCAACACTCCCTCTCAACAAGAAATGGATTATCCTTCACCCCGATCCTACCTATATGGTATTCGAATTTGCTCCTGGTGAGCACCTTCGTCAAAATATTTGCATCCTGGTATTCCGTGGGAATGTACCGAAGTAACATTATTCGCCTCTACACATAGTATATGAGATGGTGGTACCAGATATCTATGTGCTTGGACCTATCATGAAACACAGGATTAATCGAGATTTTAGTGCAACTCTGATTATTACAATGTATCATTGTTGGATCCATCTGAGAACCAAACAAACCAGCCAAGATCTTTCTCATCCAGATAGCCTCACATGTAGCTTGACTTGCTGCCATGTATTTTTCTCTCGCTGAATTGAGTGCCACATATCATTGCTTTCTGTTGTACCAAGAAACTGTTGTCGATCCTATGCTGAAGATCCCTCCTAATGTGCTCTTTCTGTCTGATGGACTGCCTGCCCAATCTTCATCTGTGAAGCCTTGAAGCTTCACTCCCTCTGTCCATTTGTACCACAATCCATACTCCAATGTGCCCCTCAAGTATCTCAAGACATGATTCCTCGCCTTCCAAAAGAGCTTGGTAGGCTTAACCATATCTTGACTCATTTGGTTAAATGCGTAGCAAATGTCTGGTTTGGTGTTCACTAGATACATCAGTGAACCAACTAACTGCCTGTAGACAGTAGCATCCACTACCTCTCCAGAAGTAGCATCCTCTCTCCTCCAATTTCTTGGAAGAGGAGTTTCCATGGGTTTGCAGATCTCCATGTGAAACTTACCCAATATCTCCTTGGCGTACTTGCCTTGAGATACAAAAAGTTCACCATCCCGCTGCCATATTTCCAAACCAAGGAAATAATGAAGGAGTGCCATGTCCTTCATTTCGAACTCCCTTGTAAGATCTTCCTTGCATGAGTATATCAACTGCTCATCACTAGTCAAAATTAGATCATCAACATAAATAACAATAATCAATAGCTTGCCCTCAACCACAATCTAGTACAGGTTTGCATCAACTTCACTTTTGGTGAAGCTTAGTCCGGTGAAATAGTTGTCTATCCGAGTGTACCAAGCACGAGGTTCTTGCTTCAGCCCATACAACGCTCTCTTGAGTCGACACACATGCGACTCACTATTGAAGATCTCGAAACATTCCGGCTGCTCTATGTACACTTCTTCCTGAATAACTCCATTGAGAAACACATTTTTCACATCCATATTATGAATGTGCCAATCCATCAGCGCTAAGAGTGAAAGGATGGGTCTAATGGAAGAGTACCTTGCAACAGGTGTAAAAGTCTCATCATAATCGATCCCCTCAATATGTGAGAATCCCCAGGCCACAAATCTAGCCTTGTATTTCTCCACACTCCCATCCTCAACTTGATTTACCTTGTAGATCCATCTAGATCCAACCACTGATTTTTCAACCAGTCTTGGGACAACATCCCATGCATTGTTCTTGAAAATGGAGTCATACTCCTCCACCATTACATCAACCCAAATTTTTTGTTGCACTGCCTCCTGAAAGGAATATAGTTAAGTCAAAATAAATTTTCTCATAAGAGCCATGTATCTAGTAAACTTGTCTGGAGATCGTCTTTGTCTGCATTGTGAAGTAGGGTCTCTTACATTATTTGCAGCATCAAGTCTCAATCTATCAGCTTCTGTGGTGCGAATTCTACCATTTTTGATGGATGGCTCTGCATGAATGTTTTCCACCACTACATGATCCTCCGCATGTGGCTGCTTCATATCTTGAGGCTCGTCCTTGGGAACCAAGAGTTCCTCCTTTGCATGCAAATCCAGCTCCCTCTCAAGGGACAATCGCATAGGATTTCTCCTCGTCAAATTTTATATCCCGTCGCACAACAGTTATTCTGCTATTTGGAAAATACACCCGATAGTTTTGGGGCATTTCAGTGTACCCCACAAAAATCCCAATCTCAGTTGTTGGTTCCAGCTTCTTCCTGGCGTCTTTTGTCACATGCACATAAACAAATGAGCCAAAAATCTTAAAATGTGAAACATCAGGTTTCTTACCAGTGAAAGCCTCTTCTGGTGTACTCATGCCAAGTATCCTATGAGGACAACGGTTCTGCACAAATACCGTTGTGTTGCATGCTTCCGCCCATAGATGCATCGGTAGGCCTTGATCATGCAACATTGCTCTTGCTGCACCCATAATCGTTTTATTATTTCTTTCAACGACCCCATTCTGCTGTGGGTTATGAGGCGCTATTAGTTCTCTCTGAATTCCTTCTTTGTTGCAAAATTTATTGAATTCGTTAGACATGTACTCACCACCATTTTCGCTCCTAAGAGCCTTCACTTGCTTCCCCATGTCTTTCTCCTCCAGTGCTTTAAAATCAAGAAACTTTGAGAATGTCTGATCTTTCTTCTGCATGAAGTAGATCCAACACTTACGAGAAAATTGTTCAATAAATATCACATAGTACTTATGTTTTGCTGTCGAAGCAACAGATAATGGTCCACACATGTCTCTGTGAAATCTCTCAAGGATCCCCGAGGTTTGATTCTCCTTCTCATGAAAGGTGGCCTTTACATATTTTCCCATAGTACATCAATTGCATGTGTCTAACTACACAAGTGTACCCTTGGGAAGAACCGTAGAAATATGTTGCATGCCTTTCAAGACTCCGTGGTGAATATGGCCCAATTGAATGTGCCATAACTCGATCTCATCTCGGCTCACCACTTTATCCGCCTTTCCCATCAACTTTGCGCAGCCATATACATCTAGCTTGTAGAGATTCTTAAATCAAATCCCAATCTTCTTGGATTATCCTGTTGTTTTGTGTCGCAGGAAATATTTTCCTTCACTAGAAACAACATCATAGCCTCTATCATCCAACATTGCAACTGGGACTAAATTTTTCTTCAAACCTGGTACATGCATTACATATTTTAATGAAAGGGTTTACCTGATTGTCTTCGGAAGGTAATGGTACCAATACCAGGAGCACTGTATCGCCCGTCATCACCCATTTCAATATGCATATGGAGATCCTTCTCCTCCAAGCTACTGAAAAGTTCCTTGTCTCCCGTCATATGAAAGGAAGCACCACTATCCAAATACCACGCAAATCCCAATGCACTTGACACCATGCATGAGATCAATGATAATTCAAGCTCAAATTGTGAGGCCAAAGCCTCACTATCTACAGATCCTCCGGCCTTCTTGTTATCCTTCTTTTGTGGACAGTTAGTAGCATAATGCCCATACTCGTGACAGTGTAAACATGTCCCGCTTCTTGCCATATTTGGACTTGGATTTGGAATGGAATTTATTCCCTTTCCCTTTCTTTCCCTTGGTAGCCAAAGCACAATATTCTTCATCTTGATTCTTAGATGAAGATCCATATCTGGTGTTCTGTTTGAACTCCTCCTGCACCGAATTTGACCACAGTCATTCCCAATCTGGTAGCTTTTCCCTTCCATTGACAGAGTCTTGATAATTGTGCCAACTCTTGGGAAGTCATAGGAGAGCTAAACTCACCAAATCAAGATTAGTGATAGTTATTCTAATGCTCCCCAGTTCATCCTGACATTAGACAAACTTTGTTAAATATTTTGGCATGGAGTTGCCTTTCTCCATCTTGATCTTCCTGAGTTTATCTTTCAGTGCCAATTTCCTATGGTCACTGCTGCTCTGAAATAGATTTGTCAAAGCCTTCCACATTGAATATGGTGTGGCTTTCCCTTGGAGGCTTGAGAAAATTTTGTCTCATACTCCCTCTAGTAGGATCCTCCCTGCCTTTGCCACTTTCTTTTTCTGTGCATCAAGATTTGCAACATCTGTCACAACGGGTTTAGGAACATCATTGTCAATAAATTCCTTCAAGACATTGTCTTCGAGTACTGCCTCCATCCTGTCCTTCCAAGCAATATATTTGGAGCTACCCTTGAGTGCATACTCCAATATCAAGCCATTGAAAGCCATTTCGATCCTGAGTTAGTTGTAGCACCAAGAAAGTCTTTCTACAAATTTGAATTCCATCCAGTCACAAACTCAACTCCTCCTTCACTATTGTGATTTCATGTGATCTGATATGATGTAGAAATTATACAACAAGCATGTATATCATGGATTCAATCCGATCTAACAATGTACTAAAGTTAAATACTGAATTTTTTCTACAAATCAATTGCGAAAATTAAAAACACAATCGTCAATCACATGAAGCAAAGAAGAATCAATCAAACCACAACATAGATAATTTCCCGGGGAAAGCTTGTTGCTCAAAACCCCACTATCTTCTATTGTATATTCAACATGGATACATGGAATAATTACATACAAATCTTCTTACAAGAGCCCTCCTGTACTCAGCTAATTGTGTCACACTGTCTTAGATAAAACTGACTAATACTTAGCCAATTTACTACCTTCAGACAGCTTGCCTTGCTTGCGCAATTTGTATGGAATGAAATCCATATTCCATAGGAATTTTGGCCTTCATAAACTACGCAAGGATCATGGGAAATCCAATGGGTGTTTGGTTGCATGGGTGCAAACCAATAATCCTACAACTGGTAATCAACTTCCCTTTCACCTAGATCTCAACTAGGTCTCCACTGGAACTGACATGCATGCAACTAATAATAGTAAAACCTCAGTTGCATGTGAGATCACTGATTGTGAATTAATTAATATTTAATTCACTTGATCTCTTACTAGTGTATCAAATAGTTACAACTAGAACAACTGAGTTTAACTCACTTAACTGAGTTAAACTCTTTACAACTTGCATTAACTAATGCACCATTGCACTTTTAACTCTGTTACTACTAGAATTACTCTGCATGGCTCACCAACTACCCTCAACTCAAAACTCACGATTTAACTGAGTTTATCACACAGTTAACTATTACAAGTTATTTTGAGATTAGATTACATTTTATTGTCCATATTAATTAAGGGATAACTAAAATAGACATGCACCAAATTTAGCCCACACCAGTGTAGGTGCTGCTAAGACATGTGGTCCCACACTAGTGTAGGTGTTGCTTGGACCACCTGGTCCCACACTAGCGTGGGTGCTGAAATTTCTTGTTGAACTTCAACATGGGCTATTGATGTATGCATTGATAATATTAGCAAACTCTTTACTAAATCCAACTTTATTTAGAATGTTGAACAAAAAGGAGTGTCTTACGCGATCAAAAGCGTTCGCCATATCTAATTTGATGATGATACCTGGCTTGCCACTTTCCTAACTATAATGGATTACTTCTTGTACCAATATGATATTGTCCTGTATATATCTATTTTACAGAAATCCACCTTGATTATCGACATAATTCAGGGGAGAATCTTCTTGAGGTGCCCAACAATGGTCTTTGTTAAAATTTTGTACGAATAATTACACAAAGAAATGGGTCTGAACTTGTTAAAGTTTGAAGTATTCGACTCCTTAGGAATTAATGCCAAGAAATTTGAGTTTTTACCCCCTCATAATTTCCGTTTGATTCTAGTCTAGTTGAGATTCAGATTAAATCTTTCTTGATGAGAGACCAAAAGAAAAGATAAATTATGATAGAGAAATTGTTTCGCCCTCGGGATTTATCAAGATCTAATGCCTAAATTTCCTCTACCACTTCTTCTTCTTTGATTTCTTGCATTAGATAAAAATTCTCATTAACCAAAATTTTTGAATTGAATGGGGCGAGAAAGGCTTCCTTTGAATTTCCTTCAACCTAGCTATCTGTTGTGTATAAGGTGTTAATGTCAGTCAGTTCTCCTTGTCACCAATGATAAAATGGGCTCTTTCAAAAAATTTATTAGGGTTTCTAGTCAAATTTTATGGTTTCTGTAGGTCTTCAAATAAAATTTTGGTTAATGGCTAGTGGTGTCTAGGACTATTACTGCTCCCATAAAAATTCACCTGCTAGTCATTACCATCTCTCAGCTAGTTGAGTCATCATTTCAAGGTATCGATATTCATTTCATTCATGCCATAATGGTCTTCATTCAGCTCAGTGTCTTCATTAGTTCATTAGGATTTCAGTCTTCAAAAGTAGTCATTTCATGCATAAATCTGGCAAATGAAGGAGTAGTAATAGGGAAATTGCTCAATAAAGTTTGTTTCAAGTGCAATTTTTATTAAACATGATGTAATAAGTTCTATAATTTCCAAAGCTGCATAGAAATTTCCAAATCTACATAGTGTTCAAAGCAAAAGTGAAAAACATGTAGTGGGACATCCCACTACCATGAAGAAAATTGACTACCAGAAGCTATAAAAGACCATTTCAACTCATTAATTTCGTTCACCTCATTGATAAAGAGCTCTCACTCATCATCAAATACTTCCTCGACAATTTCAGGGTCAAAAGACACTCCAAAAATTGATGCCAAGCACCCCCGCTGTGTTTTCGTCTACATGTTGTGTTTTTCACTCCAGAGGCATCAAACCAGTTTTCTAGGGTTCTCAAAGGCCATCCAAGTGTCCATCATCATTCTACAAGTAAATTACAGGTCCTTGACCCCTCCTATAAACTTCGTTTTCTTGTTTCTATAGTGCAAATCCTCCATTTGTCCCCACACTGTGTTTTGGTGGGTGGCCCTTCTTTCAAGTTTGCAAGGTAAACACACCTATCCCATGACCTTTTATCCTCCCTCACACTCAAAAGAAACTTTCATAGCCTTCCCATAGTTGGTAGTTTTCTTAGCTATGATTGTGTTAAAAATTCCCTAGCCTAATTCCCATACCCATTTCATCCCATTCCACTTCCTACAGTTCCCTAAGACCCCTATGCACTTCCCTAAATTTTCCTACTCCCATTTCACTTCCCTAACCCCTTCAAACTATCCCCTCACTCACTTCCCCTGTTTTGTCCCACTAGGTTTTTCCCCTTTAAGAAACCCTATAACCAAGGAGGCCACATGTCTAGGTATGAACCACTCAACATAAATGAAATAATATCTTCCCCACTTGCCAAACAATGCTTTCAAAATTTTGGGTGCAAGAAGTTCTGTGAGCAAATTTAAAGGGTCAAATACCATGCCAAGCTGACTAGTTTGTTTTCCACTCACTTTAAAGGATATAAAGTCACAATTGTAGGGTTCAACTTCACAATCAAAACTGAAGCCATAGCTATAGTAACAAGGATACCAAACAATGGTGAAAAGTGGTTAAAAAACCTAGATTTGGATGTACAAAATTACAGACCTTACATCAAATCTCATTACAAAGATGGCATCAAGAAAGTTTTTCCTTTTGATCAACTTCTTAACAGGTTTGCTCCATTGATGAGGGTCATTATGAGGTACTTTACATGCGAGGGTAGATTTACTATATTGTATAAGTATCATGTCATATTTCTCATGCACTTCATAGGGATAAAACCTTTTAACCTATCCTATTATCTCCACAAGAGCTTGGCTAAGATGGCGGGGAAGGTGCAACATAGATAAAGTAATCATCAAGCTAGTCTCTTTCACCATGCACTCATCAAAATTGTTTTCTTACACTATCTTGAGGAAAAAAATATCACTTTGGAGACATTCATTCAGTCTCATGGTCATTTTCCTTCTGCTAGTCAAACAACTAGCCAAGGTATAACATCAGCTACACTATCAACACCATCCAGACAAACGGAGATTAATTCATCTAGTAGAGTTTCAGTGAAGAAGACCTTGAGGGCTGAGGTGACCAAAACCTATCAGAGAGGCAGGAAGCTTATGTTTGCTCCAAAATTGTGGAAGGGGCCAAGGCTACATCAGCAACACAGAGATCACCGGCACAACACGAGCCACTTTTACAAGAGGAAGGATCATCCCATCTTGACATTAACATGGAAGATTTGGAGATGGATGAAGAGAAAAAATCCACAAAGCAGGTAATTATGGAGAAAGATAATGATACCAGAGAGCTTAAGGATAGCTTGTTTAGGGCCAACTTTATGATTTCATTCCTTGAGCAGGAGAATATGCAATTGAAGGTAAACCAACTAATTTTGAATAGACATAAGGTTGATGCTAGCAAAGAGGCAGTAAAAGGAAAATAAATAGTTCATATTGATGATCCAGATGAGCATGGAGAGCAAGTTATAAGGAAGAGGCCAAGAACTAGAGGCCTAAAGAGGGCACTTCAGCAACAAAGAGAGGCATTTCCACCAAAGGCACATATGACAGTGGATGAGCGTATACTAGAAGATATTAAGCAAGATAGAGAGTATTGGGTAGATAGAGTCAATGGAAATTTTGAAAAAATCCTGAAGAGGGCTAAAAGAGACAACAAATTGCAAAGACACGTGGTTTCTCATTACCATACAAGGAATCAATTCTCCAAGATCAAGGTCAAATAGTTGAAAGAAAAACTAATGGAAACCCTAATCAAGAAAAAGGAGAAGGGAAAGTTGGATCTACTTGTTGATACTTCCCTCATGCTTGACATACCATATCAAGTCTTCATGGAGAAATCCTAAACCAATTTTGAGGAAATTTGAAGAAATTTTGGTGAAAGTCAATTTTTGAGAATTTTGAGAATTTTGTGAAACAGTCACACTGTAAAAAACATAGCGTGGCCCACACTACATTTTGATGGAGGCCTTAAAATGACATAAGGTATGCATCAATGGATTCCTCTTGACCCCTACTTTCATCCTAGTAAACTGGAGCTGCACTTCAGCCTCTTCTGACAGGTAAAAAAATAAAAAAAACCACCAAAAATGACCTTTCTGCCTCGTTTTTGAAGAGCACACTGCGTTTTCAGAGTGTTTGTGGGAGAATGAAATTTTGAGGCGCTAAATTCAATCAATTTTAGTGCTTGAATACTCCATCATGTAGCCAACTGGAATATCTATATCCAACAATTTTCATATTAGCATTTGGACTCTGGGAAGGCCCCCAAAACTTAGTTTTCCCTCGCACGTTATGTTTTCTCCCGGCATGCTGTGTTTTCTCCAGAAAGTCATTTTTTGTAGTTGATTTGGTCCTGATGATGTAGTGATGTTTTGAGATGTAATTAAGATTATTAAAGGTAAATATGAGGTAGATACATCCTTGTAAATGTCATAAATGGTCAAAAGAATCCGTTTTTGTATCTTAGGGAGAGTCTTGTTCACATCCCTAGTCTTTAGGTGTTAGGTGAGAGGATCATGTGATAAGTTCCTTCACTCATGGATTCGACCCCTGAGAGAGGGGAAATGATATTTTGTCAATATGTATGATTTTCCTAGTCATTTGAATGGTTGGACATCAGAGGTTCGTGACCATTGTAACTTGTGCTTCAGCTTTCATTCACAAATTCAGAGGAACAATTGCAACTATTATCTAGGAATTCATGTGCAGTTATTTTTTGATGTTGTATTTTCTATGTTATAGTCTTCTATGAATGATATATATATATATTCTATTTCAATGCCTTTCTTTCCTCAGTGATCTCCCTAAATTTTTTGATAAGCATAATTCTTTCATAGCTCTGTTTTGTATAGGAAATTCATTTTATGTTTATTTCCTTCAGTTTTAATTAATTCATGATGCATGCTCATTAAGATCCTCCTTCATTTTCAAACCCTAAAATACACCGAAAAAACCCTAATCCATCACTAAAGCATTGCTACCTTTCTCCTTTATATAATTGCAGTTGTAAACCTTTGATACATTTGACCTAGCTACCTGGTTTTCTTACCTGATCCAGCAGTAAAACTATCAAATTTTCAAAACCCTAGAGCTGACCTAACTAGCCTAAAATTTAATCCTCGTCCAGTAAAAATCTTTGGATATGATCTCATAGAGAGAGCCCTCTCTGGTTTGTTAGGGCTAGCTACCAAACTAAAATCTTGGTTTGAGGTTACCTCCGTCGGCATCCATTCATCAGCCTTGGGACGTTGCGGAGGCTAACATAAGGATTGGAAGTGCAAATGGGCTTGCTCCTTGAACTTTGCGAGGTTAGAAATGGGATTTCCCCCCCCATGAGTTATTTCTTTGACATGATTTTTTATTTCTCGGTCTATGGTATTCTTGTGGAAGAAGTAAGTGTTTTGATCCCCAAATTTCAACCATATACTTGTGGATTTTAGCCTCCATGTCTCTTATTCATTACTGTTCTCTTGGAATATATGTTTATTAGGAATCTATTCCTTTCCAAGATGCCAATTCTCCATCTATTTCTCCTCCATGAGTAAGATATGACTCTCCAACTCTTTAATAAATACCTCCTTTTTCTTTCCCGGTGGGATATACACCTCCCTGACCCAGGCTTGCAAAGATTTCTTTACTCATTTTAGTTTTGATTACCATACAAATATTGGGGATCCTGCAATTTATTTATGCCATGCATTATTTATTAATTCCCTAACATCGTCCTCTGTCAACCAACCTGGATTGAATCTGAAGGGGATCAGACCAAGATTTTCTTTTTTGCCAAATACCAATGAGATTGGTCTATGATCAGATTCTCTGGAAGCTACAATCATTGAATGGGGATCGAGACCCTGGAGAAGCCAAGAGTTATGAGGGTTTTCCAGGTGGATATTAGTGGACAATCTTCTATTCCACCTTGAACCTCAGTCGCTTTCATTGGTTTCCTGGATAATAACAACATTTACTATTTTTAACAATTTTTCGGGTCCTGAACTTTCAAAGTTGTTTTGACCCCTTAAAAGAAATTTGTTTGAGGTCCAAATAAGGCTCATATCCATAGGTAAGGGCCTAAAACAAGTAATGTAGTAGTCAAATATATCTTTCCAATGAGGTATCATACGCACCAAACAGAGATCATATGACCAAGTTACGACCCCGCGAAGTTGGCTACCCGACTAACCCCAACAAGGCCCACAAACTCTTGATGTTCCATCTCTTGGGGTTAGGGTTTTGGTTGTTTAGGGTTTCCCATTTTTGTTAATTGAAAAAAATCCCTTGAGCCTCATTGTAACACAATTCAGAGGCATGTAGCCGTGACATCTCTTCTTAGAGATAAGTTACCATCACTTGAGATACTTTATTTCAATTCTGCTTGTAAACATCTTTCAATTATTTGATTTTAATGAAATGAAGGTTTATTTTTGTTGCATATCTATGTTTATGTTTATATCGGTTTTCTATTGCGTTCCTGCATAAGTTTGGATCAGAGGGAGAAAATGATCTAACCTAGCTGTAATGTCATCATTGTCGACCCTTCTATTGGACCTAGTGTACTTCCCGTTGTGTGGGTTGATATCTTCCAATTCCCACTTAGCCAATAGATCCTCTAGATTTTCTCGAAATGGATCTATGAATATATTCCCTGCTATGTGCTCAGAAGAATTTATTGCAGTATTGAAGTCTCCCCCCACTATCCCCATCTCATTCCAGTTACCATTTTTAAGAGGAAGCAACTTGTCCCAAAACTCTTGCTTCTCCTCATATAAAGTTGGAGAATATACATTTATAACCTTGATCCTTTATTTTATGTCCTTTTCCTCTAACTTCACTCCCAAACAGTTGGAAAATTATTCCATTCACCAAAAAAAATTCTCTTTCCTCCAAAAGGTCCCCAGACCCCTAGAGGCTCCCCTAGAATTTTGTCCTATTCCTTCACTTTCATTCCAAAATAATTTAGATACTTTCATTAACTCTTCTTCTCCCACTTTCGTTTCTTGCGAGAGAATAATTTTAGGTTGTTCTTCTTTATCGAAATCCTTAATCGAGAGGGCTTTATAGGGTCCTCCCAAACCCCTTACATTCCATGAGAGTATCTGCGTTGATTGGGATTCAAAGTTGATTTTGAACCTCCCTCATTTGTTCCCATTGTTCCTTTTTGACCAGATGTTTTGAGAATATTTGATATCTGGAGTTGACTTCCTAGCTTCTTATTTTGTTCTTCTTTTGATTCCCTTAATTCGTTCTCAGAATGACAGACTTTTTTCTTGACATTACAACTTACTTCCTGGTTGTTGTTATATTTTTTACCTTGTTGGATATAAGACATATTTCTAGTGATGATTTTTCTTGGCCCCTCCTGAGATTATTTCTACCCTTTTTTCAAGGAAGAAGTTTGAGCCAACTGACAAAAGATTGATCCTCCTTCCTGAATGGGAATATGGGATGCTTTATTTTTTTCCTTCCCTAATTTCTTCTACTTCTTTATTTATCTCCACTTCTTCCATAGGTTCTTCTCATGTGATTCTTTCAACTTCCCTTGCTTGATTCTCCTACGAATATGGATAATCAAATTCAAGGGTTTGAAGGACCCCAAATGAATTTCATGAAGTTTATGGTCGATTATTTTTATGTGATTTCCTATTATTCACTTGCCCCTTTTTACTTCCTCCCTTTTTATGAGTTTTCCATTGTCCAAATTGATGATCTTGACCAGATTGAGGATTTTCCAATGCTTCAATCTGAGCTTTATTACAAGCCCTTGCGAAATTCCCATTTTCATGACAGATGGTACACTTTAATCATATTTTCTTAGATTCCATAACCTAACAGTTCTTTTAGTTCCCCGTTGTAAAGAAAATCTCAATTGGGAAACCATTTTTAAGATTTACCTCAACGCATATCTTGGCGCATGCAAACTGTCTTCCCTTAGGCTCTGCTTGATCTATATACTTGCCAAATTCGTTCCCAATTTCCCTAAGACAATCATCTCTCCAAAAATGGGAGGCAGGGGAGTTTAACCCAGACCAGGATCATAGTTGGGATGTATTATGTGGGGTTAAAGTCCAGAGACAATCTGTTGAGGTACATTTCACAAATTCCGAAAAAATACGAACCATTTTTGAAGATGACCTCCTTTTCCTCCTTGAATTCGAACAAGAAAGTATAAAACCCATTACCCACAATGAAAATGCCCAAGTTTCCTTTCATATTTTCCTTCTAGTTATTCTTCATCCATAAATCCATCGACTTGGGTGAGGGACACATTCCACTAATTTTTTCGACAAGTTCCTGATCTTAATAGGAAAGAGATGATTTGCAGAATACCGGGGGGAGTGACACAGAGGGATTCAACTCCATTCTTTTGACAAAACTTCGAAGGATTCACATTTGACCTATGATTTTGCGAAAGGGAGGAAATGTACGCCTGAAAAGAAAATTACTCATCCGTGGGAGGGGGTGAGGCCCCCTCCATGGGAGCCATAGGTAACAAAAGCAAGAAGGTTGTCAAATCAGGAGCGCAACGCAACTAGGGTTTTCCTTTATTCAATATTTTCTTAGAAAAAAAATAATTTATTGTTTTTTGGGAATAAAATAAATTGCTAGGAATTTAAATCAAATATGGTATTGGAAAAATAACACATTTGTGCAAGATTTAAGTCACTTAAAATCCTTTGTAATGATATTGCTTCATAATTTGCTCCAAAAAGTACTTTGCATCATGCTTATGCTGTTGCAAGTGCTATTGAAGGTTGATTTTTACTTGCCCGCAGAATTAATCCACTACCAGGGGAAAAGCACGACTTGTTGTATATTTAATTTTTATCACCTACGTAATCCACATTTGAAAAACATTTCAACATGAAGTTATCATCATTTTTCAATATAATACAAAAGTCAAAGTACCTATGATGTATCTAAGTACTCCTTTAGTTGCATTCCAATGTGTTTTCGTGGGACAAACTAAAAATTTTGATAACATTCAACTACAAAATTTAAGCTTGGTCTCGTTGTAGTAAGATAAATTAATCCTCCAACGAGTTTATGATAAAGTAATTTATTCAGTACTTTAGATTTATCATCTTTTGAAAGTTTTAAATTTGCCTCCACTAGGAGTTTTGCTTGGTTTACAATTTTGCCTACTCAAAATTTCCTACAATTGTAAAGCATATTTTGTTTATGAAATAAAAATACTATTTGGTTGTTATCAAACTTCAACATCCAAACAAAAATGTAAGAATCCCATGTCAGTCATATCAAATGATTTACAACAACTATATTTTTCTTCTTGTATAAAATCATTACCGTTATGTGCAACTATCAAGTGATCAACATATATAACCATAATTACAATTTCTTCGCCTTTTTATTTGATATATAAGTTGGGGTCAAAATCACTTATTTTGAAACTTGTTGATTTAATATACTTGTTAATCTTTTCATACAATTCTTCGGGTTTTTTTTTAGCCCATATAGGGCATTCATTTTTTTTTGTAAGCTTGGTATTACCTGGTTTTTCATTACTTTTAACAGCAAGTTACAACCAAATGAAGTTTGTTAGGTGGCCTCAACTTGCCCTATGGGAAACCAAGTCTGTTGGCCACCTAACAACATGGTATGCCATCCAAAAAAATAATTTTTGAGTCTGTCTATCGAAGCTATATATGATTGTATATATACACATATCCTATCATTTACTTGCCTATTGGCGTGACTGTTAATACATGAAAATTAAAAGCTATCTGCATGAATACAGTAAACCCAAAAAACTACATCATGAAGCTTCATAATTTCTAATCTGCTTCCTCAGCCGAGGAAGATTCTTGTAGAGCCTCGAGATTGTCTCTATTTTTACATCCATTTCACTACCTTTTCTTCCTTTTTGTCCAAATCCATAAGCTCAATCAATATTGGTTTTCACATTTTCAGTCTGGTAAGGTCTATAGATGATCTATTTTTTATATTTTTAAATGTTTCTTATTATTGAATAAAATTTGTATTTAGCTACATAATTCATGCAATTATGTAGCTAATCTCTGTTTCTGCAGCTACCGACATTGTTTAACAGGTTCCGAAGGAGGAATACAGGAGCGAAGTACATGGGTAGTTTGGAAATGATCCACTCATGGATTCTATCCTATCTACCTATCCAAGATTGAGAAGGATAACGCCCAAAATCACGGTCAAAGGGTCAGTCAAAGCAGAGAATCGAGACAAGCGAGCGAGAAGATGAAGCTTCACTATTTTCTCTCCACGTAGAAAATCGTGAAAGCTATGAAGTTCGTATTTCTGTTTAGAGTTTTATGCCTAATTCGATTAGTATTTTTAGGCGAGATCACCTCGAACATTCAATTCGACTCTGTTATAAATATCAAGCTGTGTAAACCGGAAACAAGATTGATTTTTATTGTAATACTATCATACATTAAAACTGTGTTTTTACCAATCCAAGGAGAAGGCGTTTTCAGAATCATCGATGCATAATTAGTTGCAAGTAAATTCAGAACCATTCTATTATGGAGGGCCCCTGCACATAAGAGGTTTAGTAGTTTAGTTTTATGTTATTTCTAGTTTAATTCCTTGTGCTTTTTGCTGTGTTTCCAAAATAGTTAGATGCTCTGTTTACTTCGTTTTTTACTTATTATAATTGATATCATAATTATGTTTACATTTGTATTTCGTAGGTTAAATAATTATTTCATTTATTTGCACAGTAGACAAATATTTCGTTTTCTTTTCATAGATTAAATATGCATTCTAGTTTTGCACAGTAGATACATGCTTTGTTTTCTTCCTCACGACAAATAGTTTCCAAAAATCCTTAGTATATTTACTTAGATTTGAGACTGTTTGTTTATCAATTCCATTTGCAGAACTTAGTAATGATTAAGATAGATGCTTTACTTTACCATTGAAAAGGCTTAGAGTTAATTCAAATAGACACTCTTTTTTTTAGAGATAATTTAGATAGATATTCTATTTTGTAAATTAGAGATAGTTTTGATATATGCTTTGCTAGATTTACAAATAATTTAGATTAATGTTTTGTTTACAATTGAATAGACTTAGAGATGATTTAATTCAATGTTTTTTTACTTCGTTACTTAGATTTAGAAGTGATTGAGATAGATGTTTTTGAGATAATTTATCATAGTTGTCGGCATAGGATGATTTGATATAGCTTAAGATTTATCTCTTTGATTGATTTCTTTTGATACAATATAAATTTATTATACATCAATTTTCTTTCCTAGGTGAACATTTTATTTTCTTCCTACTTGCAAGTTTTATCTTTTAGTCATTAGAATACTTTCTTTAAGAGTATGTCATAGATTAAATTTATTTCTTAGATCAATATTAAACATTTCCTTTTCTTCCTTCTTAGTTTTATTTTTCAAGCATTAAAATTCTTCTTTAGCTGTGGTTACTTTCTTGCTTTTTCATAAGAACAAAACATACAAAAATATTAAAATCTCTTCTTGTATCTAGTTTTCTTGAAGTTAATTGTTCATCTTTAGATAAGCTAAAAATAAGAATTCTCATTAAAGTTTTGATAGTTTAGACTTCATTTTACAAATCATTTCTTAGTTTCTCAATTTCATTTAGACACTCAAGATCAATACAAAATCCTAAAAACAACATATAAAACCAACACGACGAATTAAGTAAGAAAATGGTTCTAGCATATATAGTGCACCTGCACTTCATAAGATTACTAAGTCTGGTCAATAATTTATGATAGAAATTTAGGACATTAAATTGACCAAAAATTTTGGTGTCATTGTTGGGGAAGTGTAATTAGGATCCTTATCTCTTAAATCTAAAAAGAAAAAAGAAAAAACACAACAAAAACATAAATAAGGAAAGGCATGCGTAGAGAAAGAGATTCTAGGGGTAGATTTGTATCTAGAGGTAGAAGTTTGATCCCAAAAACACCACTCACTCCCTCAAGACCTCGTAGTACCACGCCATCCACCTAAACTCGTATTCCATTCTTAGCAGTAAGACATAAACTTCCCGAAGTCTTAAGATCAGAAATTGATACCAGAGACTCTCCAACTTCATCAACTGAAGAAATTATAGAAGAAGAAGACCCTAGATACCCAATAGAAGGAGTATTATTTGTAACCGCTACTAGAGAACAACTCTTAGCCCAAGAGCTAGAAATCCCTAGTGGAGAATAAGAAGAAGTATTCTTAAATATACCATTGATAGAGGAACCATAAGAATCAGAAGAGGAACAAATCACTCCAAAATCTAGAAACCTATATTAGTTCTGAAGAATCTATAATGGATAGAGAAGGAGAAGGAGAAGTACACAATCTGAATGATGAACAATTAATACTAGTAGGAGGTCCTAGAATTGCAGGAGGAATAGGTAGAGGAAGAGGAAGGGGAGAAAAAAGAGAACAAAGAAGAGGAGGAGGAGGAAATAGAGAAGAAGTAGATCATGTTGGATTTCCTATATTAGATGAGGATACAAATTCCACAATGAAGAATATCTCACCCTCCATCCTCCCCAATTTTCATGGATTAAAGAGTAAATATCCTGAAACATTTCTGTTTGGATTCGAAGTTCTATGTAGATCATATGACTACTTAATCGATTCTTAAAAGTTGAAATTGCTTCTTGTAACACTTAAGGATGCAACATTAAAATGGTCCATAGGATTAATAACACATTCTATTAGGACATGGGAAGAAATGAAAAGTGCGTTCTTAAAAAAATACAAGGATTATTGCACACCTCATAATTGGAAAGATGAAGTTTTTAAGATGATGCAAAGAGAAGATGAAAACTTAGAGGACCTAATTGAAATATTCAGTTACAATCTAAAAATGGATAAGATGGAAAATTTGGATGAAGATACTTTAAAATCTCTCTCGTTGAAAGCCATTAGAGATGAATGGATAGATATTCTTAATATTATGGGAAAAGGAGACATCTCTCAACTATCATTACCTGATATCTATGAATTATGCATACATATTTCAAGAGGAAAGTCAAGAATTGGGAGAAGTCTAAGAGATCCTATTCTCTCTATAGTGAATAAATCTACAGCTGGAACAGTAAGTAGGGAAGAAATAGGAAATTTGCTTGATGAATTTATAACATATATTTTAGGGAGTCTTAGTGAACAAATAGACATGTTAAAATTAAAAAACAAGCAAAGAGCTGAAAGTGATGCCTTATTTATTTTCTGTCCTAAATGCAGAAAGAAACATGCCTTAAGAGAATGTCCTATTTATTTAAAAATCATAGAGACCTGTGTCATATGTACGTAAAATCATGAAACAAAGAAATTTCCTTGTATATCAGGTCTTAAGGCTGTTTTCCAAGAGGAAATAGCCCCACACCAAGTAGATCATGTTTGTTTTGTTTCTAGGAGACCATGGCAAGGGCCACAAACTCAAGGTTTTAACACTCATATGTATACTCAGCCCCCACAAAATAACTGGAATTCATTAATTCCATGGCAGAAACCCTGGTCTCAACCTCAACCTTGGACACAAGGAATGAAAAATCTTTATGGTAGATATTCTCAATATCATCAATATTTAGAATCTTATTTGAACTATCCACCACAACATTTTCCTCAAACCGGTGAACAACCTCAATTTCCAAATCATAATCCACAACTTTCATTACCATTTCCATAAAGGCCAAACCAAATACCTCCTCAACCACTCCTAAATCAAAACAATACAAATGCACAACCTATTTATAGCATGGAGGGACATAATTTTAAGACTTATATGATAACTCCACTAGATCTTAACAATGTTCAACTTAATCTGGTAGGATATTAGAAAAGAAAAATCCCTCTGTTGTGAATCAGGAAAAAATGATCACTTTGATGAGGAGATTTCTCTTCATCAAGATAAAAATCTTCAAAGTAATAATTACTATGGAGAAGGGACATCTCTTCATCAGAATCAAAATTTTCAAAATCAAACACAATAAAATCCAATAAACTCAACTCCTATCATAGAGCAACCTTTAGTATCTATATCAAAACATCCTGTCCCTGAAAGATTAAAAATTGACAGAGGGGTAGAAAAACAAATCATGTTGCCTAATTATGATATATTAGATGAATTGAAGAATGTTTGTATAAAAATCCCTTTGTTAAAAGCCATTAAGGAAATTCCAATCCTTGAAAAAACAATAAGAGAGTTGAGTATAAAGAAATATAGAAGAAAACAAAGGAGGTAAAAAGAATAAAGTTAGTGGTAAAAAGTTGTAGATATCATGATGGGAAAAACAACTGTTATCACAAAATCAGACCTTGATAGGCTGCTCATCAAGTAGACTTGTGTAACTCTTTCAGACCAATCTTTTGGCTGAGGCTTAGCCTCCTCAACTTGAGAGGGCTCTCTCAAAGTTTTATGATTTTTGATTAATGGATAGATGACTAACTATAAGATAAAAAGATAAAATGGTATAACTATTTGTATCACAGATTAGCAAACTTTCATTGGGCCATGGAGTCAAGATAATCTTCAACAAAACATCACAATCTGTTTAGCATGGAAATCAAGGCATTTGGAGTCTAAGTCAATGAGTAAAACAGTAACACAGTGAAATACATAGTCCATTTGCATATGAAGGAAGTTAGAGCATTGTCAAATGAATTCTAAGTATCACATACAAATACCATTGCAAATAGAAATATTGAAGAAGGCCATTAGAACAACAATGAACATAAACTCCTTATGAATCTTAAGTTGTCAAAACAGATCTCTGTATTAAGTGAAGAAGAAGCAGTGCCATGCAATAACACACAGTCTTTGCTAATAAAACTGCCCAACCCTTTAGAATTCGACCTCATGCTCTATATATAACATTTAAAATATAGAATTCTTTCATCCTCCACTAGAGAATTTGAATTCCCATGCTCTGACACCTTTCCTAATATTAAATATGACATTAATTACAAAATGACAGTTATACTGCCTTTGGAAAGTCCTAATTCTAATAGGAATAAAACTCCTAAAAATGCTTCTAACAACCTTATCTAGTCTTTAATTCATCCTTTTCCAGCTGCAGTCCCATAAGTTCAAACTTTGATGTTCTCCAACTTGATATGATCCTGCTGATGATGACAAAACTGTCCTAAAAATTAGGAAACATGTTGCCTACTTTTCAGCCTTTAACTGTCATTGTCAGTTTTGAGCACTTTGATCATTGATGGATTAGTTTCACATGTGTCATATTTTCTAAATATTCCAATAAATCCCTTAATCTTCTAGCTATGTAGAAACCATCTCTGAAATGATGTAAAAGGGTGGAGAATAAGCCCGCGCTACGAAAGTGGCTTGTTTTCGTAGCACATTTTGTAGCTCAGTATAAAACTTTTCCTTTTAATCATATTTTCACCTGTTTGATTCATTAGAACCTCCATGTGATATATCCATGCTTCCACCAGCAAATTTAAGCCAAAATCTGATTACACTTCCCTCTAAAATTTATATTTACACGTGCAAAATATTTCTTCAGCAGTTTCATAGCGTGCTACGAAACTGCTGTGCAAGCTGATTTTCAAAAGTGTCTTCAAAATTTGTAAGTTAGGGATACTTTAAACTTCATAAGGACTGATATTACCTAAAAAAACATAGTAACTTAACCTCAAAAAGATGATATTGATCAAAATTTGTCTTCACCTTAATAAAACATTGATCCTTTTTCTGCACTATTTCATTACTCTGTTTCACTGTTCCTTTAAGTTTTCTTGAGATCTTGTTAGCTGAATCTCTAAGTCTTCAACCTGTCTTCTTAACCTCCTGTTACTGGCCCTCAAATGAGTATTCATAACTCTCACAAATTTTGCTTCTTTTATGGCTGGTACAGTCCAAGTGAAAAATTGTTCTTCACTGCTAGGTATTTTAGGTCTAGAGACTTTTTCGCCTTCCCAAAGGGCTTTCATTCTCTTGAAACTTGTTTTTTCAATGGAATGCTTTCTAGCTTTTTTCTTTAACCTAGAAATTTCATGATTGGCTGATTTTAATTTTTCCTCCATCTCTTCATAACTGATTTTTGTTGTTTGTGTTGAGAATACTCTGTTTTTGGCATTTCTGATATAGGTGAAGAAATATCTATTATTTCTTCATAAACAGTGGGTGCTTGATTCTCCACCTCAGCATTAAGCTCTTGTATTCTCTTTGACTGTCTAGTTGCAGGCTTCCTAGCCTTGAAGACAAATGCTGCATCTTCATCTTTGAACTTCAGCTTCTTAGATGACTTCATCTTTTTCTGTTTACCTTGATCAATTCTTATGAAATCAGTTTGTACTAAAGGAGAATCTTCTGTGTCTATTGCTTGCAAAATATCATCTAAGTTTCCTTTCAAATCTGGACTGTCACTTGTTTCTGAAAGCACTATTTTTCCTTTTTCTTTTGCAGCTTGACTTCTAGTCAGTCTCTATGGAGTTTGTTTACCAACTATCTTTTTCTGTGTAGTTTCTTCTTGCAACCTCTGTTTTGCAGGTGGAGGATTTTCTGCAATGACAACTGGTGTCTTTTCTACCTGTTTTGTTACTTGTTTCCTAGGCTTCAATTTCACAAAACTTTTTGTCCTTACAATTATAGGTTTGCTGGATTCTGTTGGTAAAGGTTCTTTTGCCTTAGGATTTTTGATTGGAGTTTGAGCTTCTACTCCAGATCCACATAGAAATAGAAAATATTACCAATCTCTATTAATCTTTTGGATTTTATTCAAGACCATCAGTTTGATTAAACCATGGTGAAACAGAGATGTTTCACACCCTTCAGATTTCACTTGAACCTTATTTGCCATCTTAGCAATGCTTCTATACAGGAAAAATGGCAAGTCTAAAGATATCATACCTGTAAAGTGTAATAGAAGTTTGAAATGATAGGAATAAAATTTATGGTACCTGCCCTCGCATGTGAAATACCTCTAGATATTGAAGAGTAAATTAGCATAGCTATCTTTAATGCAGCTTCTGGGAATTGCATTATTTAAATCCATCTTCGTAAATTCTGGCTTTAAAAACATCTTGCATCGCTCCATGTCAAATATGAAACCCTTAAACCATGTTTCCTGTCCTCTAGGAATCTCAGTTACTGATGCTATAGTCTCAGGAGTCACTGACAAATTCAAGATTCCAATCTTTGTATTTGAACCACTGAAATGCAAAGCAAATTCTTTTGTTACCTAACTGTGTCCTCACAGCTTTTCACAAAAATTCAAACATCCTGCCTTTCTGAAAGCCTCTAACACTGTTTTGTCTTTAATTAGAGCTCCTGTGCTTTCAGGTTCTGACCTCAAGCAATGCCCTGACTTGTGATTCTTTTTCTCCTTTGTCATTCTTTCCTTCAGAAATTTCTGTCTGTTTCCTTCAAAATTTGATGATCAGCCTCGCTTGATAGGAATATCAGCCTCGCTTGATGAAAAGTAATCAGCCTTGCTTGATGAAAAGAAATCAGCCTCGCTTGATGGTAGATAAGAATAGCTTTGGTATAAGATAACCATAAGCTAAAAACTTGAAACAGGTATGTTTCACTGTTTGTTATGAAAAATGGATTAAGTAACGCATATCAGCTCTTCAAATTTGAAATTTCTTTTCATAAATGACACCTATACGATTTCAATGATGAGTATGAATGGTTACACATTTTGGAAATAACCCCTAACTGACTCATGATGAAAAAATTAACGAATTTTGACAGATTTTATGCTTTGACATGAGCCTCCTATGAATCCGCGCTTTCGTAGCACACTTAGTGCAAATTTTGAAATATGCGCTACGAAAGTAGTAGCGCTTTCATAGCGCAAAACTAGGTTTTTGAACTGACCATGCTACGAAACTGTGGTTTTGTGGCTAATTTCAGAGAATTTTTCTGAAGGTTAAAAACATAACTTCTAAATGAAGGATGGGACTTTATAACCATGAAATGAGACTTAAAGAGCTTATTTGGAAATGAAAACTAAGCTTTTAAGACCTTTAAACCTATCACCTACCCTTTTTTTAAAAATGAAATGACTCAAGACCTATTTGACACCATGACTAAAACAAAGGTAAACTTTCAGAGTTCAAATTTTTTTTATGGTGATAACAACAACCATACATAAATATTTGGATCCAGGAAGTCCCATTGTAAAAATACACATCAATGGTATTGAGATCCCAAATATATTGATCGACTTAGGAGCGACTATAAACATCATGAGTAAACAAACCATGGAACAAATAAAATTTCCAAATCTTGAATATACACCAACATTACTACAACTAGTAGACATATCAGTAATCAAACCGGATGATGTATTCAAATACATTTATGTATCCTTATATTCTTGGGAATATCCAGTTGACATTATGATTTTATCTCCCAAGAATAACTGCCAGGACATCCATTGATATTAGGAAGACCTTGGTTAGCTACATTTGATGCTTTCAATAGTTGTAGATCTAGTGATATGTTTATATCTGATGGAATTTCAACAAATAAATTCACTTTATATCCTCGAGAAAAAGCAATTATAGAAGTATAAAATGAATAATCGATGGATGATGACAATGGCATACAACCTATTTTTACTATCTCACACATTAGTGAAGAAATTCAAATTCTAAATTCAATAGAAAATCATGAACCATCTTCACAAATTGAGAATAGTCAAAATTTTCAAGAACAATGTAATATTGAATACTTATCATCTTTATATTCCGTGGAAGAAATTGGTAATTTTTCAATTGAAATCTTTCTAGGTAAAACTTTAAACATAAACAAAAACCTAGAAGAATATAAAATATAGGAGTTAATAAAAACATTGCAAAAACATTCTTCAGCATATGCGTTGGAATACACTGACATGAAAGGAATCAACCCTGAAACTTGCATACATCATATCTATATTGAGGAAAATTCTAGACTAATCAAATAGACTCAAAGAAGAATGAATCCAAATCTTAGGGAAATTGTAAAGGAAGAACTACAAAAACTGTTGAATGTAAACTTTATTTATCTAATACTAGACAGTCAGTGGGTTTCACCTTTAATAATTGTCCCTAAAAGGAATGGAAAATGGAGGGTGTGTATTAATTATAAGGAGTTGAATAAAGCTACAATAAAATATCATTTTCCATTACCTTTCATAGATCAATTTTTAGATACATTAGGAGGGAAGAAATGTTTTTCATTCTTGGACGATTTTAGTGGGTATAATCAAATTCAGGTAGCACCCGAAGATCAAGACAAAACCATATTTACCTATCCATGGGGAACTTATGCTTACCAAGTACTTCCTTTTGGATTATGAAATGCACCTGCAACATTCTAAATAGCAGTATTAGGTATTTTCTTTGATTTAATTCATTATTGTGTGGAAGTGCATATGGATGATTTTACAGTTTATGGAAATTCTTTTGAAGAAGCCCTTGAAAATTTGGAAAAAGTTCTCATAAGATGTAAAGAAGAAAATCTCTCATTAAGTCATGAATTTTTTTTTATGATGTTTACTGAAGGAATTGTTTTAGGACACCATATTTTAGGAAATGGAATTAATATGGACTCATCTAAAGTTGAAGGTATTTCCAAATTAGAAATCCCAAATTGTCAAAAGATGTTAGGATTTTTCTTGGTTTTATAGGATACTATAGAAGATTTATAGAAAACTTCACAAAAATTGCATCTCCACTCTTCAAATTTCTCACAAAGGATTGTGAATTTAGCTAGAACCCTAAGTGCCAAAAGGCATTTGAAACTTTGAAACCAAAGATATATGAAGCACCCATTTTAAGAGGACCAAAATGTAAATTACCTTTTCATATCTCAACTGATGCTTCAGATAGAACTCTGGGAGTTGTATTAGGACAGAAAGACTTGACCCCTTATGCCATTTACTATACAAGTAAGAATTTGACTCCCGTTGAGTTAAATTATACTGTTACAGAAAAATAGTTTCTAGTTGTTTCCCGTGCTATTAACAAGTTTAGACATTACATCACTCGCTATGAAGCCTTCATTCACACAGATCATTCTGCAATTAAATATCTAATGAATAAATCTATCACTAATGGAAGAATCACAAGATGGTTACTATTATTGCAAGAATTTAATATCACCATTTTAGATTTACCTGGAAAACAAAATACAGTTGCTGAATTTTTGTCTAGAATTCAAAATGATGATAATGACACACTAGTAGAAGATGGTTTTACTGATGAATATATTTTTGCAATATCTACTAAATATCCATGGTTTGCAGACATTTCTAATTACTTATCCACAGGAAAAATACCATCATATTTGTTTCCTAGAGAAAAGAGAAAGATAATTCTAATGAGTGCATCGTATTCATGGGTAAATGAGGAATTTTACAAGACATGTCTAGATCTCATCATTAGAAGATGTGTACAAGAAGATGAAATACGTGAAATACTGAAAGCATGCCACAATGAGCCATGTGGAGGAAACTTTGGTGATAAGAGGACTGCCTATAAAATCCTTCTTTTAGGATATTGTTGGCCTTCCCTTTTTAAGGATGCCAAGAAATATGTTAAAATACGGGTCAGTTGTCAGAGAATTGGGAAACTTGTTCCTTCAGATGAAATGCCCTTACAACCATAGGTACTCATCGAACCCTTTGAAAAATGGGCTCTGGAATTTGTTGGACCAATCAATCCACCATCAAGACAAAAGAGGTATATTTGTGTATGCACTGATTATGTCACTAAATGGGTAGAAGCTAAAGAACTTTCCTTTTCTAATGAAAATATTGTATTTTCATTTATTTTTGAGGATATTTTTACTCGTTTTAGTGTCCCAAGGGAAATTGTGACAAATCAAGGAACTTAGTTTAAATCCATAATGGTGCAAAAGATCTTGGAATATTACAAAATCAAGCAGAGGAAGTCCACTTCATACCATCCATAGGCAAATGGACAAGTGGAGTCTACTAATAAAGTGAGTGAATCAATCCTCACAAAGACTATACACTTGCATAGAAAGGATTGGGCATAAAGGTTTCCTGAAGCTTTATGGACCTACCAGACTACATGGAGAAATACAACAGGATATACTCCCTATGAAATTTTTTATGGGAAGCAAGTCTTGTTTCCAATAGAGTTCCAAATTAGAACCTTCAAAACAACAATCAAATGAGCTCGATGAAATAAGACAAGATACAGATCAAAAGACCAACCTAGTTCAACAATAGAGATCCAGATGGCATGATAAATATATTAAAGAAATAAAATTCCAAGTAGGAGATTGGGCACTTCTTTTTTAGACAAAGTTAAAATATTTCGAAGGGAAATCTCAAACTCATTGGCTTGGGCCTTATGAGATTGAGAGAGTCTTTGATAATGGAGCAGTCATGGTTAGAACTATTGATGAAGAAAAGGTTACTCTCCTTGTAAATGGAAATCGACTAAAGGTTTATCATAAGCCATTGACAAAAGAGGAGTTTGTCAATATTTTTCAAGATAATGTTGATATGAAGTTGGCGAAGAAGAATATTTCTTTTTCCCCAACTTAGTCTTCTTTTTATTTTCATATCTAAAAAAAAGGAAAAAAAATAAAAAAAATAAAATATATATATTTATTATTAAAAAAAAAGAAGGTACAAGGATAAAAACCAATCATTGATTCACATTCTTATATAGAAACTATAAGGTGAAAATAAGAATTTGTTTATGACATCTTACATTTTGTTCATTCTAATTCTAAAAACCCCAAATTCTTTGCATTTCCCTTTATTTTTTTCAGAAAAAATAAAATTTAGCTACATAATTGTTGAATTTCTGCAGCTCTTATACACCTCTGCAGCCCAGATATAACATGACCATTTGACAGAAGCAACGAAAGACTATTTTGAAGATCATACTGAAAAATGTACTAGAAAATACCTGAAGAACCAAGATAAAGAAGAAAAAATTAAGGTTAGCTATATCCAAGGTATGCAAATACAAAATTTTGTTTAAATAATAAGGTTTCAAAAATTGATATATATTAATTATATGATCATATACCGCCAGCTCAAATGTCATCCTTAAAAATACTGATTATGCCAAATCGAGATCTAATTTCATTAATCGCGACTAAAACCTCATCAAGATCTTCCCAACGATCAAATCTGATTTCATTTATTACTGATATAAACAGTCATTTCACATTCTGAAACCTCACTCATTCCCCTGACACCTCACTCATTCACTCGTTTACCTGCATGTATTTAACATTCCACAACATAACTCATCCACATTTTCAAGCACATACTGAAACTCTCAATTCACCTAATCAAAAGAGGCAGTATTGAAGGTAAAAATCTCGGCAAGATATGGGTTTGATTGTGAGAACAAAGCCCGCGAGAAAAAAATTCATGGAGGGATATCCGCAAATGAAGGAAATATTATAGAAAGTGCAGTGGCTTAACTCTGTGGAGAAATTTGACGGGTTTCATAAGGAAGTCACTAAGTCTTTTGCTAGGACCTTCGATGGAGTAGAAGTTGAAATCGGTGACATCAAATTTGCAGTCACAAAATCCTTCATGGCAGAAGCTACTTGACTTCCAAAGATAGGAGAGAGATGGTTTAATAACAGAGGAATAAGTGGAGAAGAATGGAAAACATTCTTGAAGAACCCATATATGGACACGAGCATTTTCAAAAAGGGAATTCCTAGCACAACTCTTAAAGGTAAATGGAGAAATATTTTGTTGATAATTTATAAATTTATTACCTATGAAAGGAGGCTTGGATGTATGTTATTCTATCATGCTAGGCTATTAATGACTTTTTTAGAAGATAAAGTGATAAAACTTCCTTAATTCTTACTTAATAGCTTAAGGAAGATGGTAGGAACTGTTCAGAAGAGGATTCAATTCATAGATAATACAATGTACCATCATGGATGGATAAAAATTCTTATTTAATTTCATTTAAAAAGCCTAGGAGATACTTTGGAGTATTTCTTAATCTGAAATCATTTCCAAGAAAAATAACAAGAGAAACCTAGTGATAACAAAGGAAAAAGAGGCAGAAAAAGAAAAGTTGAGAGCCTTGTTGAGAATGAACAGCCATCTCAAGCATAGTCAGAAGATGAAATTCATATTAAAAAGTTGTTTGGAAAAGTCAAGAAACAAGTTGATAAAAAGAAGAAGGCAACATGAAAGGAAAATAAAAAGTCATAAACACAGAGAAATCAAAAACTCAAAATTCTCTGCAGCTAGTAAGAAGAAGTTCCAGACTTAGCAAAGCAACCAAAAATCCACCTCTTTAAGTAACATAAATTTTTGATTTAGAAGAAGATCCTAAGGTGCCATCACCTATTATTGCTTCCCCCACACACGATCCAAGCAGAAGAGCTCCAGAAATTGATCCAGTTCAGCAAGAAATTTATGATTACATTGAGTCTTAGAAAGAAGAAATGCAGGAAAGACATAAAATCTTGAAGGAAAACTTTCTAGCCCACAAGAACCTCTAGTAAATACTCTAAAAAAATAAATTTTAGAACTAGAGACACTAAATAGGCATATTAAGCAGAAAAATGAAGCTCTGAAGATGCATAATCAAATTGAGAAGACCATCAATGATAATACTCTTCTACATTTGGGGTTATGGTTAAAGAAGAACAATAAGTTGAAAAAGAAGAATAGATATCTAAACAGACAGGTCATAAATTTGTAGTATAAAATTATAATGAGGAAGCCAAGGGTAGCACTGACCTCAAAGAAGGGATAGAAGATAAAGTTAGATGTCGTGGCAGAAGTATCAGAGCATATGTAGTGAATAAGATGAAGACTCACAATTTTGAAGTTGCACGAGGACATGCAATGGTCTCTTAGTGGGGGTATGAAACTTCATAATTTCTAATCTGCTTCCTTAGCCGAGGAAGATTCTTTTAGAGCCTCGAGATTGTCTCTATTTTGACATCCATTTCACTACCTTTTCCTTCTTTTTGTCAAAATCCATAAGCTCAATCCTTATTGGTTTACACATTTTCAGTCTGGTAAGGCATCTAAATGATCTCTTTTTTATATTTTAAATGTTTCTTATTATTTAAATAAATTTTGTATTTATCTACAGAAGTCTGCAATTCTATCGCTAATCTCCATTTTTGCAGCTACCGACAGTGTTTAACAGGTTTAGAAGAAGGAATAGAGGAGAGAAGTACATGGGAAGTTTGTAAATGATCCCCTCATGGATTCAATCTTATTTACTTGTCCAATATCAAGAAGAATAGCGCCTAAAATCACGTTCAAAGTGTTAGTTAAAGCAGAGAAATGACGCAAGAGAGCAAGAAGATGAATCTTCACGATTTTCACTCCACTTAGCAAATCGTGAAAGCTATGAAGATCGTATTTCTGTTTAGAGTTTTATGCCTAATTCGATTAGTATTTTTAGGCGAGATCACCTCGAATATTCAATTCGACTCTATTATAAATATCGAGCTGTGTAAACCGGAAACAAGCTTGATTTTTATTGTAATAATGTCATACATTAAAACTCTGTTTTTTATCAATCCAAGGAGAAGGCATTTTCAGAATCATCGATGTATAATTAGTTATAAGTAAATTCAGAACCATTCTGTTGTGGAGGGCCCCTGCACAGAAGAGGTTTAGTAGTTTAGTTTTCTATTACTTCGTAGTTTAATTCCTCATGCTTTTTGTTGTGTTTCCAGCATAGTTAGATGCTCTATTTACTTCGTTTTTTTTTTTTTTTTTTTTCCATAGAAAAAAATCGAAATTTCTATTATATAGATAGTTTCAGAACATATGCATAGCATTTCAGTAACATAGCCATTCCTTTCTTTCGAAAGGACGTGGAGACAAAGCTGCTTAAACACCTGTAAAGATGATTAGCAGCCCAAAGAGACCAAAAAAGGAGCCAAACATAACATCAATGCATCTCCTTTAGCTCATCATCTCCCGGAAAACCGAAACAGAGATGAGAGCAGAAGGATACAAATGTACTGAGCAAGCCCATAGCTCAATGAAAGGGCTAGCAGTAGGAACTATCCCAGCCCCCACTTCATTTTTTTCTTATTATAACTGATCGCATAATTATGTTTTCATTTGTATTTCGTAGGTTAAACAATTATTTCATTTATTTTCACAGTAGATAAATATTTCATTTTTTTTCATAGATTAAATATGCATTCTAGTTTTGCACAGTAGATACATGCTTTGTTTTCTTCCTCATTACAAATTGTTTCTGAAACTCCTTAGTATAGTTACTTAGATTTGATATTGTTTGTTTATCAATTCCATTTGCAAATATTAGTTATGATTAAGATAGATGCTTGACTTTATCATTGAACAAGCTTAGAGTTAATTCAAATAGACACTCTGTTTTTTAGAGATAATTCAAATATATATTCTATTTTGTAAATTAGAGATAGTTTTGATATATGCTTTGCTAGATTTAGAAATAATTTAGAATAATGTTATGTTTATAATTGAATAGACTTAGAGATGATTTCATTCAATGTTTTGTTACTTCGTTACTTAGATTTAGAAGTGATTGAGATAGATGTTTTTGAGATAATTTATCATAGTTGCCGGCATAGGATGATTTGATATAGCTTAAGATTTATCACTTAGATTGATTTATTTTGATACAATATAAATTTATCATAGATCAATTTTCTTTCTTTGATGAACATTTCATTTTCTTCCTTCTTGCAAGTTTTATCTTTTAGTCATTAGAATACTTTCTTTAAGAGTAATTCATAGATTAAATTTCTTTCTTAGAGCATTATTAAACATTTCTGTTTCTTCCTTCTTAGTTTTATTTTTCAAGCATTCAAATTATTTTTAGGTGTGGTTACTTTCTTGCTTTTTCATAAGAACAACATATACAAAAAGATTAAAATTTCTTCTTGTAGGCTAGTTTCCTTCAAGTTAATTGTTCATCTTTAGATAAGCTAAAAATAAGAATTCTCATTAAAGTTTTGATAGTTTAGACTTCATTTTACAAAGCATTCCTTAGTTTCTCAATTTCATTTAGACACTCAAGATCAATAAAAAATCCTAAAAACAACATATAAAACCAACACAACAAATTAAGCAAGAAAAGGCTTCTAGCATATATAGTGCACCTGCACTTCATAAGATTACTAACTCCGGTTGATAACTTATGATAGCAATTTAAGACATTAAATTGAAAAAACATTTTGGCGTCATTGTCGAGGAAGTGTAATTATGAGCCTTATCTCTTAAATCTAAAAAGAAAAAAAGAAAAAGAAAAAACACAACAAAAACATTACAAAAAATGACATATGTAGAGAAAGAGATTCTAGGGGTAGATTTGTAGCTAGAGGTAGAAGTTTGGTCCCATAAAAACCAATCACTCCATCAAGACCTCGTAGTACCACACCATCCACCCAAACTCGTATTCCATTCTTAGCATTAATAAATAGTTTTCAAGAAGTCTTAAGATCATAAAATTAGCCTAAAGACTCTCGAACCTCATAAACTAAAGCAATTCTAGAAGAAGAAGACCCTAGATCCCCAATAGAATGAGTAGTATTTTTAACCTCTACTGGAGAAAAAATCTTAGCCCAAGAGCTATAAAACCCTATTGGAGAAGAATAAGAAGTCTTATTCAATATACCATTGATAGAGGAACTAGAAGAATTAGAAGAGGAACAAATCACTCCAAATCTAGAAACCTATATTAGTTCTGAAGAATCTACAATGGCCGGAGAAGGAGAAGGAGAAGTACACAATCTGAATGATGAAAAATTAATACTAGGAGGAGGTCCTAGAATTGGAGGAGGAAGAGGTAGAGGACGAGGTAGAGGAAGAGGAAGAGGAGAACAAAGAGTACAAAGAATAGAAGGAGGAGGAAATAGAGAAGAAGTAGATCATGTTGTATTTCCTATATTAGATGAGGATACAACTTCCACAATGAAGAATATCTCACCATCCATCCTCCCCAATTTTCATGGATTAAGGAGTGAATATCCTGAAACATTTCTGTTTGATTTCGAAGTTCTATGTAGATCATATGAAAACTTACTCGATTCTCAAAAGTTGAAATTGTTTCCTGTAACACTTAAGGATGCAACATTAAAATGGCTCATGGGCCTAATAACACATTCTATTAGGACATGGGAAGAATTTAAAAGTGAATTCTTATAAAAATACAAGGATTACTACACACCTCATAATCAGAAAGATGAAGTTTTTAAGATGATAAAAAGAGAAGATGAAAACTTAGAGGACCTAATTGAAAGATTCAATTACAATCTAAAAAGGGCTAGGTTGGAAAATTTGGATGAAGATACTTTAAAAGCTCTCATGTTGAAATCCATTTGAGATGAATGGATAGATATTCTTAATATGATGGGAAAGGGAGACATCTCTCAATTATCATTACCCAATAACTATGAATTATGCATACATGTTTCAAGAGGAAAGTCAAGAATTGGGAGAAGTCCAAGAGATCCTATTCTCTCTAGAGTGAATAAATCTGCAGCTGGAACAGTAAGTAGGGTGGAAATAGGAAATTTTCTTGATGAATTGAAAACAAATATTTTATGGAATCTTAGTGAAAAAATAGACACCTTAAAATTACAAAACAGGCAAAGAGTTGAAAGTGATGCCTTATCTATTTTCTGTCCTAAATGCAGAAAGAAACATGCCTTAAGAGAATGTCCTCTTTATTTAAAAATCATAGAGACATGTGTCATATGTACAGAAAATCAAGAAACAAATAAATGTCCTTCTATACCAGGTCTTAAGGATGTTTTCCAAGAGGAAATAGCCACACACCAAGTAGATCCTCTTTGTTTTGTTTCTAGAAGACCATGGCAAGGGCCACAAACTCAAGGTTTTAACACTCAGATGTATACTCATCCCCCAAAAAATAACTGGAATACATCAATGCCATGGCATAAACCCTGGTCTCAACCTCAACCTTGGACACCAGGAATGAAAAATATTCTCAATATCATCAATATCCACAATCCTGTCTAAACTATCCACCACAACATTTTTCTCAAACCAGCCAACAACCTCAATTTCCAAATCATAATCCACAACGTTCATTACGATTTCCACAAAGGCGAAACCAACTACGTGCTCAACCACTCCCAAACCCAAACAATAAAAATGGACAACCTATTTATAACATGGAGGGAATTTTTTTTAAGACTTATATGATAACTCCACTAGATATTAACAACATTCAACTTAGATCTGGTAGGATATTAGAAAAGAAAAATCCCTCTGTTGTTATTAAGGAAAAAGCTGATCACTTTGATGAGGAAATTTCTCTTCATCAAGATAAAAATCTTCAAAGTAATAATTATTCTGGAGAAGGGACATATCTTCATCAGAATCAAAATTTTCAAAATAAAACACAAGAAAATTCAATAAACTCAACTCCTATCATAGAGAAACCTTCAGTATCTATCTCACAACCTCCTTTCCCTAAAATATTACAAATTGACATAGGGGGAGAAAAACAAATCATGTTGCCTAATTATGATATATTAGATGAATTGAATAATGTTTGTATCAAAATCCCTTTGTTACAATCCATTAAGGAAATTCCAATCCTTGAAAAAACAATAAGAGAGTTGAGTATAAAGAAATATGGAAGAAAAACAAAGGAAGTAAAAATAATACAGTTAGTGGTAAAAATTAGAGATATCATGATGGGAAAAACAACCATAATGAAATATTTGGATCCAGGAAGTCCCATTGTAAAAACACACATCAATGGTATTGAGATCCCAAATACATTGATTGACTTAGGAGCAGCCATAAACATCATGAGTAGACAAATCATGGAACAAATAAAAAATCCAAATCTTCAATATACACCAACATTACTATAACTAGCATACATATCAGTAATCAAACCTGATGGTGTATTAGAAGAAATTTATGTATCCTTATATTCTTGGGAATATCCAGTTGACGTTATGATTTTAACTCCCAAGAATAACTTAGGAGGACATCCATTGATATTAGGAAGACCTTGGTTAGCTATAATTGATGCTTTCATCAGTTGTAGATCTGGTGATATGTTTATCTTTGATGGAAGTTGAATGAAGAAATTCACTTTATATCCTCGAGCAAAAGAAATGATAGAAGTATAAAATGAAGAATGGATGGATGATGACAATGGCATACAACCTATTTTTACTATCTCACACATTAGTGAAGAAAGCCAAATTCTAAATTCAATAGAAAATCATGACTCATCTTCACAATGTGAGAATAGTCAAAATTTTCAAGAACAATATAATATTGAATACTTATCATCTAAACAAATGTATTTATATTATGTGGAAGAATTTGGTAATTCTTAAATTGAAATCATCCAGGTAAAACTTTAAACATAAACAAAAACCTAGAAGAATCTCAAAAATAGGAGTTAATAAAAACATTGCAAAAACATTCTTCATCATATGCATGGAAATACACTGACATGAAAGGAATCAACCTTGAAACTTGCATACATAATATCTATATTGAGGAAAATTCTAGACCAATCAAATAGACTCAAAGAAGAATGAATCCAAATCTTTGGGAAATTGTAAAGGAAGAACTACAAAAACTGCTGAATGTAAACTTTATTTATCCAATATCAGACATTCAGTGGGTTTCACCTTTAGTAATTGTCCCTATAAAGAATGGAAAGTGGAGGGTGTGTATTGATTATAGGGAGTTGAATATAGCTACTTTAAAAGATCATTTTCCATTACCTTTCATAGATCAAGTTTTAGATACATTAGTAGGGAATAAATATTTTTCATTCTTGGACGATTTTAGTGGGTATAATCAAATTCAAGTAGCACCCGAAGATCAAGACAAAACCACATTTACCTATCCATGGGGAACTTATACTTACCGAGTACTTCCTTTTGGATTATGAAATGCACCTGAAACATTACAAATAGTAGTATTAGGTATTTTATCCTATTTAATTCATTATTGTGTGGAAGTGTATAAGGATGATTTTATAGTTTATGGAATTTTTTTTGAAGAAGCCCTTGAAAATTTGGAAAAAGTTATCATGAGATGTAAAGAAGCAAATCTCTCATTAAGTCATGATTTTTTTTTTTTATGATGTGTACTGAAGGAATTGTTTTAGGACACCATATTTTAGGAAATAGAATTAAGATGGAATCATTTAAAGTTGAATTTATTTCCAAATTAGCAATCCGAAATTGTCAAAAAGATGTTAGGAATTTTATTGGTTTTACATGATACTATAGAATATTTATAGAAAACTTCACAAAATTTTCATCTCCACTCTTCAAATTTCTCACAAAGGATTATGAATTTAGCTGGAAACCTGAGTGCCAAAAGGTATTTGAAACTTTGAAAGCAAAGATATCTGAAGCACCCATTTTAAGAGGACCAAACTGGAAATTACCGTTTAATATCTCAATTAATGCTTTAGATACAACTTTGTGAGTTGTATTAGGACAGAAAGACTTGAACCCTTATGCCATTTACTATACAAGTAAGAATTTTACTCCTGCTTAGTTAAATTATATTGTTACTGAAAAAGAGTATCTAGTTGTTTTCCATGATATTAACAAGTTTAGACATTACATCACTCGCTATGAAACCTTCATTCACACATATCATTCTACAATTAGATATCTAATGAATAAATCTATCATTAATGGCAAAATCACAAGATGGTTACTATTATTGCAAGAATTTAATATCAACGTTTTTGATCGACCTGGAAAACAAAATACAGTTGCTGACTTTTTGTCTAGAATTAAAAATGATAATAATGATACACCAATAGAAGATAGTTTTCTTGGTGAATATATTTTTGCAATATCGACTAAATATCCATGGTTTACAGACATTTATAATTACTTAGCCACAGGAAAACTACCATCATATTTGTTTCCTAGAGAAAAGAGAAAGATAATTCAAATGAGCGCATCATATTCATGGGTAAATGAGGAATTTTACAAGACACGTCTATATCTAATCATTAGAATATGTGTACGAGAAGATGAAATACGTGAAATACTGAAAGCATGCCATGATGAGCCATGTAGAGGAAACTTTGCTGATAAGAGGACTGCTTATAAAATCCTTCTTTTAGGATATTATTGGCCTACCCTTTTTAAGGATGCCAAGCAATATGTTAAAAGATGTGACAATTGTCAAAGAATGGGGAAACATGTTCCTTTAGATTAAATTCCCTTACAACCACAGGTACTCATCGAACCCTTTGAAAAATGGGCTCTAGATTTTGTTGGACTAATCAATCCACCATCAAGACAAAAGAGGTATATTTTTGTATGCACTAATTACGTCACTAAATGGGCAGAAGCTAAAGCACTTTCCTTTGCTAATGAAAAATTGTGTAGCTTCATTTCTTTTTGAGGATATTTTTATTCGTTTTTTTGTCCCTGTTATCACTCAGTAATTTCTCCAGGTTCAAGAGAGAACTCACCGAGGTAACCATAAGCTCTAGGATCTAACCTTCCTATGGTTTAGAGAGGGCTCTCTCTTTAAAGTTTAACTCTGTTTTAATTTGTGAATATTAGGATAGTTATTAAAGTGAAAATTTGGTTTGGTTTTGTTGGATTTGGTGGGAAAATTTCACTTGGAGGGTAGATAGAGGGAAATCTACTTGTCCATTGGGCTATGGGGTCTAATTCAAGCTAAAAGGACTGGGATCAAGGCCTAAAAGGTCAAATTTCTGTAGGGAAAGGTAGATAACCCTAGGAGATCTTGGAAAATTGGTTTTTGAGATGGTATGATCGGGATAAAGGGCACTTAAGAATCCTTAAATCCAGAAAAGGGAAGTAGAAGATAGAGGTCAAACGGGAGAGGGAGAAATTAAGAATTCCCTACACTGGAAATTAGAAGAAAACAAAGAAATGATAACTAGTTAAAAACAGGGTGCTATTAACATGTCCTGTAGTAATACTCCTATTTATACATTCAGATTTAGAATTAAAACACAGATGTATGCATGAAACAAAAGAAGATAACAATGAAAAGTTTAAGATAGTACTTCACTCCAGATAGCTTTTCACAGGGATCCTGAATTATGATGCCAAATAGGTGATCCAATCTGCTACTCAAAATCGAAATCCAAAGCCTTCAAGTCAACAAAATATCTATAGTAATCTCTAGCAATTTTATTCCACACAAAAATACTTCAAAGAGTGAAGTATTTATATAAAATGTTTTACAAAATATTCTAGATGACTTCTAGGAATTAACTTAGGAAAATTAAATATCTTACAACAATAATAGTGACATCTTGCTCAACAAATTAGCAAGTTGTCCTATTTTATTCAAAATAAATAGAAACTGTTTTAAGATAAGAAGCAGTTGGCTGCTTATGTGTCCTCTTTGTTGCATTTTTAGATATTTTCAGAATCTAACTTGCCTTCACTGATACTCTTTCTCAATGATACTCTTTCTCACTAATACTCTTTCACTTCATATACTCTTTAACCTTCAGTAAAATTGATTTCTGTTGTAAAATCTGCTTTGACTGTGAAATCAACAAATAGATTTTTTCTTTGTCATTTGTTTGCCTTTCTTTCTTCATAGAAAATCAGTTAATGCTTGCCACTCCTCATTTTTAGGAATTTTGATATTCTTGAGTTTCCTAAAATTCTCATCAGCCTCAGTGTACCTAGAAAATGTGGGCTTGATGACAAATAAATGCTTGATCTCATACTGCAAATAAAATAAATCTTCAAAACTTTTCAACAGTACTTTTCCTGTGGGAATACCTTGACCTGTTGGCTTGTTCACCTGCTCCTTGGCACGTTCTCTTATCTTTTTGTCATAATAATTCTGAGGCATTAACTTATCATTGATAACCATGATATCTGGAAGTCCCTTTTGCCTTAAATTGGTGAATTTAACCATGAATCTAGTGACAACAGTATTTATTCCTTCACATTTCTCTTCAAGCTGCCTCATCAAATTTATTTTAGTGGTTACTTTCCTAATTTCTAGGATAGTAGTTGTCCTATCATTGATTTTAAATTCTTCAAGTTGCTGTCTGTTCTTGCTGTTGAGGAAATTTATTAACCTTACTGCCTGTTCTGGTTTATCTGCTAAATCATCTTGTGTCTTTTGGATCTCTGCTTCGGCTGCCAATAGTAACTCTCTCTGCTCAAAAATCACCTGAATTGAAGGCCAAACATCATGGATGGCTTAAATTACATTATTCCATAGGTAATTTTTAATATATGATATTTTATCCTTGAGATTTAATTCTTTTTGGAGCTTCTTTACCTCTTCACTCAATCTGTGGGCATTTTGCTCATGTATTTTAGCATCTGTTTGAGTTGTTTTATTGCTCTTCTCAAGATTTTCAATTATCTTAGTCAATATATTGATTTCATTGGTCTTCAAGGACATCTCTTCCATTACTTTTACTAATTGACTTCTTTCATCTGGAGGTGGCAACACTGTTGTAGAGGATTCAGTTATTGAAGTTGTTGAAGAAGTCACTGGCACTGCAGTGGCCAGTGGCTCTTTGGGTACCAAATTTTCTCCCAAAGTAGAAGGCACTGCTGCTGTGATGACTGGGATGATAGTGGGAATCACTGGTTCTTTAACTGTCTCCTTTTCTTGGACAACTTGGTCCATTTGTACTTCCATTTCCTTGATTTGAGCTATCAGTTGAAGTATCAAACTCATCATTTCATCTTTCTTCTTTTGATCCTGTAAAACTTCCTTTGTTTTAGGATGCTCACCTTGAGGAAGCTTGAGCTATTTCCTCAAGGCAGCTATGTCCTCACTTTTCTTTTTAACCAATGCTTCTTCTGCTTTGATGTTTGTAGGATCATATCCTACCTGTAATACTAAATCTTCTAAGGCGTTTATCCTTATATCCTTTGCATATAATGAAGCTTTATCCATATTCATTTGGTATTGCATATTATAGATGGTATTTTGAAGCCTATGAGCACTCATATATTTTGTTGTGACTGTGGAATAGAGCATCTCTAAGGTTTGCCTATGAAACTCAATCTGATCTAATTCATGGATTTTATCTGTGGCTACTTCCATATCAACTTTTTTATAGTCATCCACTGTTTTTGGCACTGGCAATGTGAGCTGTAATACTGACATAATCAATTTTTTAGTTGAATAATCGAATGCTGATAGGAATCTATTTTGATTACCTGGATTTTGCTTCAAAAACTGAGAATATATTTCAGTTTTTATTTCCTCATTCTTCAATTTGATTTTCTTGTATTACTCCTTAATATCTAAATCCTTCTCCTCAGTCGAGTGTGAGGAAGAAGCCTCCATACTTTGCTACCTTTCTATCATCTTTTTCTCTTCATTATTCAGTTGTTCCTGATTCTGAGTTGGCTCATTGAAGATTACAGTGGCTACATTGGTCTCTGTCTGTGCAATGTTGGTATTCAAGGGCCGTGTTTCTTCAACATCTATTGTTACTTTACCTTTAGCTGTTGTATCCAGTTTTGGCCTCTTGTTGTAAATGATTTTAAATTTTGTCTCTGTTGTAGTTTCTGCAGTATAAGCTCCTTCTTCTTTGATTCTCTTATTGTATGTCTCTGGCTGTTTGGCAATTTCCAAAGGGTGACTAGTATTCCTTTAATTTACTGCCTTTGTTAAAGTATTTTCAACCCACTCAATTTGATTAGAAAAATTATCTATTTCTAGCTTTTAATCATGGATAAAGGGTGTCAATTTACATTTTACCCTTAGTTTACTTAAGATCCCTTGTGGATCATAATTCCATGGGAAGCTTTCTTCTAATTTGTATTCCAGTGGTTGACTTGTTGCTTCCTTTTCTGCATCTCTTTGATTACATATGAATGGCCCAATTTGATTTTTGAGTTTAAATTGGGTCTTTTCCTTGGCTGCCATAAAATTAATTGAATCTGAATTTAGGATTTGCCTAATGTACTCTAATGCAAAGATCCTCATAGATGGATGCTTAGGTAACTTGTAAGGAAAAAATTTAGAACCAAAAACTCTGATTTCAGTGAATTTCTCATACAAATACCAATCACCCACTTTTCTCTGCTCTGATAGCTGCAATATTCTCTTCATTTCCTCATTGATTCTAGGTTGCTCTGTTTTTTTCAAGATGGTGATCAATGGATGCAAAAACAACTCTACAAACTCTGAATAATTGAATTTTGTGCCTTCTTTTCTGAGTATAGATGTCCAAAAGATAACTGATAGGGGTTTTCCTTCTATATCCAACTTTTGAAGTGAAATTGGAAAATTGTCTAATTGAAAATAAAGAAACATGTGAAGAAGATAGGAGGTATATCTGAGTACTCCTTCTAGCTGCAAATTAGTCAATTGATAGTGAATACTATTAGTAATAAAGCCAGCATAGTCAAATATAACTGAAGGTGGTTGACCTGGAGGAAATGTGGACAAAAATCCCAAAATAGACTCATCAGTGTGCTCATCTGTGAAATACCCAAGTATAAAGGAAAGCATGGAGATTACATGCCTTGATCCTTCAGGGAATTTGGAAGTTGAAAAAGGAGGATTCAACTTGGGAATTTCAACATGCAGGGGCATGAAAGTTTGAAAAATCATGAATCTTTTAGGAAAGTCTAAGTTAATGTATAACTTAGTGAGGGCTTCAATAGACAATGGGACTGCTTGGGGGTCTGGTTGAAGTTGCAACATTTGGTTTATTGACTCTGTAGTGATGGTAAATAGGACCTCTTTATTTTCATTCACAATAGCTCTTTGTTCAGGAATGTAGTACTGGTGACATAGTCTGATAATTTCTTGACAAGGGTAACTTAGGGTGACTAAATATTTGGGAAAATTGGATTCCCAAATGTGAACTTCTTCTTGATCATCTAGAGATTTTTCAAAACACTAGTTGTGGATATCTAACAAATTGAACTCAACTATAGGATTAGCTATTTTGTAGTCAATGTCAGCCAGGGGAATGTGCTCAATATCAAAAAACTAGGGATTGTAATGGATTGACTACAATTGCAGTATTTGGAGTCATGGATGGAGTAGGTTTAGGAGTTTTTGAACCTTCAGACTTGTTTACACTCTGCCTTTTAGGCATTTTGTTTGGCTTCTACAAGTTTAAACTATTTGTAGAGGAAATTTTACTATAATAGAGGCTTGATTAGGAAAATTCAGAAAAATAAAAAAAAGAATGTCTCTTCGGATTTTATGCTCAATTAGGTCTCTCAAATGAAGTTCTAAGGCTAAAACCAAGTCTAAAATAGAAAACAGGGTTTTTTGAGTTTTTTTACTGAAAAAAGGGCTAAAACTCTGTTGCAAAAGGATTTTCAGAAGGTTAGGGCACCTGCAGAGGATTTATGACCTTTTAGAGCTTGAAATTGATCCTTAAAACTGTAAAAAACTGATAAATTTCCTTGAAAATGGTGCGCAGTGGATTCTAGGGTTCCTGGAAAAAAAATTCCAGAGTTTGGCCTATTTCTGGGACTTTTGGGCAATTAGATTTAATCAATTTCTTGATTTTAGGATGTTTTCTCTTTCTTTTAAAAGGTTCGTTCAATTTAGTTACAGGTTTGAATCTCAGAAGAATACATGTTTTGACGCAGGTATCGGTTTTAACAGGGTTTCTTCAATCTTCTGGTTGATTTGATAGCTTCAGTGGTTGAGCTGGAGTGATATAGCTCCTCAACAGTCTTTTACAAGCTTCTTTGGTGAATTTAGGAAGTTATGGGCGTTAAAATGGCTAACAAGGGCTTTTTGCAGCTTTACACAGTCGGGAGGGAAAAAAAATGGTTTAAACGCGACGGATGAATGAATTAATGTTTTAACCAAGGTTTTTTTAAAAACGTTTAAATCTACATTGATCAGCATTGAATGCGAGTCACGATCAGGCGGCAAGCGGTTTCAGAGATTGAATGGACAAAAACCAGTGGTAATCGCATGGGTTTTCAGTGGTAAGTGTTTTTAATCAAAACCCACGCGATACAATCATAAAAGGCCACGTGGAGGGGACTGGTCAATGCAAAACTGCTTATTTCATGTGGCTTTTGCATTGGAGCGGTCGCGCACTTTTTTATACGATATCACTCCTCAACCGTTGGATCTGATCGTTGAATGCGAAGGGTTGAGATTGTTTGAGAGCTGCTTTGGAGCAGAAAGGTGGGATCGGGCTCTTGTTATATAATCGCAATGGTTTAATATGTGGTGGGGGCTTATGGTAGGTTAAAAACCTTTATAATATGGCTAAGGGTTAAATTATTTAAAACATAAAGGATATGCTTTAAGGATGGTATATGCGGGTTTATAGTTTTTCTTTAAAACATTTGTCAAATGTTTTTTAATAAAATATGAGCGGGTGGGTTTATATATTTTATTTTGTTGAGAATGCAACAAGATGATGATCTTAGTGAAAAGAGTCGCCTTCACTAAGTGGGCTCGCAGGCTATTTTTGGCGCAAGTCTATTTTTAGACTATGTCTATTTTTAGACATGTCGATCATATTCTATGAGTTGCAGGATGCTATTTGTGGATGGTTGGTCAAGTTGGAAAAATAGATGGACTTCTATTTTTAGACATATTGGGCAGAATCTATTTTAGATTGCCAGTCTAAAAATAGATATGTCGAATATTATTAGCTCTTAATAATATTTGGACTATAAACATTATCTTATTCTCTTGGAGCACTTCATTTAAGTGCACAAATGTGGCACAAGAGCTGACAGAAGGAATTACGCTATTCCTGAGGGTTAAGTGGAGCCATTGCATGGAGACTTCAGTTAGAACTCATGTGACAGAGTTTGGTGGAGTTATTGAAGTAGTTGGTGGAGTTGTGTTCAGTTTAACTCAGTTAGACACAGTTGAGCTAGTTGTATCTAGTCTAACTGATTGATACACTAGTGAGAGTGGTGTGAATTAATTATTAATTAATTCACTAATTATTAACTCATTAATCAATTGAAGAATACTTCAGTTAACTGCATTGCATGGACAGTTTCAATGGAGACCAGTGGAGAGGTAGGTGAAAGAGAAAGTATACTATCAGTTGTGACCATAGTGGTGCATGAGTTTGCACCACACATTGATGGAGATGCCAATGAGGATTGCACAGTGCAAGCTAGGTGGATTTGAGTTCATTCAGAGCCCATATTCAGCAGGGATTACATAGTAGAGGCAGGCTAGCAGGTGGCAGAGATCGGTGCATGGGATTTGCTAGATCAGACCTGATTAGTGTGCAACAATTGGAGATTGTACAGAGAGCTTGTGAGAAGCTTTGTATGATGATTGTTACATGATCTCTATGAAATATATTATACGGATAGTTGGGGTTTTTCAGAGTTAAGCTTTCCCATAAATCACTATGTTAATGTGTGTGAATTTTTATGGTTTTAATGTGTGCATGCAATTGATTTAATTTCCGCATATGATGATCAATGGTGGAATAGATTTTGTATTGTGCATGAAGTAAAATAGTGTATGATCAGGAGAATATTAGACACATAAAATATCATTTATATAATTTTTACATGGTATCAGAGCGATAGTTGATCATTGGAGCAATTGCAAAGCATTGAAGCGGTTGAGTTTTGTGCTGGTGGAATTCGAATTTGCAGTAGTGTTTTCTTGGTGTCGAAGTTGAGATGTATTTCAATGGATTGCGATTGAAGTATGCCCTTGAGGGTAGCTCAAATTATATTGCATGGAAGGACAAGATGGAGGCAGTGCTGGAGGATAATGGGTTGAAGGAGTTCATAGATGCAGAAATTCCAAAACCTGCTTCTAGTGATGTTGCCACACTTGACGCATGGCAAAAGAAGACAGCAAAATGTTGAAGGATTCTGTTGGAAGGTGTGAAGGATCACATAGTGTCTAGCCTTCATGGTAAATATTCTCCATTCTTGATGTGGAAAGCTTTGACAGACTTGTTCCAAAGAAAGAGCGACCAGAGGAAGTTGGCACTCAAGGATAAACTCAAGAAAATAAAAATGGAGAAGGGCGAAAGTATACCCAAGTACCTCACAAATTTTTTCTAGTGCAGGGATGAGCTGGGAAGTGTGGGGGTTACTATAGATGAAGAGGACTTGGTGAGCTTGGCTCTCCTTGGGCTTATGAAGAGTTGGCATTCTTATGAGGACTCTGTCAATGGTCAGGAGAAACTACCAGGATGGGAGCGACTTTGGTCAGATATTTTGCAGGAGGAGATAAGGCGGATTACCAGGGATGGATCTTCATTGAAGAATTAAGATGAATAAAATTGAACTTTGGCTGCCAAAGCAAGGAAGGGGAAGAGCAATAAAAATACTTCTCAATCTAGTGCGAAAGGCAAGAAGCAGGACATGTCCAAGGTGAAGTGCTTTCACTATCACCAACACAGACATTACGCCACTAATTGTCCATAGAAGAAGAAAAATAAGCAGGCTACTGGATCTGCAGCTGGAGAGGCCTTAGCCTCACATTTTGAGCTGGGATTTTTGTTGATCGCATGCTCGGTCTCAAGTATGATGGGTTCAGTGTGGTTTCTTGACAGTGGCACGTCTTTCCATATGACCGGAGACAAATATTTGTTTATTGATCTGGATGAGAAGGATCTTGGAGTGCACATCGAGATGGGCGATGATGGTAGATACAGTGCGACTGGTATCGAGACCATTTCCTTTGAGAGGGAGTCTAGCAAACCTTTCATCTTGAAGGATGTCATGCATGTTCTAGGATTGAAGAAGAATCTTATCTCTGTGGCAATGTTGGAAGACAAGGGATATGATGTTGTCTTTAGCGAGGGAAAGGCTTTCCTGTGCAGTAAGGCAACTGGTGAAACCCGGAGGATAGGGGTTCGAGTTAAGAACCTTTATCAATTGCAGGTAGATGGTTGTGGAGAAATGGAAGGCAAGCCAGAAGGAGTGGTGAGCCGGGATGAGGGCGAGCTATGGCACAGGAGATTGGGCCATCTTCACCATGGTGCTTTGAAAATTTTGCAGCATATTTCTACCGGGCTTCCCAAAGGTACACTTGCGCAGTCATATCAGTGCAAGGGTTTTACTTTGGGAAAATTTGTGAAAGCCACCTTTCATGAGAAGGATGGTCACGCCATGACGATCCTTGAGAGAATTCACACAAACGTGTGTGGACCTTTCTCAGTAGCTTCGACAGCAAAGCACAGGTATTATGTGATATTTGTTGATGATTTTTCTCATAAGTGTTGGATCTTCTTCATGCAGAAGAAGAGCGAGAAAAAATCAAAGCTCTGTGAGTTCAAGGCACTAGTGGAGAAAGAGTCGGGGAAGCAGGTGAAGGCTCTTAGGAGCGAAAATGGTGGTGAATTCATCTCTGGTGAATTCAAGGACTTTTGCAACACAGAAGGAATTCAAAGAGAGCTCATAGCGCCTCATAACCCACAGCAGAATGGGGTCGTGGAGCGAAAGAACAGAACGATCATGGGTGCTGCACGAGTGATGTTGCATGATCAAGGCCTTCCCATACACTTGTGGGCTGAGGCATGCAATACTGTGGTTTATGTGCAAAACCGTTGTCCTCATAGAGTACTTGGCATGAGTACACCAGAAGAGGCATTTTCTGGTAAGAAGCCTGATATTTCTCATTTGAAGATTTTTGGCTCACCTGTTTACATTCATGTGACAAAGGATGCCAAGAAGAAGCTAGAGCCAACCACAGAGGTTGGGATATTTGTGGGGTACACAGAAACACCCCACAACTATCGTGTGTATTTTCCAGACAGTCGAAAGACTGTTGTGCGATGAGATATCAAATTTCATGAGGAGAAATCCATGAAGTGTTCGCTTGAGAGGGAGCCACACTTGCATGCAGATGAGGAGATATTAGTTCCTAAGGATGAGCCTTAGGATGTGGATCAGCCCTAAGAGGAGGTTCATGGAGTGGAAGAAACGACTCATGCAGCGCCAACCATCAGAGGGCGGAAGCGCACTACAGAAGCTGAGCAACTGAATCTTGATGAAGAGAAGATTGTAGGAGCACCTACATCACATCGCAGACAGAGACAGTCACCTGAATGATATACTGGATACATGGCTATGATGAGCAAGTGTATCGTGACAGAGCCATCCTCTTTCGAGGAAGTTGTGGAGGACCCTGCATGGGTAGATGCCATGGTGGAAGAGTATGATTCGATTTTCAGAAACAGTGCATGGGAGATTGTCCCAAGGCCGAAAGAGAAATCAGTGGTAGGTTCGAGATGGATCTACAAAGTGAAGAAAGCTACTGAAGGGAGAGTCGAGAAGCATAAGGCAAGATTTGTTGCCCGAGGCTTCTCACAGATTGAGGGGATCGACTATGAGGAAACCTTTGCACCTGTCGCAAGGTATTATTCCATACGAAGCATCCTTGCTCTCTCAATGCAGATGGGATGGCACATTCATCAGATGGATGTGAAGACTGCATTACTCAATGGAGTCATTGAGGAGGAGGTTTACATAGAGTAGCCGGAAGGTTTCGAGATCTTCAGCAGCGATTCGCATGTGTGCAGGCTCAAAAGAGCTGTATGGGTTGAAACAAGCACCTTGTGCTTGGTACACATGGATAAACAATTATTTCACCGGTCTTGGATTCACCAAGAGTGAGGCGGATCTGAAGCTATACCAGATTGTGGTGAAGGGTAATTCTGATCATTTTACTTTATGTATATGATTTGATTCTGACGAGTCATGAACTGTTGATACTCTCATGCAAGGCTGATCTTGAAAAAGAGTTTGAGATGAAGGACTTGGGCCTCCTTCATTATTTCCTGGGATTGGAAATTTGGCAGCGCAGTGATGGATTGTTTGTGTCTCAAGGAAAGTATGCCTGGGAGATACTGGAGAAGTTCAACATGCATGGCTGCAAGCCTATCGATGCTCCTCTTCCTGGTGGTTGGAGGAAAGAGGATGCTACATCGGCAGAGGTAGTGGATGCCACTGTTTACCGACAGTTGGTGGGGTCGCTTATGTATCTAGTAAATACACGACCTAACATATGCTACGCTATTAACCAGCTTTCACAAGCTATGGTTAAGCCTACCAAGCTCTTTTGGAAGGCGGGGATGCATGTATTGAGATATCTCAGAGGCACATCGGGATATGGATTATGGTACGGACAGTCGGATGAGGTGAAACTGTGTGGCTTCAAGGATGCAGATTGGGCAGGAAGCCCAAGGGACAGAAAGAGCACATCTGGAGGGATTTTCAGTATCGGGTCGACAACAGTTTCTTGGTACAGCAAGAAGCAAAGATCCGTGGCACTCAGTTCAGCAGAGGCCAAGTACATGGCAGCAAGTTTGGCTGCATTCGAGGCTATATGGATGAGGAAGATCCTGGTCGGGTTGTTCGGTTCACACTTAGATCCTACTGTGATATATTGTGATAATCAGAGTTGCATCAAACTCTTGATTAATCCAGTATTTCATGATAGATCTAAACACATTAACATCCGGTATCATCATATCAGAGATTGTGTGCAGCGGAAGATCATGTTACTTTCTTACATTCCTACGGAGGATCAGGATGCTGATATCTTGACGAAGGTGCTCACCAAGAGAAAATTCAAATACCATAGAGGCAGGATCGGGGTGGCAGATAATCCCTATCTTGTTGAGAGGGAGTATTGAGAATGCAACAAGATGATGAGCTTAGTGAAAATATTCACCTTCACTAAGTGGGCCCGCAGGCTATTTTTGGCGCAAATCTATTTTTAGACTATGTCTATTTTTAGACAATGTCTATTTTTAGACATGTCGATCATATTCTATGAGTTGCAGGATGCTATTTGTGGATGGTTGGTCAAGTTGGAAAAATAGATGGACTTCTATTTTTAGACATACTGGGCGGAATCTATTTTTAGATTGCCAGTCTAAAATAGATATGTCGAATATTATTAGCTCTTAATAATATTTGGACTATAAACATTATCTTATTCTCTTGGAGCACTTTAGTTAAGTGCACATATGTGGCACAGGAGCTGACAGAAGGAATTACGCTATTCCTAAGGGTTAAGTGGAGCTATTTCATGGAGACTTCAGTTAGAACTCATGTGACAGAGTTTGGTGGAGTTATTGAAGTAGTTGGTGGAGTTGTGTTCAGTTTAACTCAGTTAAACACAGTTGAGCTAGTTGTATCTAGTCTAAATAATTGATACACTAGTGAGAGTGGTGTAAATTAATTATTAATTAATTCAGTAATTATTAACTCATTAATCAACTGAAGAATACATCAGTTAACTACAGTGCATGGACAGTTTCAGTGGAGACCAGTGGAGAGGTAGGTGAAAGAGCAAGTAGAATATCAGTTGTGACCATAGTGGTGCATGAGTTTGCACCACACATTGATGGAGATGCCAATGAGGATTGCGCAGTGCAAGCCAGGTGGATTCGAGTTCATTTAGAGCCCATATTCAGCAGGGATTGCGCAGTAGAGGCAAGCTAGCAGGTGGCAGCGATCGGTGCATGGGATTTGCTAGATCAGACCTGATTAGTGTGTAGCGATTGGAGATTGTACAAAGAGCTTGTGAGAAGCTTTGTATGATGATTGTTACATGATCTCTATGACATATATTATACAGATAGTTGGGGGTTTTCAGCTTTAAGCTTTCCCATAAATCACTATGTTAATGTGTGTGAATTTTTATGGTTTTAATGTGTGCATGCAATTGATTTAATTTCCGCATATGATGATCAATGGTGGAATAGATTCTGTATTGTGCATGAAGTCAAATAGTCTATGATCAGGAGAATATTAGACATATAACATATCAGTTATATAATTTCTACATATTTATATAGTTTTTAACCTTTTTTCAATAGTTTAAAAACTATAGGGCGGGATATTTGAATAAGGATAATCTTTTAGACCAAAGGGCTTTTGATTTGGGATTTTCATTTACGCACATGGGATAATATACTTTGGTCAAAAGTTTTTAATAGTGGGTTTTTTGGGGGTTTATTGAATATAAGGGAATTAATAACTAGGAAAGGGTATTTTTTAGGGATTTAATAAAATATGTTAAAAGTTAATATGAAAGGGTAATGTAAAACAAAATACACATTATCTCCTAGTATAACATAATAATCAAGCATTTTCTCGTATTTATATTTCTTTCACCAATACTTAGGACAAATGTGATTTTGTGGGTTTTTATGAATGCTTCTGAAGGAATGAAGTTAATTACTCTTAGGGTTACAATTTTTCTAAGTGAGAATGTGTTTTTATTTAGGAAAAAGGGGTTTTAATGTATGAATTAAGGGTTAATGATGATAACTGTGGGTTTATCATAAGAACTCCATATTTTTAACTAACCAGTCACAGAGCCTTGGGTCCAGTTCCAAAACAAGTCAGAGAAATGCTCTGAGCCTGTTTGACTGATATCTTGGAATACTGAATGCTCATGGGGGAGGGGAAATTAGTGATTTTTCCCGATGATGTATTATTTACATGATTTCTCCAGTTCTTTCTACCTACCCAACTTTATTTCTAACATTTTTTCTTCATTTTGCAGGTGAATTTAGGCTTGCAACCTTAAAAAAATTTCTTTCAAAGAAAAAAACTAATCTAAATCTACCTTATTTCATCCGAGGGCTCAGATTAAACTGTTGAACTCCTCATTATTCTCTACCTATCTACTGATTTTTCAAGTTTAAACTGTTTGAAAATACTTTATTCACTATCTAAAACATGAAATTGAAATCATGAAAAGTTAAGATTAAGTTATTTAACTGATCATGGATTATGGCATTTATTGACACTCTACACATAATCATTATTCTTGTAGTAAAGTAAAAGTAGTGGCATTTGGACTTGCTCACTTTCAGATCTTATTTTCATCTCTTTTTTCTTTTGGGGTTTATATTTTTCTAAGTCCTTTGATCTTTCTTTTTAGGACTTTTTACCCTCTTTTTGACTTTTTATTATTTTTCATTTTTTCAAAATATGGGAAAACAACTTGCAGAAAGCAAGGTATGTATATATTTACAAGACTATCAAATTCAATTCAAAAATTATGAATCCTATATTTATAGGACCCAAACAGTCCCAAGGGAAATTTTGATAAATCAAGGAACTTAGTTTACATCCAGAATGATGCAAAAGATCACAGAAGAGTAAAAAATAAAGCATAGAAATTCTACTCCATACCATCCACAAGAAAATGGACAAGTGGAGTCTACTAATAAAGTGATTGAAGCAATCCTCACAAAGACTGTACATTTGCACAGAAGGGATTGGGCAGAAAAGCTTCCTGAAGCTTTATGGGCCTACCGTACTACATGGAGAAACACAATAGGAAATACTCCCTATGAACTTGTTTATGGGAAGGGAGTCTTGTTTCCAATAGAGTTCCAAATCAGAACCTTCAAAACAATAGTCAAATTGGTACTTGACTTATCAGAAGTAGAAAAGAATAGAATGGAACAACTCAATGAGCTTGATGAAATAAGACAAGATGTAGTTCAAAAGACCAGCCTATTTCAACAATAGAGATCCAGGTGGCATGACAAATACATTAAAGAAAGAAAATTCCAAGCAGGAGATTTGGCACTTCATTTTTACTCAAAGTTCAAAGATTTCCAAGGGAAATTTCAAACTCATTGGATTCGGCCTTATGAGATTGAGAGAGTCTTTGATAATGGGGCAGTCAGGATTAGAAATATTGATGAAGAAAAGGTCCCCCTCCTTGTGAATGTACATCGACTAAAAGTTTATCATAAGCCATTGACAAAAGAGGAGTTTGTCAAGATTTTTCAAGATAATGTTGATATGAAGTTGGTGAAGAAGAATCATTTCATCTTCCCCAACTTAGTTTTCTTTTTATTTTCATATCTAAAAAAAATGAAAATAAAATAAAATTATCTATATATATACAATAAATTGTATATGTATGAAAACCAATCATTGATTGGCATTCTTATACAAAAAATATAAGGTGAAAATCAAAATTTGTTTCTGAAATCTTACATTTTCTTCATTCCAATTCTCAAAATCCCAAATTCTTTGCATTTCCCTTTCTTTTTCAGAGAATAAATTTTAGATACAGAAGTGTTGAATTTCCGCGTCTCTCATTCTACAGCTCTTATACACTTTTGTAGCCCAGATATAACAAGACCTTTTGACAGAAGCATTTGAATACTATACTGAAGAATGTACTAGGGAATACCTGAAGAACCAAGACAAAGAAGAAACAAATAAGGTTAGCTATATCCAAGGTATGCAAATACAATTTTTTTTTAAATAATAAGGTTGCAAATATTGATATATACGATCTAGATTATCATATACCGCCAGCTCAAATGTCATCATTAAAAATACTGATTGTGCGAAATCGAGATCTAATCTCATGATTCACCACTAAAACCTTATCATGATCTCCCCAATGGTCAAATCCAATTTCATTAACTAATGATCTAAGCGGTCATTTCTCTTTCTGAAACCCCACTCATGCTCTTAGTAACCCTGAAACCTCGCTCATTCACTCGTTTACATGCACATCTTTTCCATTCCACAACATAACTCATCCATGTTTCCAAACTCATATCGAAACCCTCAATTCACCCAGTCAAAAGAGGCAGCGTTGGAGGTGAAAATCTCGGCAAGATAAAGGTTTGATTGCAAGAACAGAGGCTGTGGGAAATAAATTCATGGAGGCATATCTGCAAATGACGGAAATATTGCAGAAAGCATAGTGGATTAACTTCGTGGAGAAATTCAAAGGGTTTCATAAAGAAGTCACTAAATCTTTTGCTTTGGGCCTTTTACGGAGTAGAAGTTGAAATCGGTGACATCAAATTTGCAGTCACAGAATCCTTCATGGAAGAAGCTACTAGGCTTCCAAATATAGGAGAGAGATGGTTTAAGAACAGAGGAATCAGTGGAGAAGAATGGAAAACCTTCTTAAAGAACTCGGGTATGGATACTAGCATTTTTAAAAAGAAAATTCCTAGCACAACTCTTAAAGGTAAATGGAGAAATATGTTGTTGATAATTCAGAAATTTGTTTCCTGTGAAGGAAGGTTTGGATGTGTGTTCTTCTATCATGTTAGGCTATTAATTAATTTTCTTGAAGATAAAGAGATAAACCTTCCATATTTTTTACTGAATAGCTTAAGGAGGATGGCAGGAATTGCTCAAAAAAGGATTCAATTCATAGATAATACAGTGTATCATTGTGGATTGATAAAAATTCTTATTGAATTTCATTTAAAAATCCTAGGAGATTCTTGAGAAAATTTCTTAATCCGAAATCATTTCCAAGGAAAAGGACAAGAGCAACCAAGTGATAATAAATGAAAAAGATTTAGAAAAAAAATAAAAAAAATTGAGAGCCTTGTTGAGGATGAACAACCATATCAAGCACAGTCAGAAGATGAAATTCCTATTAAAAAGCTGTATGGAAAATTCAAGTAACAAATTGATAAAAATAAAGAAGGCAGCATGAAAGGAAAAGAAAATTTCATAAACACCGAGAAGTCAAAAACTCAAAATCTTCCACAACTAGTAAGAAGAAGTTCTAGAATTAGCAAAGTAGCCAAAAAGCCACCTCCAGAAGTAACATAACTTTTTGATTTAGAAGAATATCCTAAGATGACATCACCTATTATTGCTTCTCCCACACAGGATCTGAGCAGAAGAACTCCAGAAATTGATCCAGTTCAGCAAGAAATTTATGATTACATTGAGTCTTTAGAAAGAATAAATGCAGGAAAGACATCAATTTTTGAAGAACAACCTTCTAGTCCACAAGAAACTCTAGTAAATACTCTAAAACAATAAATTTTTGAACGAGAGACACTAAATAGGCATATTAGGCAGGAAAATGAAGCTCTGAAGATGCAGAATCAAATTGAGAAGACCATAAATGATAACACTCTTCTACATTTGGGAATATGGTTAAAGAAGAACAAGAAGTTGAAAAAGAAGAATAGATATCTGAGCAGACATGTCATAAATTTTAAGTATAAACTTTCAATGAGGAATCCAAGGGTAGAAATGACCTCAAAGAATGGAAAGAAGATAAAGTTAGATGTCCTAGCAGAACTATCAGAGCATATGTAGTGATAAGATGAAGACTCGCAATTTTAAAGTTGCATGAGGACATGCAATGGCATCTTAGTGGGGGTATTTGAGCCTCGAGACTGTCTTTATTTTGACAACCATTTCACTACCTTTTCCTCCTTTTTGTCAAACTCCATAAGCTCAATGAGTATTGATTTGCAAATTTTCAGTCTAGTAAGGTATCTAAATGATCTCTTTTTCATATTTTAAATGTTTCTTATTATTTGAATAAAACTTGTATTTAGCTACAGAATTCATGCAATTCTACAACTAATCTCTGTTTCTGCAGCCACTGCCATGGTTTAACAGGTCCTGAAGAATGAATGAAGGAGTGAATTACATGGGAAATTGGGAAATGATCCACTCATGGATTATATCCTATCTACCTATCCAGAATCGAGAAGGATAGTGCTTAGGATTGTGATCAAAGGGTCAGTCAAAGCAAAGAACCAAGACAAGTGAGCGAGAAGATTAAGCTTCACGATTCTCTCTTCACGTAGCAAATTGTGAAATCTATGAAGATCCTATTTCTGTTTAGAGTTTTATGCCTAGTTTGATTAGCCTTTAAAGGCGTGATCACCTCAAACATTTAATTCGACTCTGTCATAAATATTGAGTTGTGTAAACCGGAAACAAGATTGATTTTTATTGTAATAATGTTATACGTTAAAAGTTTTTTTTTATCAATCAAAGGAGAAGGTGTTTCTGGAATCATCGGTGCGATATTAGTTTCAAATAAATTCAGAACCATTCTGTTGTGGAGGGCCCCTGCACAAAAGAGGTTTAGTAGCTTAGTTTTCTATTATTTTGTAGTTCAATTCCTTATGCTTTTTGTTCTGTTTTCCACATAGTTAGAGGTTATGTTTACTTTGTTTTCCCTATTGCAATTGATAGCATACCTATGTTTGCAATTTCATTTCGTAGATTAAATATTTATTTCATTCCCTTGCACAATAGACATATACTCTGTTTTCTTTCTTATTGCAAATATTTTTCGAATTTCCATAAGTTTAGATGCTCAGATTTGATATTGTTTGTTTTATTATTTCCATTTGCAAAATTTCATTATGATTAGAATATATGCTTTGCTTTATCATTGAATAGGTTTAGAGTTAATTTAGATAGACACTTTTCTTCATAGGGATAATTCAGATAGATTTTTTATTTTGTAAATTAGAGATAGTTTTGATATATGCTTTTCTAGACTTAGAAATAATTTGGATTAATGTTTTTTTTATAATTGAATAGACTTAGAGATGGTTTAATTAGATGTTTTGTTACTTGCTTAAATGTATTTAGAAGTGATTTAGATAGATGTTCTTAAGATAATTTATCATAGTTTCCGACATAGATTGATTTGATATAGCTTAAAATTTATCACTTAGATTAATTTATTTTGATACAATGTAAGTTTATCATAGATAAATTTTCTTTCTTAAAAGAACAATTCCTTTTCTTCCTTCTTGCAAGTTTTATATTTCCTTCATTAGAATACTTTCTTTAAGGGTGAGTCATAGATTAAATTTCTTTCTTAGATCAACATTAAACATTTCATTTTCTTCCTTCTTAGATTTATTTTTCAATCATTAAAATTCTTCTTTAGCTGTGATCACATTTAGGAATTTCTTTCTTTTACATAAAAAATCCAAAACATACAAAAATATTGAAGTTTCTCCTTGTTTCTAGTTTCCTTGAAGTTAATTGTTTAGTTTTAGGTAAGCTAAAATAGAATTCTCATCAATTTTTTGATAGTTAAATTTAGACTTCATTTCACAAATTAGTTTTTCGTTTCTCAATTTCATTTAGACACTCAAGATAAATACAAAATCCTAAAAAAAACATATAAAACCAACACAACGAATTAATTAAGAAAAAACTTCTAACATATATAGTGCACCTGCACTTCATAATATTACTAACTCCGGTCAATAATTTATGATAGCAATTTAAGAAATTAAATTGACTAAACATGTTCTCTACATTGACTACTCATCTTCTTCAAACTTCATGGTTTATGTCAATCCTTTTGTTTGATCTCTATGTAATCTGGTCTCAAAATATTGTGTATATGGTCCAAAATACATTTACATAGCCTTATTTCACATTTTTATACACATGACACACACTTATCGATTCTCTGTGTGATGCCCACAAATGCCAATCCTCAAATTTCTATTCCTCAACACTCGGTTCTACTTCTCTGCATCAAATGTTTTCTATCCAGATCAGATATATAATACACACACTCACCACCTTGTGCACCTTATGTTTGTATTTATACATTATGGTGTAACATCTTCAGCAAGGCCAAAAATAATACTTTGGGGATAATACAATAGTTTGCACAAATCCTTTGGCTAAAACCATGGGAAAACACATATTGGCACTTAGGTTTCAAAATGAACCATTGATGTTGACACCCTTTATGTACTTGGCCCATAGGACCCCCACTTCATAGCCATGCCCTTAACAATTGGAGTACCACATGTATCAAGTCTTGTCACCTACTATGTGTCACCAAGAAAGGGGCCATTTGGCCACCCAAAAATTCTAAATTAGCATGCCATGTGTCACCAACCACATATATCCAATTCATCACAATTTCCATGTCATGTCCACTTGTCATGGCATGTCATTCCTTCATGTCCAATGTGCCACTTGTATTGACCTTCGAATATTGATATTGGCAAAAGAAAAATGTTTAAATACCACTAAGAATTCGAGATCCCATGGCCACATCACCTCCATGTGCGTGCCACTTGGAATTCACATGTATGCCAAATTTCTACCACCTATACTACCTTGATGCCACATCTATGACATTGTTCTACCAATACCATCCTTTGAAAAACTACCAGCAAGAAGATGCCCCCTTTTGTTGTTTTTATACTTGGGGGCATATTAAATCTTCATCATCAATCTCTATTTACCAGTATGTCACAAATCTATATTGTGAACCCCCCCCCCCTCCTGTTAAATGAGGCCATGGGGATGGGTCACACTCGATGTGGGATGTTAGAACTAGGTGAGATTTCATTCAACGATGATATGCTCATCAGTGTGAATGCAATTTAATGAATTTTGGGTTTTCTCCTTTTGATCCTTCATATCATACTCATTGCTCCTTTGATAATCAATGTTTCCTTATAAATGAATCATGCAAGATATTCCTTTGAAATAAATGATAATATTTGTCATCAACAACAACACATTGATTAAGAAAAGATATTAGGGTATCTAGGGTAGGAAATCAGATTGGGGGGGGGGCGGGTAGAGAGGGCTAGGGGGTATGGGAGCTAGGTTCCATCTACTAAGTAACCTGGCTTCATGACCATGCACTTTCTCTTATTGAGGGGACCAGGGGAGAACACTAATGGTTTCTTTGATATTATTTTGAATGATGTTACAAAGAGAGTTAAGAGGAAGAGATTTTTTTTTGAAAATGCAACAATTCTACTCCTTCCATGTTTCCCATAATAGGAAGCCTAGAAAGAGTGTCCAAATGCGGTTGAGGATGGGGCTAGAAAAGGATTAGCTTTATAATTGACAGATGGTATTTGGAATGCTTAACGGGTCCCAATCAGAACAATTTTGGAAATTTTCAAGTTGAAGCCAAAGGCCATTGGAGAAGGTACAACTATTAAATATATGTTCGAGGATTTTAGAGTGGATGAGACAAAGGGGGCATCTAGAGGGTCCTTCATGGTTTCACTTTTGGATATTATCTCATGTTAAGTTTTGATTTTCAACCAAAAGCCATAGTAAGAAGGATATTTTTGGCCATGTATTATGTTTCCTAATGTTAGTCTAGATAGTGTCCCTTGGTATTTCTTAATGCCCTGCTTCCATATGGTATGCTTCTTGAATGGTAAAGGATCCTTTTGAGTTGTAGTGTCATCATAGTCTATCTGGTTGGGAGGAAAATGGAATTAATCATTGTTGGAGGTTACACCAAAATTGACTCCATGCTTCCCCCTTTATCTTGGGATTCAATTCTTCTCATGGTAGCCATTGCCTCCATTTTTTACTCATGATTGTATTGGTCTAGTATTCAATAGTCATTATTAGACCATGAGTTATCATTTGTAGGTGGAGGTTGTATAACTACTATTGATATTAGAGTTTAGGGAGTTTTTTCACGATTCATCCTAGAATAGAGTGGATCATCCATCCTTTACTTCCCAAAAACAATATTATTGAATTAGATTCATTCCTTTTTTGGCCAAAGTCCATATGGATGAGACAAATCAAGGATATTGCGTTCAACTGAGATGTTTGGGGCGTGTGTGGGGCATATTTTCTATGCCATATACTTTTCCATAGATTTCAACCTCCTTTTATCCATCTCCACCATGTTTTGGATGCTAGAACTATTGGCATGGTGGTAGATTCATGCAAGCTTGGTCCTCCTTTCTATTTTGGCATACAGATGTTGTCCCATGCTACGAGGGAACATTTTTTTTCTAAGTTGGCTCCTCCCCATAGGAAATATATTTGTAGCTAGTGGATTTCTTGTAATATTGAGGCCAATGCCATGAGTGTAGAGCGGAGGTAAATGGGGAGGGCCTAGAGGACCACGTTTAAAAAAATTAAGTGTTTAACAACATTAAGGGATTGAAATGTCCAGTCAAATAGCTTGTTGTTGATCTTGTTTAAAATTTCCTGCCATAAACTCCACTTGAGAAAGTTATCGAACAACAAATCACCCAAGTATTTTGAGGGGATTTGGTTGATTTGGAATCTGAATATTTTTTATATATGTCTTTGAATAGGGAGTGGAGTATTAAAAAAACATACTAGAGATATAATCTATTGATTTCCGTACTTGAATCTTGGGAAAAATTGTCTAGAATGTGCATGAAATTACTTGCCTCGTGGATGGAAGGAGTACCCATTCCCATTATATCATCAAAAAATTATTGATGGGTTAAAGGAAGGTCTGATCCAAATAAATAAAGACCTTTTATTTTTCTCTCCATTGTAGTCTTTTTTAGATCTCTTCCCTACCCTTCCACCGCAAATATGAAAATGAATCGTGAAAGCAAGTCTCCCTAACATATACCTCTATAGGATTTAAATGGATTGGTAGGGGAGTTATTTACCAAGATGGAGAAAAAGGTTGGTGATATGAGGTTGTTGATATGGTTGATCCATTCTTGATCAAATCCAAAGGCTATGAGGATGTTAAAGAGGTACTACCAATTGAGCTTGTCAAAGGATTTTGAGAGGTCTAATTTGAGTAGGATACCATGTTTTTTTAGGAGCTTCAGAGAGTGGATGGTTTAATGGGTGGCCATGATTCCATTGAGGATTTTTTGGCTTTCTTCATAGCTCGTTTTCTCCAATGATATGATCCTAAGAATCAGAGGTTTAAGCCTACTGGCTATGATTTTGGTAATGACATTATATATAACATTGCATAGACCAATGGGTTTGTATCCATTGGGATCCTCCGCCTTATCTTTCTATGGCACTAATGTGAGAAAGGTGGAATCTAAGGCTTTTAAAATGTTTTTTTTTTGTCTAGATTCTTCCATTACTTGCCAAATATTATGGCCAACTATAAACCAAAAAATGAAAATAAAATATATATTATTATTATATTTATAATTGTATTATTTTATACTTTTATTTATTTTACATTATGAAAATATTATGCCATCAAAATTAATATACATGAAATTCTATAAATTAATTAAGATTTGAATAGGTAATTTAGCTCAATGACATGAAATGAATAATGTAAAATAAATAAATATAAAATAAAATATAAAATCTATAATAAAAGTTAAAGCTAGACATTATTTATATTTCTCTTTATTTGTAATGTTCAAACAACACATATATCAAATTAAGCCATACGTGCTTGAATTTCTTATCTACAATATCAATACAGGGTTTGGATAAGAACTAAACGGAATCAGTTTCATACATGCCAAAGTCTAAGGACATTTTGGACACCCCAATTAATACCTCAAGGTAAAATACATCTCCTTGGTGGATGAGAGATGCATATACCATTAAAAACGGTAATCCTTATCCACATTTATCATATGCTATTGAAATGTAGATATGTTAATTTAAAAATAGATTAAAATGGAAAATATTTACAATGTGCTTTCATATCTCCTTTTATTGAGATAAAATGTCAATTGTTATCTCAATTAACATAAACTAGCACAATTATATAAATTATATGGTTGGTAAATGTTTATAGACATCAACACACTTATTTCATAATAGGTTTACTTAAAAATAATGATAATAATAAATGAATTAAACACACACATATAACAAAATTTTTAAGCCTCGAGATTCATTGTCACTTTATTTTGTATATTCTTGACCTGTAAATAAGATGTCTTACAATACTTTGGCTTATCTATACAACATGCTCAAAATTCCATAAATCATTTCACAATAAAAATAGTTTATTTTAATTTATTTTTAATAAGTTTTTTAATTAAATTGAAAAGAAAAAAGTACATAACTACCTTAACATAAATCTCAACCCTATATCCTATAAAAAATCCATGAATAATCGATAACATTAAATATGTGTCATCCACCTATTAATTATTAATAATTAAATTAAAATTCTAGAAACACTACTCTATAATAGACATAATTATCAACTTAAATATCAACTATGAAACATATACTATTATGTCAAATATAAAAAAAGTATGTTCATCATAAATATAGTAATAATAATTATTATCATAAATATAGTAATAATAATTATTATTTTGAAATAAGACATCTAGAAATTTAATTGATTACTTAAATTTAATTATCAAACCTGCAGTTTGTAAACTTGCGAAACATATTTTCACTATATGTCCTAAGAAATTGGCTTTCAATTTTATTCTAATGAAAAGGAAAAAATGTGAAGTTAATCGCAATGAAGTTCTTTAATGAAAATAAAATACATATAAAATGAATCCCACAACAAAACACACACATTGTAATTGAAAAGAAATTAACTATAATGAAAATTGAGGTCTATAAAAGCATTGAAAGATGACTCTTACTCTTAGGAAAGAATAATGAAAATCTTAATCTATCAAAATTATAAATCTTAAACTCGGATTTTTAAGACAATTTAACTTTTCAATGGAAATGATTTTCTACTCTTATGAGTTTTATACTATGAAAATAACGAAAAATCTATAGTATGGGAATATTTCTATGTATAGACTCTACACTACAAAAAGACGAACAAAGTAATATTAAAAAAAAAAAAAAAAAACTAAGAAACAAACTAGATTATTTGAAAAGGGAAGTTATGCCCGAATCTTGGTTTTAAGAATTCACTCATAATTAAAATGCTGGTGTAAAATGCATATTCGATCTTATGAATTATAAGATTGAAATGATTGTAGAACTAAAAGACCAATAGCAAAGTCAATTATAAAATATTTTTGGTGTTTTGAAATGGCTGATCCAAGCGCTTGGTTCCTACAAATAACAAGAAATAAGTGAGCATTTATGCAATTATGAAAAAATAGTATTAAAAATGCATTAATGATCTAGAACAAAATAGTGTGTGTAAATGAAAGAATAGGAAAGAAAAATAAATTACATGAACACAAGGGGGGCCCTTCATGTGAGCATGAGAATACTTGAAAATTCAGAAAGAAAACTTTTGAACTAACACCTGAAAACCTTCATTTGAACTGAGGAAATGAACTACAAGTCTTGATTAAAATAAAAGTGTGTACCTAAAATTCAAATTTCTCCAAAGAGTACAATATTCTCCCACTTATGATATGATCTAGCGAGAGGATTTTATAATGGTTCAAGGACTTTAACAAACTATGGAAAGTAGGCTACAAATTAGAGAAGAGATTATTGAAAATCCATTGTCTTATCATAATTCAAACTTTGTCTTCTTTGTTGGCACAAAGGTAATTGATTGTATCACCATCATTCAAATTTTATTGCTTGAATTTGGCCATGATATCTTATCTCCCTGATACTAATTTTCTAAAGAAAAACTCGTGCTGCTATGTTTTGTTGACTGGGCATTGAATGATATTTTCCAATCTATTTGTCCACATAATCTATAAAATAGGGGTTAAAAGGACCACAAAAATCTCCCAACAGATAACGAATTTGATAAAATTGCTTGCAATTATCCTAATTGGGCTCATTCTGAAGAAAACCCATGTTTTTTTTTCTAAATTCATTTTCATTTGCTCATAAAACACGTTTGAAGTTGACTGGTCAAAACTGCTGTTTTTTTGCCTTTGATCTCTTGTTGGAGGTTCACAAGTGTGAGTTAAGTGGACTTTGACCAACACAAATCCATATTAGAGCTTTTAGAAACCAAGTCTAAGTGACATATTTCCTTCTAGAATGGTGTTACTACCTCAATCATGAAGATAACTACAGAAATTATACTAAGTTGAAGAAACATGCACTGGCCAAACTATCATTAGTAAAACCATGTAAAATTATTCTTAATATACTTAAATAAAGGAAATAATGATAATAAACTATGTAAACATGCATATGGAAGTTTGGTGCTTCTATGAACAAATGTGGTTAAGAATGATGACGATGAATGTGTGGAATGGTGCAAAATGGATGGTTTAATTAACACATCATGACTATTTGAAGGCCCAACATTCTCCCACACTGGAGATTTTACATTTCCTGATGCAAACAAAGGTTTTCCATAATCCAACTGGTTCTTGATGTTCCTTTATTCTAGCATTTCAATTGAATCCTTGACCAAAGCTCCAAGAGATCGATATTGACCATTTATCTCAATAAGATGCACTTTTCTCTCTTTGTTTTTCAAGATTACACATCTGGTAGCATAACTCTTTGTTTCCACACTTTCTTTTTGTGTCATTAGAGTAAGAAAGAAGAGTTACCCATGCTCCTTTTAAAGTAAAACAAGTTGAAGTCTTCACATACTAGTTTTCTCATGGATGTTATAGAGGTAGAAGTGATTCTTGTTGATTTGTTCTTTTCTTAATAAAAATAACCATTCATTATTTATTATATGCAACTTGTGTGAAAGGAAAGGCTTCCCACATAGTAGCATATCCAAGTACTTGGCACTATTTTTAAAGTATTTGCAAATATAACTCTTTCAATAACTTGGAAACAACATACAAGGTTCTTGTAACTACTTAATTGAGCTCAAATTGTTCAATCCTTGGTAGAATATCATATTGTGAAGAACACATCAAGACATTTTTACTCTATCCATAGAATGTGCTTTCCATCCTTGTGAAATTCATCCCATTAAAATGGCTGGAAATGATCATAAATTGCAGCCCATAATGCTTGTCTTATTATTATCCATGCACAGAAATATTTTTCATAGTAGCCAATCCTACTTCAACAATGTTATCAAATAGTTTCTTCAAGCACTCGCCAACTAATGAATGATATTCATGTGAAACATGAGTGTTGTCTTGATAATGCGAGGAAACTTCCCACTGTGAAGCTTTGACAAGATGAGTTGTACATAACACAAATAAGAGTTGTAGGTGAGGGTTGTACAATTTATCAAAGAGAAAATATACTTCCAAGCGATTTCAAAAGTGTGTGAACAAATACTTGTTGCAACCTTCTTCTTCTTGTGGCTCTGTACTCATAATTTCTTGGCTTTCATTAAAAATCTGAATATGAACAATATGACGCATAATCCAAGTGCCCCATTTACTTTTTGATCATGTGCTACACACATGTATTGTGATAGTTCCATATTTTGAATTAGTCTCATATGAAGGCAAAAAAGGTCAAATTTTTCATCAAGGAAGTATGAATCAATTTATATTGCAGCAATAACATAAAGTTAAATAAGAGCGTGGTGGGAGACAACATTATTACCAGGGAAAACATGAGATCTTATGAAGGAAAATTTTATGCAATCATACTATGGGGTTCAACCATAACAAGGTTTGTAGAGTATCAAATAAGGTATGAGGACTGGAAACAATTATGTGGGATTGGTTATGCATGCAAAGTAGAATAGGAATGAAGGGCGATCACATATTTACAATAGTTTTCTTATTATAATATCCAAAATTTAAAATACATTCAAACTTTAAAATTTGGTTTTACCTCAAGTTTCTCTCTGTAGGAAATCAAAATGTTGAAGTAAGAGTTGCAGGCATCGAGATAGAACCATTTTAGCAGAAAAACAATTCTTGAATTTTGAGCTATTGAATATTCTAAAAGTGACTTTTCATGTCATCCAATGTTGCATAAAAAGTATGCCATGAACTAATTTTTGTGTCCAATTGAGTGCCTCAAAAAGGAAACAATGTATATTTACCTCTTTGATCGTAGCATACCTTCATAATTTTATTTTGATAAATAAAAGGAAATGTTGTGAAAAAATACCAAATATTGTCCTAATTTGTGCAAAATGGTGAAAATTAAAAATATACCTTAAAACCCCACTTGAAATTCCCTTCAAAATTGCATTTTTTGGGATTTTTTTTCCAAATATTACTCAATTTATCATACTTTGAGAAAACCCACTGTCTAAAATATTTTTATTTCTGCTCCATTTTTTTTGTAATATTTGTGCAAAAATTGCCATGGAACAATATGCTGCAGGAATAAAAAAGGTTGCTACAACAAATTTTTGTAGCTACTGTAGACTTTCCATAGTTATTTTGTTCTTCTTCTAAAAGTTATCTTCTTTGAGTTTGAACTACTGATTTGGACTGTGTGTTGAGTCCTACAGTAGAAACCATGAAACATAATACATGTTGAATGAAATTGATGTAATTTTATTGATTTTCTTGAAAAATGAAATGAATGAATAAGAGTTGTAGTAGTGATCATCATGTGGTTGTTAAATGACAAAAGGACGAACATGTTTCTACAAGAAACTTCTATAATAATAAAATGAACTATTGCAAGTTATTGATTTCATTAAACCATATAGTCTTCATCAAAACCAAAATCCATGGTACAATTCTCACCATGAGAATGAATGTGTTTAAGTCGAGCATGGAAAGAAATCATTGGATTATTGATCATTGATGACAATCGTTAACTAATGCGAGACAACTCATTGTTAATGTAAATGAGTGTCATTGTACGTGAGTGCATATTGATAGGGATGAATGAATGTGTTGAATTTGAGTCACCTGCAAGATCTAAAAATTAATATACAATGTTGTATTCTTATTTTTTCAGCGAGGAGGCTTGCCATTAATGTACGCAAGTTCCAAGACCCTCAAAATAATCTCTAATCTTCGTCCTTGATAAGGTGCTGAAGTTGATGGGACAAAATTTGTTGGAAGGTGGGCCTTGAGGAATTCCGCATCATCCAACTCGAACATACAACCAAAAATTATTTGAAGAACCATAATAAAATATTGAAACCATCATGAAATTGCAGAACTTATTGTGAACTTTTCTCTCCAATTTCCTGGTTTTCAAGAAAAGCTCATGTCTAATTGTGTTAGTAAACTAGTTTTCACAATAGGACTTATTTTTCTCTTTATATATATATATATATATATATATATATATATATATATATATATATACTACTCTACTTGAAAAAATAAAATCTCCTTCAATTATAGGAATACTTCCAATGGAACCATGTGCGTAACATGATGAAAAATAAACCCATACGTAGGTTTGAAAGATATGCTTTGATATATACTAATATATGAGAGACCAACTGCCTTGATTGAGATGATATCATAAAATATTGAAGAATTGAGCACTGGGATTTGATGATTGTCTTTAACTAATTCAATGTAATCTTGTCTTCCTTGGCTTGTTGCTATCATGCCATGCAACTCTTCAAATATGTGATCCTCGTTCATAGAATTTGGTTATAGGAATGTAAGAAACTATTCAATCTCAGGTTCCAATGGAACCATGTGCGTAACATGATGAAAAATAAACTCATATGTGGATTTGAAATATATTCTACAATATATACCAGTATATGAGAGACCAACTTTCTTCATTGAGATGATCTCAAAAAATATTAAATAATTGAGTATTGGGGTCTAATGACTGTCTTGGACCAAGATTCAATGTAATCTTGTCTTCCTTGGCTTGTTGTTATCATGTCATGGAACTCTTCAGACATGTGATCCCCATTCATATAATTTTTTGATAGGCATGCAAGAAAATCTTCAATCTCAAGTTCCAACAATTGATCTCCATCAAAAAACATCAACGATTCTTAGACCGCATTTGAATCTTCTTTTCATAGATGTTGTTCTTCAATGAAAAATGGAGAATATTTTTTTTTCAATACTCTTCCTCATATAAGATGAATATCATTTAGATCAAGAGGAGTTGTTTCAAGATTTTGTACCTCATAATTGTAAGTGGACTGAGGTATTTTATTGTTGTGGATCAAAAATGGTTGTGCAACTAGTTGAGTGGAAATGGGTCTTCAGGGTGCATGCGTAAGTGGTAATTAGAAAAATTGAATTGAGGTCAACTGAGTATGAAAATTAAGTTGTGGTGGAGGTGAATGGTATGGATAACATTGAGATTGGTATTGAGGATAGTGAGGAAAATATTGAGGTTATGGTATATTTGTTCCGTAAGACCTTTGCCAACATTGTTTCCAAGATAGATTTTGAGGTTGGGATTGAGATAGCCAAGGTTTCCAAGGCAGGGATGTGTTCCAATTAATTTGATATTGTTGTGATCACCTTAATATTTTAATTAATATCTTATATCATATCGGGTTGACGAAGTTGCCATGGTATTCTTGGAGCTACATAACAAGGTTTTCCCGATGTTTGATTTGATCCCTCATAAACCTCCTTTAATCCTGGTAACGATGGGAAATATTTAGTAGCATGTGATTATTCATAGATAACACAAGTTTCAATATTAAATGGACATTATCGCAAACCATCTTTCTTTCTACATTTAGAGAGAAATATATAAAAAGCAACATTCTCAACTTTTTGCTTGTTTTGCATTCTTAGCAAATTAATTTGTTCACTTAAGTTACCAAGAATGTCTAGCAAATTGTTAAGTTCATTTTGACTTGCCAATCCTGATGCAAAATTAATTACTCTTGCCATAACTGGATCTTGATGAGATATGTTGTACTTTGCTTTTCCTCTTGATATGTGCTTGCACAATTCACAAATTTATTGAAATGGAAATTGAGAGACATCTCCTTTACTCATTAGGTTAATAATATCAATCCATTCATACTTTATAGTATTTAGTCAAATAATTTTAATGTGTCAAACCATAAATCATGTAATGTAGCTCTTTTAATAATATAAGTAAACATCCCCACTAAAAATTCAAGGCTCTCATCCTCTCTTTGGGTCATGTTAAGTACTTCATCTCTAAGGTCATGATGTATGCAATAATATTTATATTTTTATAAAAATACTCTTTTCATAGCATCACATGTCCTTATAGAATTTGTTCTTAAACTCATGAACCATTTAAGAGCTCTATCATTTGATGTTGTCGGAAACAAATTCAATTTTTGAGTGTTTAATAAGTAACCATAATATCTAAGTTTCTCGTTCTTGAGATCAAAAAATCCTAAAAAGCTCTACTAGGGTTTCACTCAATTATCCCTCGCCTTTTGTGCTGACAGTCTGCAATTCTAAATCTCTCATGTGCTGACCCTGTGGGGCTTTGTACCTTTTCGGGGACCGAGTGTCTGAGCTGATTTAAGGCCTCTCTCCATGGCATGAGGGGTCGCAATCCTACCATGACGCGACGAACCAAAATACTTTCACTCACGGAAGACTTTCCAATGGGTCGAATGGCACTAAAGCGTCCACAAAACCCCAGTAATGGGGGCACAGTGGCAAAAAGGGAAGGGTGAAGCCGATGCCTCCCCAAGGTAGCGATCAACCCCAAATTTGTCATTCCAAACAATCGCTTTGAAAAAGCACGCCGGTATATGAAATATCATGCAATGATCTGCAAATTCTTAGGGATCTAGCCCAGAGAGTAAGACATTTTGGTTTGGATCTAGAATAAGTGGACTCCAAGGGGAAATATTGAACTTCGAATCAGGTCTAAAGGCTTCTTCACTATGATCTTTGAAGATCTAGAAGACCGAAAGTGGATCTTCGAAAACGTACCATACTTTATGGGAAGTGTAGGCCTCTTTCTTCGATACTGGGAAGAATGCTACAACCCAAACAAAGAAGAATTTACCGCGGCTCTTGTCTGGGTTCGACTCTATTCCCTTCCAGATGATTTCTGGGAGACAGACATCCTTGAAGGAATCGAGAACTCCATAGGAAATTTTGTTAAAACTTCTGAGATAACAAAATGTCAGCAACATGTGACTTATGCTTGGATTTGTGTCCATATGAACATATTCCAACCGCTGCTTGAATCTATAGATCTTATCTACCATGACTCTACTTGGAACCAACCTCTAGATTATGAGAATGTCCCTTTCAAATGTCGTTTTTGTTATGAATATGGGCATATCTTCAAATATTTCCCTTTAACTATAGCAGAAGAAGCTCGAGCAGTTATGCTTGCTAGGGATGGTGACAGTTTCCAACCCATCCACAGACGTTGCCTCGGCCCAATCAGCCCCCGCAGCCTAATCTCGTTGATCGCTCAGGCCTCCACCGGCACGCCCATCCCCTGTCTCTGCAAGCCCCATCCTCCTCCTCTCAGTCGATGCCCTCAGATTCTAAGAACCCTTTCGCGGCCTTGCTCGATGAATCCTTTGCCCTCAGCCCATCCCAAGCCCTCCCTTCCAACTCCTTCCCTGATCATCCAAATAATTTCCCCAATCTATGGACATTTTGAGGCCTTGGAATTATGTTGCAACAACATGGGGGAAAACCACCCAGTCCGGACCTTAGAGAAATTCCTTTTCCGTTTGGTGTGGTGGCTCCGACTAGGGATAAAGGGACCAGTTTCCCAATAAGGATGATTTTTGGGTGTGTTTTGTTTATATAACATGCAAATGGAAATTATTTTAATATTATATGCATTTATCTAAACTATCTATTCTACTATATACCTAGGGTTTTTCTTCCTTTATGTGATGTAAAAAGATATCTTCCAACTATTAGTAATGAAGATTATTTAACATTTGAAAGAGATGAAAATTATGTAAAGATAATTCTTCTAACAAAATAGTTTGATTAAAATAATTGTGAAATGTATATCGCATTTATATGTGTGATTATATATAAGATAAGATATCATAAACAAATATCAGTACATAAGTGAATTTAACATTCATTTATGGTAACAATTCAAATATATAATGCAGATAAAAATATAAATGTCAATCTAAAAAGAAAAACTTAATATAACGTGTAGAAGTAACATATATATGAAGTCCTACTCATATAAACTGATAGTATTTTTCTGCTCCTCTTCACTTTTGAGCAATTTAAAGAGTACAATAGTGAGACATCAATTTAAATAGCTTCAAATGTCAAAAGATAATAGATTTCGTTCCATTAATTCATCAAAGCATTTATAAACTTATAGAAGTGCATTCTTTTCAAATGTTTTTGACAAATTTTTGGATCCTTCTCTAAATGCATGAGAAGGGTTTAAATACTAAACTACAATATGTTTAATAATAGATTATTACATAAAAATAGAGGAGGTTTCAAACAACCATCCTCATAAGGAGAAAACTTAAACTACAATCTAGGAAAATAAAATAATAATATGATTATGTGTTTTGATCCTCTTTGCGCATTTGATCTCGAAGATGAAAAATATCCACCATTGGTTTTAGCTGAGCTGGTTGCGTAATTCCTGGTCTGATATGGCTTTTGAACACTCCATTCGAAAGTGTTGGTTGTGACTTCTTTGTTGAATCAGTTAATGATTGAAGAGTTAAGCACTGATGATAAGGTTTGATCAGAAAATTCTAGTAATTTTCTTGATCAAACTTATTAATCTTTTTAATCATTTCTTATTTCATCTCTGTATCTTGATTCCACTGGGATTCTAATGGTTTGAGCTATGAGAGCACTTCAGTTGTTTATTCTTTAATAATTTCAGCTTTCACAAGTTTTTCAATAACAGATTCAGTTATTTCATTTGTTAACCTTGATGCCTTTGTCGTTGCCTTTTATGCTTGTCTCAGATGTACTTCCCAATCCTTAAATAAAATCTCTTTATGAAATTTGTCTATCTGAGGTAGTTTAGCTTTCTTTCCTGATTCATATCCTTGCCACTGAATTAACTCATTAATCTTCTTTTCAACTTTCTCACACTCAAGTCTCTTGCTAGCTACTTGTTGGATCAAGATTTTTCTTGTGTCACAGTAAGAGCTCATGATTGAAGCTTGTTGACAAAAGGTTTTTTTTTTTTGCTTTAGCTCTACATTCATTTCCAATGCTTCTTTAGTAAATAGCTCTACTTGAGGCTGAATTTTCAATTTTTCCATTGTTTCTTCAAGCTAAGTTTCTTTCTCTGTAATATGCCCTTGGTGTTGCAAATTCATTCTTTCAAAATCCTTTTGAAATTGAGACATCTTCATTTTCATCTGCTTGCTGGAGTTAAATTTTTCTTTTTCTAACAGTCTCTCCAACTCTTGTACTTTGTCTTATTTTCGCTTTAGTATAATTTTTACCTCGATGGCTTTATAAATGGTGGCAGTAGCATATGCTCCTGCGTATTGTGATAACTTAGTTAGATGTTTTGTAGGATAAGCCAAAGGGTCTTTCCATATAACGTCAACAGATTCATTCATAATATTTGAAACTATTTCATCCATTCTTCTCCTCTTTCTTATATTAATTACAGTCTTATGACCGGGACTATAGAAGACATCAAATGAGGGTGCTTCTTCAATCTATAAAACAATTTTCTCTATAGGGTATGCCGGAATGATCTCTTGATCATGAACTTCAGGTACTTGTTGTAACGGAATTGCAGTTTCCACTAAATTATGAGAATTCTCTGGTGTTTTAAAACTTGTAGATTCATCAATATTAGGCTTTGGCTGTGGTGTTTGCAGTGCCTTGGAAAAATTTTCCCATTCATTCTTCAAATATTTTGGCTGAGATTTCTCTGCCTAATTGGGTGTATTCTGGATATTTTAAACTTCTTGAGAAGATGATCTAGCTCCATTAATTCCTCCTTCCATTTTGATTTCAATCCCTTTGATCACTTTATCAATTATTTTCTCTAGGCTCTCATTCCTGCTTTCGGATTCATTATCAAAGTGATCCGAATTCTGAGAATTATGTTGTGATTTCCTTGACTCATGATTAGATTTCTCTTGGGATTCATCTTCAGACATGTCTTTGACTTCATTATCTAGGCTAATGCTTGGATTCGGTATGTTGACATCTTCAATAAATAATAATTCCAAAGGGATTCTTTCCAGCCTCTTATTTCTATATGTTTGGAAAGCCTCAAAGTCATTTTGACCAAGTTGACTGGATGCCTTTTTCAGTACATCTGTGAACTTCTCCATGCCTTGAAAGAAATCATCAAACATATCTATCTCATTTAAGAAAGGTCTCAATTTAAGCTTAGTGGTGAAATTCTTAATCACATCATTGGGGTCGAATGGCCTCTTTGGCATTATAGCCAAATTTAATAAAGTAACATTTGAAACTTCCTTGAATGTATGACCAATATCGAAAAGTGAAAAAGTACCATGCTGCAAAGGGAAGGTAGGCCAAATGGCCTTCTTGGTGTCTTTGAGTTGCTTAGAAATGCCACTTACTACAAGTTGGTAAGCAATTTCCCTAGCTAGGAGCTTATCAAGAACATAGTAGGGTAAAACGTGGGGAGAAGAATAACTCCCGAAAACTCTAATATAGGTGAAATTATCTTTGGAAAACCATCTAGCCACCAGGAAAAATGTCTGTGATAGCCTATTTAGAAATCCTAAGGGCTTTTTCATTAAAGATAATCTGATGCATAGGTAACATGGCTGCATTGTAAATTTTATAAAAATGTAAATGAAAATTAGATTCTTAAAGGGCTCTGTGGTAAATATGGATTGGAGTGGGGTCTTGGGTTGTCCATTTCCATTCCATGATAGGAAAACTCAAACAAAAGAATTTTTTTCCATAATATAAGCACTCATGTAGAAGGGGGGTATTTCCCTAGAGGAAACACTTCTTTTACTTCTATAATCCATGATATTTCTGGCCAAATTATCAGACAAGATGTTCACCCAATTCATAATAGAAGAATTGACGATTGTGTCAATTAAAGGGACCCAATATATGGAAAACCTAGTGGTATCTTGCTTTGCAAACAATCTACATAACATTCCAACAACATAGTAATAAGGGGAGGGTAACTGTACTATCAGGTACATAATGAGTTTGTCATGTTTCCACTTGCCTTGGTCATCTTTCCATCCCTTTATAACTTTCATCATGTATGTATGCTTCTTTGTAAAGCTTTGGACAAAAGCTTTGTCATAATTCTTCTGCGGCATGGGCAAGTGGTACATTGTCCTCAAATATTTTGTAGTGAACGAACCAATATTCTCCAGCTTTTCATTCCTAAATGACCTATCTGCTATGTTAAGGTGGTCAATTACCCATTTTACCATATCTGTGTAGGGGAGAATCTTTGGCCTCGTCGCTACTTTGTGAAGAAACGAGCATGCAATGTCGAAGTAGGATGGGTCTGAGGAAACTGAAGCATCTGCTATAGCTATTTTGAGTATTACCTTTGGTTGTTCATCCTCAAAGAATTGGTACATTTCTTCCCATGAGGAACTATTGCAATCCTTGTTGTAGGTCGTATATGAGAATAATGGAGGCATGTATGAGTCTTCATCGGCTGATGTTTGGGAAATTTCCTTTCCTTTCTTTGTCATTCCAGTTATTCTTACTTTGTTAGGCGGTTTCTTGAATTCAATTTAACAGAGTAAACTAAAATCTAAGATGAATGGAGAGAAGGTTAGATCTAAAACCCTATAATAAAAAATCTAGCATTCAATTATTCAAAACAGGCTTGAAGAATATATCAATCTTTCGAACCTTACTCCCATTAAGTGTCGTTAATAACCCATAATTATTCCTATCAAATCTCTTACACACCTTTACGTAATATGTATAATCTATCAATTTAAGATGTTAGATATTATATCTGGTTGATTAGATATGAATAATTTCGCGCACTTGAGTAATAAGTATTAATATCGCATATCGCAACTTTAAACCGTTACTATTAGTTGTGTTTTTCCTCACCGATGAATTTCACGAAATGAAATCTGCGCAAATCGCAGATCTCAATTTTCATGTGGTAATAAAATTTTACATTTAGTTATTTGCTGCGAAATGCGAAATGTGCTAAGGAATCCTGTTTTTTGTGATTTATTGGACCTTTTGACTTTATAATTGTTTCTTGATTGGTTCGTTAGGTTCGAGCCATCGCAACCTTTACCGAATTTCCATAAGCTGATTATTTTTTAAAAAGGCGTGATGCGATTTCCTTTTTTAAAGGGTTTTTAAATCATTCATAACGTGAATTCTATATAACTCGAAAAGGTTTTACCGCATATCGTAGTTCGCAACAATTATATATTTTTTAACTTATTCGGCTTGTAAGTTATGCAATTTTCGATGAGTGCTTTCAAAATCAAATCAAAAAGGAAAAAAACTTTATTTCCTAAATTTTTAGACTTAGGCTCATAAATTTCTATTTATTTTTAAAGGGTCCCCATTTATTTAAAGTAAATGGGGGGTGTTGTATAGTGATATGCAGAATTTTGATCTACAGATAAATCAAATTCCCTAAGTGTGGTGCTAGGCACTTAGAACAACAGATTAAAGACTTTTCTAACACTTTCTCTAAAATAAGAAGACACACATCATGATAGAAGAACCTACTTGTAATCCAAGCACTTGTCTCCTTCTGTCGTTGTTGTTGTCGTGCTTAATCCAACTTAGATCACCAAATTGATTCCTGCAATCATAAACAGAGAATAGAAAACAGATTCCAATATGCATATGCCTACTTATCTTAATCACTCAAATCCATTAGATGTGAAACATATATATCATTCAAGAATCCATTGCATGAGAAATGGAAACATAAAGCCTAATACATATATGGGAAAATGAACATCAATATTTATTAAGGAGTATAAGGGGGAGGTTACAACCAATGATCAATTTTATGCCACTAGATATAGCTTCATCCCAACCTTATCACATCCAACATCACACCAACAACATATCATTACTTTCACTCTCTCAAATGAGAATCCAACAACATTTCTTTACCAAAATTCTTCCTTCTTTAGCACTAGGATTTGTGCTCAATTTATAGGGAAACTGATGGTAGTTTCTCAATGAATGAATTTCTAATAATAGGAAAGACATGTTCCCAAGTTCATAGGTGTTAAAATGACACTTGGATTCGAATTTTGACACATATGGACTCTTCTAGAAGGCACGGGCCATGTGGAGATTCCCGGAACAATGAGAATTCAGCTCCCAGGTGACCAACACACTCTTGAATGTCGGGAAGTGCATTGCAATGCACCCTTAAATGGAGGATGTTGCATATGCAACACATTTATTCCCTTTAGAGGCAGCGTTGGTGAGTTCATAAGTGATATAACATATACTTCAAACCTTGGAAATCTCATAATAGAAGCCCTGAATGAATTGTTCTTCTATTAGGGCATATAGCAACTGAAATGTAAGGGGATGATAGACCCTATTTCATTGGTCCTGGGGATGATTTCTTTTTTGACCAGGTCATGGGGAATGATGCCCAAATTGACCTATAATAGCCACCCCCTAGAGCATGAAGTTGAAATAATAATAATATTTTTGAATGAGATGCTTTAAGACGTGATAAGTTTGAACTGAAGCGGAGTGGCTACCTGCATCAATCTTACAATACATTACATTGTGATATTTTCATCTTGATCACGAATTTCTAAGGGAGGCATTCCCATGCTCAGCACATAAACTATCTAATAACATAGTTTAGAAAGTCATCTACATTGGAATGTTGCCCAATACAGACATGCCTACAGATATAGGCCCATGTTCAGATGAAGATCTGTATGTAAGGTCACCGTATAGATGATGTGTACAACAATCATGAAATCAGAGCCCGGATGGATGAAACTAGATTCGGGGTCTTCTTATCTAGTTCACTCAATATTTTGGGTACAAGTCTAGTCATGTGAATATATGATTTGTATTCAAACATGGTAAGATATCGTTTGATTACCAACCAAAGATGTGAGTTGTTAAAAAACGCAAGAGAACCACCGATGATGTTAATGGCTCTCAAGGTACTCCAGTACATTTTTTAAGGCGTGAATAGATGATTTGATGTCGAACACCAAAAAAAATCTTTCGTTCAAAGTTCCAGAAGCGAGGATCTTGTCGATGCTATAACAGGCCTCATGGTACTGGAAGATGATGTTTCTAAGTAAACTTCCTAGATAATGATTTGATGTTGACAAGAAGCCACTTTATCGCGAAACGGGAGTGACCGATTTCGGAGAACAAATGTGATTTGATGTAGCAATGTTCAGGGATGACTGTCATGAAAATTAAGGTTTATGAGTATTGCATAAGGATGAGTATTCACTAGATGACTTCTCTTGAACATATCAGTGACACTGAGATGAGTTGGCAGCTTTGACCCAAAACCGTAGTGAAGGTATGATGAACCATAGGTATGAATGAACCGTCAAGAAGATTACCCAACCCAAAAGTCACAATGATGGAGAAAAGTATCATGTTCAAGAGCGACTTGCTATCATAAAAGTTCTGCTCACTTTCCCAAATTTTCCTCGGTCATTTGTCGACCAGTACCTCTTTATTTTTTAACAAGCTTGAGGAGGATAACATATGCTTGATCTATAATTCAACTCTTCGGGCGAATATGCATCACTATTTAATAATTTAACGAGTCTAGCTATAAATGAAACTCGATTATTGCCATGATCAACAAGATCATCGCTATTTTATGTTTTAATGAGCCTAACGATAGTGACAGCCTGGTATTTTTTCATATTTAAAGAGTTTGAAAAAGAGGAAAAAGGAAAACTCCTTGCGTCCATTTTCGTAAATTTGTCGCTCAGATCTGAAAAAGTGTAAAATGATATCTGAGAGAACCTCCTAGCCATGTTCGACTAAGGTTTCCCTTTTCCGTAAATAATCTATCTCAGTCTGGAAAAGGGTTAAACTTATACTAAGTAGATGTCGTTTCATTTACTTTTACGAGCTCGAAAATATAAGTGCTCGGAAATATTTTCACATTATCGGAGTCTAAAAAGAGCTAAAAGAAGACTCTAGGGGTTCCTTTTTTCCGTTGTCGAAGCTCAAAAAAGAGATAAAAATTCACTTCAAGTCCTTTTTATTTTTTATCAAAGCTCAAAAAATAAAGATAAAAGTATGCTTTGTGGTCAAATCATTCTTAGATAAGTGTGCACGACTAATCTGATAGGTCAGCTGTAAACTTGTTCAGAACAACATCAAATGGATTAAAAATACCTATTTCATGATAAAAAAAATGAATAAAACCATAGTCACAGCAATAAATATGTTTTGTAAATAATCAAATGACTAATTAAAAGAGTTTTACTATTCATTTTTACCAGATGAAAGTTACCATTTGCATTTTGGAGCTCTGAACCTGTTTTTGCCCCTAAACTTCAACTGTTGATTGCGATCGATTTTCTGGACGTTTTTCCTCGTCGTTCGATCCAGGTTGGAGCTATAAACCTCCTCTTTCCTTCAGTAGTCTTTTTGTTTCATTTCCTTGCAATCTTTTAGGGATTTGGGCCCCTTAGGGTAAATTTATTTTGCAAACAGGGAAAAGCACCCTTGAATGTCGAAAGGTGTGTTCCAGTGTACTGGAATTGAATTCCAAGTGAACTTGCAACGCGTTGTTCCTTTACTAGGGATGTGTTGGGCACAATTCACATTTTTGTTCTTTGAAATGTGCCAAAATTTTGCTTGATTTTTTGCATGAAATGGGTCCTTATGATTCTTATGGTTATGTTTTATGGATTCAACAGACCAAAATGACAATTACATGGAGAGAAAGAGAACATGAGGAAAAAAATATGATTTCCCTAAATGATCCAGGTACTGTAAGAGCCCTCAGAGACTATGGGTTGCTGAAGTACTTCATACTATCAAGTATGGGGCAACAGATGGAACTATTGGAGTTCCTTGCTCATTCATGGGATCCAACAATTCAGGCATTTCATATTGGAGACAAAGTGGTCCCAGTTTTAGTGGAGGATATCTATTTTATCACAGGATTGTCAAGGAGAGGCCTACCCATTTCTATTTCAGGGTCTGCTCTCGGAGGAGAGACAGTGAGAGATTATATATTGCAATATTGTAATCCAGGGGCAGAACCTAGCAAGGATGGGAAAATAAACATCTGCGATGTTCATGATTTTCCATTGAGAACCATCATATTCATGATCACAAAGCTTTCTGGTACCGCTACACTACACGTAGAAAATAGATCTTACATGCAGTATGCACTAGAGTGATTGGACCCAACAATTTTCAACTGGGCTAAATTTGTACTCTCTCAAATGAAAGAAAAAATGAGCAAGGAAAATGGAGGAAGGAAGAAAAATTTCAACTATGCTTCGATCCTCATTTCTTTTTCCTTAGAGCGGATTCCACTGATGCAACCTCAACATGTGACACTTTTTATATCTAACCCTAGAGATCCAAGGATGTAGAGATGGGTAGAACTGATGGCTAGACATGCTTTTCAATCGACCATCGTGTTCTCAACTGAATTCTTTGCCTGGTTTAGGCGACATATTATCACCATCGATGATTATGCATATGCAGGCGTCAATTTTTTAGGAGATCCAGATTTAGTTTTACCAGAAGGCGCTCAATGGGGTGCAATTGGTCGGAATGTTTTAACAATGTTTTTTTATTTTTCTAAGGTTTATACATGTTTTTGTATTTTAATGTTTTCCCAAGACTAAACTAAAGTTTTGATGTATGCAGATGTAGGTCGAGTTCGACTAGTGGGACAGCCAGAGCAGGGAGTGGATGAGCTAGCAAAGAGGGTTGTCGGGAGAGCAGTCCTTTAGGATTTGGATATAGTTGAGACTCTTGATGAGCTTCAAAAGCACATACAGGGGTTTACCTTTGAGATTCTGAATTGTTGGATTGAAGAGTTACCCATGCGACTGCAGTGCCATATTATTGGCATTCCTAACCGCTGGATGCGGTTACTTCGTAGTATATCTAGATTAGTAGCATGTTATCATGAGCACCACTAGTTTACTTTTGACATATTGCATACATTTTGAGGTCAGATGACCAATGTGTCTTGGGCACAAATTTTGTAAAAACGTATAACTATCTATTTATTTTTTTCAGTGTTTTCCTATGTTTATTGCACAATCCTATTCAATTATGTGAATGTATCTTTACATGTGTTGAAAATGTTTTTTTATAACATACTTTGCTAAAGAATAAGTTAATGTGTTCAAGTTTCTAGAAATGTGTTGATATTGAATGAAATCAAAATATCTTTCCAAAAGTCAAACTCTTAGGAACATACGATGCAGTGTTGGATTTTTGACAGTATAAACACTAGTAAGTTGTATTAACACAAGTTGTGAGTCTAACCTAGTAATGATGCGGTTAATATCAAATGAAATGGAATTAGAGAGAAGTTCGATCAACGTGCTATACTCAACGATATTTTTTTTATATCGACTAATACAAATACCTTGAAAACTCAGTAACTTGTTGTTAAGAGAAAAAATGGCCCACGTTGTAGAGGATAGATTCTGCGTACTACGACTAGCACCAACAGCATACCCAACGAATGGTTCCAAAGATTCAGACATCTGCAATGAAATGTAAAGCGGATTACTAACTTCAAGAAAAATCTAGAAAAAAAAACAAAGACATTAAATGCAAATCAACAGCATATATAAAATATAATACAACAGTTTACTATGCTTAAGTATAGTAACGTTTTAGATACAACCCATTTTGGGGCTGCGCCAACATAATTCCATCGTAATCTACCAACTCAGAGGCACCCTTAGAAATAACTCTTTTGACAATATATGGACCATTCCATAATGGCTCAAATTCCCTATACATATTACATCAGCTTCCTGATCATAAAGAAGTACCAGGTCACCCTCTAAAAGGATGTGAGGCTGGACATGCTTGTCATATTGCGCCTTTATACGTCTCTTATGCGCTTCATTGGCCAATGCGGCTTCATGACGTGTTTCATCAAGATGGATGAGGTTAAAAAGACGCGCTTCTTCACCAGAGGCGTCAAGTAACAAATCGATTGTGAGTTTTAATGACGGTATTTCACATTGGATTGGAAAAATAGCTTCCAGACCATACACCAATTGAAAAAGGGTAAATTTGGTTGTATTTCTCACCGAGGTTCGGTACACCCACAAAGACGAGTACAAGATTAAATGCCAATTTTGTTTATGAACTCCTATCATTAGTTGAAGCATTCGTTTAAGAATCTTGTTAATAGCCTCAACATGTCCATTTGATTATGGATAATAAGGAGTAGAACTATCATGGAACAATCCTAATTTTTCAGTCAACTCATTCATCATATGATTGCGAAAATGTGAACCATGATCTGTGACTGTAGCTTGTGGAACCCCAAACTGTGAAATGACATGATTAAAGAAAAAAAATGCAATTGTTTGTCTTATGTTGTTGAATGTAGGCATTGCTTCAACCCAATTGGTAAAGTATTCTAATACGAAAATAATATAGCCATGCCCCCTAGATGAACGAGGGTTATAGGTTATGAAGTCAATGCCCCATTTTGAAAATGGTCCCACAGAGACAACAAGATGCATTGGCATTCGCAGTTTGCGGATTTTACGATCAAATATCAGGCACACATGACAACTTCTGACCGCGAGGATGTAGTCTCGAAATATGGTAGGCCAAAATTAATTGGTGCGGAGTATCTTCTGCACGGTAGTGTATCCAAACAAGTGTCCACCACAAGCCCCAGCATGAAAATTATTTAAAACCTTTTTGGCCTCCTCATGAGCGAGGAACCTCCTTAAAATTGTATCGATGCCACAAAGATAAAGTGTATCGCTGATTATCAGATAACATTTGGCTTGGTATCGAATACATTGTTGGTTAGAGCGATAGGTATCAGGCGCCATCGAATACGTTGTTGGTCAAAGTGATAGGTATGAGGCTGAAAATTTTAGGTCTAGAGATAAATGATAAAATCCCCATACCAAGGATCAGATGATCCGATCAGAAATAGAGACTCATCAAGAATAGATGGTTCCCATGTAGTTGCACTACTATTAGATGGAAGGTCACAGAGAAGCTCAGCCAAAACTAAAAACTTCTTTGACTTGGATTTGATGAATTCCAAATCAAAATCCTACAAGATGACAATCAATTTTGAATACTTTCCCTCTAGCAATTGACGTGATAAAATTTAATTCATGGGGTTGTAATCCTAAATGACAATGGTCTTCTGGAACAGGATGTAGTGGTGAAATATTTGAACAGCTTGAACAGCCGCAAGGGCAAGATTTTCTACGTATGAATACTTTACTTTTGTATCATTGAGATTACGACTCAAATAATAGATCGGATGTTCTATCCCATTTTCTACTTGGAAAAAAACCATAGCAATGGTCGTATCAGCTGACGATATGTAAGAAATAATCACTCTGATAATTGGGGGGATACATTAATGACACCCAGACAAGTGTGTCCTTGAAAGCATCAAAAGACGTTTGCGCAACCTTATCCCAATGGAATGGAATACCCTTTTTCAAAAGCCAAGTAAATCCTTTAGCCATTTCGGCGTAGTTGTGTATGAACCTCCTTAGGAAGTTAGCCTTTCCCTGAAGTTTCTGTAACTTAAGAAAATTTTATGGCGCAAGAAAATCAAGAATGGCCTGCACCTTTAGTGGGTCGATTTGAATTCCCTCTTTTGAGACGATGAATCCTGGAAAACAACCAGAACCAACACAAAACACACATTTATGTGGATTGAGGGCTATTTTGTAGTGTCGGTAGTGTAGAAATATAGCTCTCAAACGCATCGGGTGATCAATCTGGTTTCGTGAATGTGCGGTTAAATCGTCTAGATAAGGTTGAACAATGTGCTTTATGTCATTGAAAGCATAATCCATTTCTCTCTGAAAATTTGTCCCAGCGTTCTTTAAACCAAACGAGAGTTTCCAATAAGCGAATGTGGCCTAGGGAAAAATTAATGTAGTCTTATATTGGTCCTCTGGGCGGATATTGATTTTATTGTAGCCAAAAAATCCATCCACGAACGAAAATATTTCGCATCCAGCACAATCGTCAATAATCTGGTCGATAAAGGGAGTAGGATAGTTGTATTTTGGACAAGAAAGATTGAATTCTCGATAATCAACACACATTCTGATCATTCCTTGTTTCTTCATAACAGGAACAATGTTGGAAACCCACTCAATTAGCGGAACAGGGTAAATGAAACCAGCACGCAAAAAAAATTCAACTTCTGCTTTGATGGCAACAACCTTCTTCGAATGAACAGGACGAAGGCATTGACGTATTGGTTTGACATCAGGGTACATATTAATGGTTTGTTCAACGATACTAGTATATATGTCTGGCATTTCCTCGTAAGGCCAAGCAATTACTTCACGAAATTCACGAAAGAGAGAGTGATATGTTTCGAGTTCTGATGGAGAACAAGACACGCCGACATGAATGTTTTCTACAACGTTGGGTTTCGTCGAAATATCGATAGAAATGGTTTACTCAATATTTGATAAATTTCACTCGAATTTGATTGCATTAATGGGAAAATAATTTGAAAAGAATGTTTTGATCGATGGGTGATATAGCTGAATAGTATTATCTTCTTCTTAATCTTGAAGATGGGAGCGATGATGATGATCTTCCCATGGTTCTCCTTCTGGCATCATGGATTCCACAATATTCTCATCTGTCAAGAAAGTGGATGAAAAAGGATTAAATGGAGTACTGAAATATAATGAACGATCAACCCAAACGACCGGCAACGATGATTTCGGATTCACCACCCAAGCCATGTAGATTGATTGTTATGCCAGCTCAATTGGGCTCGATGGTAGAAATTCATCCAACGTAACAACTTGAGAATCACTCGTAATCTTACTTAAGCTAGATGGAGTGGAAGATATCATGTAGCAGGTCTCTATGCTTGCAATTTATGTCGACGTCCTAGGTGGAGGTAATACAAAGGTTCCCACGAGGGTGGAATATTTTAAGATTCCTACACCAATGTTTTAAAGTGCGAGTTGGGGTGCGTGAACTAAAGAAATTCTTCCAGTTACCTGGGAACTAGAGGCAAAGAAGGATAGCTAATTGATGATTGTGATGACACCTTTATGTGGAAAGGCGATCATTTTAAGATATGTAGAGATGATCACAGTCATAGCATATACCCATGGCCTTCCGAGTAAAATGTTGTAGTCAAGGGGTCTGTCAACGACCTCAACTTCAACATTTATTGTTTTCCCCCTAGTTCAACATGCAGGTTATTGATAATACCGCAAGGCTTATATGTACATCTGTCAAAGGCTTTCAATGTCGTAGGCGATTGAGATAGGCGTGGCGAGCCGAGTGATTTCCATCATTTTAGATACATAATGCACGTATATGCTCCCTCATTATTAATAGCATGATGAACGAGGTGATTGAGAACATTTACTTGGATGGAGAATGCCAATTCTGCTAGTAATTGCGGCACATAGCTCATATGATTAAAGACTACGAGATTGGAATCTGTCGGATCAGTTCCACCAATTGCCGATAGCAAAGCCTGCTTCTGGGAGAGACAATTTTGAAGCACCTCAAGCACTTAAATATCTAAAGGGGATTGAGCCAAATCTTCAACTATATTATAATTTTTAGCAGGTTGGGCTTGAGTACTAAACGTTGATTTACGAACGACTCCCTTCGGTGGCTTGATTGTCAATTCAGGAATAACAGTGTATTGATTCCATAGATGGATTCGTCGTCAAGGTAGTAGGTTGATTAGTAGCCCGACTACCGTAATATTTATTACACGTTCACACCAAAAAATCAGTCAATGGCTTCGTGACAGACATCATAACCACTTGTGAACTAGAAGTTGGATCCGTAGCAACCAAATTTGTGTCCAGATTCGGAAATGGATCTATCAACACTGCGGATGCATGTGAGGTCTTAACCAATATTGAGACTTCAGCGCGGTGAGGACAGTCTCGAACAAAGTTCTCCTCATTACGAATTATGAAAGGGTAACGAGGTTTCCAATTTCCAATCGATTAATCAGATGATCTTTCCTGCAAGGTAGAAGTTTGCTTTTTCTTTGATTTCCCTTTTTATTTCTTCTGGGTTGCTTGTCACTTTTTCCCTTGTCAGATGACACGGCATGGATTTCGGAAGAAGGCGCAGGATCAGATGCAGTAGAGTGATGTGTTCTTGCAGTACTGATCATATCGTCTCCGGCATGAGAGTCCTTAGATGGAGGAGGAATAGTAAAATTAGATTGTGGCGCATTGGGAATTTTCTCATAAAGCATGCCAGATTGAGTGTAAATCAAGTCTAAATATTGGGCACGATAAATTACCTACTCTTCAGTGATGACGCCACCCTTAGCCACATCCTGAGTTATAGATGGTAACATGGACTTAATGAACCACTCAACAAGGAGATAATCAAGAACAAATGTCTTAACCATTCAACGACAATGACGCCACTCATGAATATGATCAGAAATGTGAGTAGAATTAGCCTTTTTAAATTATTCAAGAGTTCAGTTCCATTTTCATATCATATGGATAACTAGAAGTGGGTCAAAAAGACAGTAGATAGGGCAGTGAAATTATCAAATGAAGCTCTTGGTAACTCAATGTACCATTTTGCGGTCAGACCAGTGAGCTTACGTTGGAAAAGACGTAGTCGAACAGAGTCATCATTTAGGGAATTAGATGAACACCACAAATGATAAGTCATAACATGTGTTGACGGGTCTTCCCCAGGGTTTCCATTGAACTTAGGAATATCCGAGGATAATTTATGAGGTATCACCAACCACCAAGGAGTGTAATTGATTGGATCATTGGTGAGCTAATTTAAATCTGGTAAATCTAAAGTTGCAAAAAAGGGCAACTATCGATTTAGGTCGGGTTGAGCATAGCCAGGGTATGATGGAATTTCTCGGGAAACAGGCCTTTGAGCACCAGCATAAGGAATCTGTTGCTGGTAACCCAGATAGGGGTTATTTTGAAAATCAAATGCTTGAGGATTTTGTTAACCAAAACCTACGTACGCTACTTGTTAACATGAAGGTTTTGGCATTTGTGCTTGTGGCTGCCAAGGGGTATGTCCACCAATATTATATCCCAAACCAGGATAGCTTGGATTCGATTGCAGATAGGTATAACTTGGTTGCGGCTACGACATCCCATAATATGGTAATCTAGCTTGTGAATAAATAATTCCAGATACAGGTGGCTGTTGTAAACCAGTCGAGGGAGTTGGATTTTGAGGGGACCCACCTGTGATGGTTGAGGTACAAAAGTTTGAGTCTGTAACAGGGGTAAGGATGTATTAACAAGTGGAGTTGATTTGGGTGCAACAGGTTGAACCGGTTGATACGAGTGTACAATCGTTTGTGGTTTGAGGGGTAGAGTGGGATTCCACTAGCAAACATTCATTCTGACATTAGGATGACCAAATAACGATGGAGTACTGTCAAAATGGGTGACCATAGGTTGCCCCCCAGCATGAGAAGTATAATAATATGGAAAATATTTTTCTCCAAATGCAGGGAGTCCAGTTGAAATTGTACTGGATGGAATATACCTAGATAGACCAGCTTGATATTTCCCTGATGATGTATATAAAGTATCAAGCCGTTCAGTACTCACTATATATTTAACAATTAGAATACCAAATGATGACATTAGTGAATTCCATGGGTTTGAGGATGCACCATAGAAGGTTCCAGATAAAGATTTGTAACCAGTTGGGACAGAAGGGCGACCATATAGATGTAACTCTTGTGATGTTGTGAACATCGACAGGGTAGCAAGAGCAGGTGTTGTCGCAAACGGAATAGATGGTCCAGCTGAAGATATTGGCTCAGGCATGGTTATTTTACCAAATGTATACCCTATTGGATCTACGGGAACTCTAATAGACATGAGATCAACAAAATCAGAGGAAGGTGATTGAGGAAAAGACTCATACAGGTAAAGCTCCACCCCAAAATGAGTAGGAGTTAAAAGTGTTACATCTTGCAGTATTTCTTTAATCGAAATTAAACCAGGTGGAAGGATTTTGTCGTCAAACCTAAAGTATATTTTAGGAGGTTGACTGCGTGATATGGGAGACTAAATGGCTACAATAGATTATGGGGTGACCGATACAGGAACAAATTTCGGTCATTCGACTTCGGGATTTAGATGTTCTTACAAAAAAGTGATAGGATCCGAATAAACTTGTAGTTGAACAACGTCGGGTTCGGGAGGTATGGTCTCACTGATTGGATGGATCGTGACCACGGGTAGCTATGAGGACTCTATCTTGACAAAATTATATGAATCAATATTTGTATAAAAAACTTGAGCCGACTCTGGTATATGTGAGGATGATGTCTCACCATAGGTATTGATAGTACTAGTTTCGGTAGAGTGATGTCGCCTTCGCTGACCAGAAATGGCTTCTGGTGGTAAAGGTGTTTTCAGTTCTATTCTACGCGAATGACATGGAAAGGGATGTTCTTCTTCCATGATGACTGATTTATTTTGTGACCAAAAAAAAATAAAAGGATAATTCTAGGAAAAAGGTTTACCAAGTAATTGTGAACTGCAAAATACCTCCTAGTGAACCAAGAGGTACGGGTAGACAATCTCCCCGAATGATGTGTTCAGCGTATCACAAGTCACAAGGCAGCCGACTCATTTCACTATGGATGGATAGAAAAATAAATTTTTCCTCCAAAATATACCTGAAGGTACGTGGAGGCCCAAGTTCGTATTAGCGTTGTCTAATGCGAAACCGCACAGTGAGAGCACCCCCTTATACATTTCGTACTAGAACACCGCCCGATATACTCGAACATACGTGGACGACCTCTAATATACTTACTTACATGGAGTGAGGTATCACACTCGGAATGTATCGTAGACAAGTTAGCGACATCTACTATGTTTAACGACGTTGGAACACGTCTCTAGCCTAGACATTCTAATTTTTATCGTTATGGTTCCAATGCTTTCTTAGGTAAATTGTTGTAAATTTTATGTTGATCTTGTTTAGAAATTTTTTCTTTAAGGTTCACCGCGTGATGTGATGGAAATTCCTAAAAATGAAAACTAAAATGATAAGAAAACTTTTCAATTTTAGTTGTTTCGATGAAAATCCTACCTACTAAGGGAAAGAGAAATCAGTTTTAGAGCAAACAACAAAGAGCACAAACTAAAATGCAGCTTTTCTACTTGTTCCTATGCAACACACATAATTCACAATATGTACATGCAAGTTTTTCTTTTCATCTCCCTTAATGTGAATGCAAGAAAGGAAACTGTATGCATCAAATCAACAAAAACAAGTGTTTTATTTTTTAAGAAACGAGGAATTCAACAACAATTTCTCTTTTAGGAAAAACGAAGAATGGAACTACAAATTTTTGTATAGGAAACGAAGAATTTAACTACAATTTCCTTTACGAAAACAAATGGATCTAATGAAAAAATAAAATACTTTGAATTTGATTTGCCAATGATAAATAAAAATGCTAAAGAGACATTGAACAAATTTACTTTTCAAAGGAGGAAGAATCGGGTAAGTTTATTGGTCTCTAAGAGGTATCAGATAGTTGAGAATACAGCAACCAAATGGTTGTGAATGATAGAAATGAAAATTTTGAATGTAATTTGGTTGGCTAAGGGGGAAACGTAGTCTCTAAGGGGAGACATTGTGTTGCAGTGCACCCCTGAGTGGGAGACAGTGTACTGCAGTGCATTGTGTCTTCACCAACAGTGCGTTAGGTGCAGTAGTGATTGAAAATGCAAGCTACAGAATACACTTCTAATGCAATTCTTTCATTCAAAAGTCCAATAACTGAAATTATATTCTACTGATGAGGATTAGCAGAGTAAAAAACACCAAGAATGGGAGGATACTCCCCAGCGGAGTCGCCAATTTTTTATGCAGAATTTTAATCTACGGATAAATAAAAATTCCCTAAGTGTGGTGCTAAGCACTTAGAACAACAGATGAAAGAATTTGTTAACACTTTCTCTAAAATAAGCAGACACACAGAATGATAGAATAACCTACTTGTAATCCAAGTGCTTCTTCTTCTCCTCCTGTCGTTGTTGTTGTTGCACTCAATCCAACTTATATCGCCAGATTGATACCTACAATCATAAACAGAGAACAACAAACAGATTGCAATATATAGATGCCTAATTATCTTAATCACTCAAATCGATTAAATTTAAAACATATATATCATTCAAGAATCCATTGCATGATAAATGGAAACATAAAGAGATACATATATGGGAAAATGAACAACAATATTTATTAAAGAGTAGAAGGGGGAGGTTACAACCAAAGATTGATTTGATGCCACTAGCTCCAGCTTCATCCCAGCCTCATCACTTCCAACATCACACCAACAGCATATTAGTATTTTCACTCTCTCAAATGAGAATCCAATAGCATTTCTTTACCAAAATTCTTCCTTTCCCTAGGATCTATGCTCAAGTTATAGGGAAATTGATGGTATTTTCTCAATGAATTACTTTCTAATAATAGGAAAGACATGTTCCCAAGTTCATAGGTGTTATATGGACACTTCGATTCAAATTTTGACATATATGGACTCTTCTAGAAGGCACTGGCGATGTGGAGATTCCCGGAACAATGAGAATTCCACTCCCATGTGACCAACACACTCTTGAATGTCAGGAAGTCCATTGCAATGCACCCTTGAATGGAGGGTGTTTCATATGCAGCGCAGTTATCCCCTTTAGAGGAAGCATTGGTGAGTTCATAGGTGATATAACATATACTGCAAACCTTGGAAATCTCACAATAAAATCCATCAATGAATTATTTTTCTTAGGGCATATAACAACTAAAATGTAAGGGGATGATAAACCCTATTTCATTAGTCCTGGGGATGATGTCTAGTTTGAACAGGTCATGGGGAATGATGCCCAAATTTACCTATAACATATAGTACAACAATTGGCGATTCACTTGGGAGAACCAACTATCTCTTATTAGTTTTTTGAAATTTCTAAAAACTTTTTTGAAATAAAAATAGTTACAAGAATGAATTTCAATAAGTAATATCTCACTAAGAAATAAAATCTCTCTTAATTATAATTCATATGAATTCCTCTCTTTTTTTAAAATAAAAGTATGAATATCTACACCAGTCTTTGCTAAGTTCAAAAAGATGAAGCAGGTGGCTCTTTCAGATTAGATTTTATAAATATATACTCTTTTATCACAAGTAGAGCCTCTAATCCAATAGGCAATTTAAGATTTTGGCAGGGTTATCTTTTACCCAGCAATGATTCACTGTCCCATCTAGTGACTCTTGCAATATTCAAAAATAAGTTCAATTTTATATACTTTATATCTTTTGGAACTTCTTTTCTTTTTTGTATATAGTTTCTTTTTTATTTTTAATCACTTAAAAATCGTTGTCTTGGCTTGGTAACCAAATATTGACATTTCCATACATGTTTGTAATTAAACTTATCAAGTTGGATCTTGCTGAGACCCCTTATCCTTTTGATATAATCTCGAGTCATTACCATTTTTTGGTAGACAGTATTGGTAATGTCAGTTAAACTATTCCCTTATGAACATGGTAAACAAGCTCTTGATGAGACTTATTATCTTCTAAGCTTTTCAACATAATTTTTTTGAATTACTTTCTAAAAAATTGATAATTTTCCTGGATGGGGTGAATCATTGGTCCTTTTGAGGATTTTGGATGATAATTTTTAGAGTTTAAAGATTGCTTATCTGTAAAATAGTCTTTACTATGTTAAATATTGTTTTCCTTACTCGTAACAAAATAACCATGCTTTATAAAGATGAGAGTTCATTAAAAAATAAATAACTTCAGTGAAATTTTATTTTTAATTGAAATGGAATCTATTTGATATTTGAATCTTTCGATTGTTTCCTTAACATTTCTTATTTCTATAAGCAATAAATCAAAAATATTTTCTGAGATGTTTACTTGAAAAGCAAAAAATCAATACTATGCAACTTTTATTTTCCTAAGGAAAATAAAAGATAGTAATATACAGGGAATAGAAGGGGTTACCTCCTATGAAAAATATTTCTTTAAAATCTTCCCATTAACAGGCAAAGAATCTCTTTTTCCTGATAGATCTTGCAATAAAAATGTTGATGGGCCTATTTCTTCAATGATTTGAAATGGACCTAGCCAAAGTCTTTGAAATTTGGTGTGTTTACCTTTTTCCTCATGTTCTTTGTCCCATTTCAATATCAGATCACCAATTTGGAAGTTTTTTGGAGTGATTGAAGTTGTATCAAATGAAGCTTTAACTATCTGCTGATGTTGTGCATGAGTAATTTTAGCCTTTTCTCTTTCTTCTTCAAGCTTAAGAATTTGAAATCTCCTTATTTGCAAGGAAGAAGAAGGGGATTCATCAATAAATTAAACTAAGGTAAAAGAAGTAATAACTACATTGGTAGGAAGAACGACTTCTTTTCCATAGACAAGATTGAATGGAGAAGTTCCAATGGAGGCTTTCTAAGTTATTCGATCTGCCCAAAGAACAAATGTCTGACTTGTGCCAATTTCGTTGGTTTTGGTCAACAGTTCGTTTGATGATTCTAATAAGGTTTTTATTTCTGGATTTTTCTAAACCATTTCCTTGCACATAATAATTAGCAGAATATTTAAGTTTGAACCCTCTTTTGATTGCAAATTCTATCATAGCAGCTCCTGAGAAATAAGATGCATTATCGAACATTAAAGCAGTGGATAAACCAAACCTAGTTATGATAAATTGATCAATGAAATCAATAATATTCTCATAGTTGGCTACCTTAGTGGAATTTCCTCCACACATTTAGTAAAATAATTTGTAGCTATGAGAATATATTTATGCTACTTGGAAGAGTTAGGAATGATCTCACCGATTATATCTAATCCCCATTGTTCAAATGGTTGTTCGATTTTTATTGGTTGTAATAGGAAAGTTGGTTTCCTTTGTCTTCCAAATGCACTTTGACAAAATTTTCATTTCCTTGCATATTCATGAGCATCTTTGAAAAGTGTTGGCCAATAGTAACCTGCTTGCAAGATTTTATCTGTCGTTGTATTTCCTCCAAAATGTCCTCCAGCTAGTCCATCATGGAGTTCCTACAAAACTTTCTCTTCTTTAGTTTTCTCTAAGAATATTAATAACACGTAATCAAAGTCTCTTCTAAACAATACATCATTTATCATTTCATATTTCTTGGCTTTTAATCTCAAAGCATGTTTTGTTTTATAACTGATTTGAGTTGGGGCATATCCATTTTTCAAATAAAAATTAAGATCAGTGTATTGAGATTGCACATCGTTGAGGCATACCTCTGATATTTGCACATTATTACCTAAATCTGCCTCTGATGATAAATGGGATTCTCCTTTTAGCATTTTGCAAAAACCTTTACCTAGAACAATTTTAGAATGTCAAATTTCTACATCATATTCTTATAAAGCAGAAACCCAGTTAGCCCTTTTCTCTCCTAATTCTCTTTGCATCAATAATTGTCTCACTGCAGAGAATGTAACTATTATTTCAGTGTGAGTTTTGAGGAGAAATGACCTAAAATTCTATATAGCTTTAAAGATAGCGAAGGTTTGTTTCTCAATAGATGAATAATTTAGTTCTGCGCCTTGCAAATTGGAACTGAAAAATGATATTGGTGATTCAATTTGTTGGTCATTAAGATGTGTCAGAACAACAACATAAGATGTATCTGATGAGAAGGTATATAAAGTAAAAGGATTAAGAAAATTGGGGGTAGTTAGAAATGGAGCAGTGATAATGGATTGTTTGATTAAATCAAATGCTTCTCTTTCATTATGTCCCCACTTAAAGACTGTTTTTTTCTTAATCATGGTTTGCAAAGGTAAAACTATTTGCGAAAAGTCAGGGAAAAATCTTTTTACAAAATTTATATGTCCAAGAAACAACTACATGGTTTTCTTATTATGAGGGAAAGTAATTCTTTTAATCTCTTTGAATCTTTCAGGATCAATATAGATACCTCTCTTAGACACAATGAATCCTAAATGTTTTCCTTAATCTAGAGAAAAATATGACTTCTTTGGGTTTAATGAAATTCCATACTTTTTACATCACTCAAATATTTTCTTTAGGTCATTCGCATGATTGGTTGCTTGCCTATAAAAGACTGTAATGTCATATAGATAAATAACCATTGATTTGTTAATGATTCATCTAAAATTTGTGTCCATGGCTCTTTGAAAATTGGCACCTGCATTGATTAACCCAAATGGCATATTTTGATAGGCATAAGTTCGCCACTTAGTCCAGAATGTGGTCTTTAATTTGTCATCTAGATGTACGAGGATTTAGCTATATCCTGAAAATTTATCTAGGAAAGGCATAAGTATAGAACCAACTACTGTTTGCAGTACTTGTTCCATGGTTGGTAATGGAAAATTGTCTTTCTGACATGCTTTATTCAAATTTCTAAAATCAATACAAATCCTAATGTCACCATTTTTCTTCCTGACATGAACCAAATTTGAAACCAATTTAGAATGTCTAACTGGAAAGATGATCTTAGCTTTGAGGAGTTTTTTCAACTCTTTTTTGATTTGATTTTCAAGATTTGGGTGTATTTTCCTCAACTTTTGTTGTATTGGTTTAATAATAGTGTGTTGAATAACAGAATTGTCTTATGTTTTAAGATCAATGTAATCCCAAGAAAAAACACTTTTGTAAGTCATTAATAACTTGACAAATGATAATATTTCATTAGAAGATAGACCCAGACCTAAATTGACATTTTTTGTTTTATCATCAGTTCCTAGATTTACTAACTTAAATCTTAAGGTTTAACTTTGAGTTTTAGAATTAGTAACTCTCTTAAACCTATCTTTTATATCATAAAGGTCTTCTAATTTGACAACTGACTTAGGAATTGGATTTTCATCTTTTTCTTTCTTTATCTGAGTATCATGTTCATTTTCATCTAGAATTTGATTATCATAAGATGCTTCAGATGTAAGGAAATCTATGATATAAAAATCATCATTAAATACTCTCCAATTGGTAATATTGTCAGGAACTGATGGTCTAAAAATAAATTCAATGGAAAATCTATCAGGACTAAATTCTTGAGATGGAATTAATTTCGATGCTACATTAGCCAATAAATCTGCATTAGCATTGTGTATTCTGGGTATAGAAGAAATATTGAAATATAAGAAAGAAGTATTCAATTCCTGTACTAATGATTGATAATGTTTAAGATGTCTAGAATGCCAATGCATGTTATTTCTTACTTGTTTGACAATGATTTCCAAATCTCCTAGTACTTTCATATATTTTATGTCAATATCAATTGCTTTGTACAAACCTTGGATTAATGCTTCATATTCTTCTATATTGTTTGTGTAATCAAATTCAAGTCTGCATGCTAACATAGTCTTTTCTACTTATGGGATTATTAAAATACAACCAACTCTTGCACCATCTTTTGATTTAGAGCCATCAAAATAAAGAATTAAATATTGGTTTATCTACAAAAATTTTACACTAAGAAGTGTTTTTCTAGGAAAAAATTTCAATTTGAGAGATAACTACATTATCAAAAAAGGGTGATGGTTGAGCATTAAAATTTCCAAGAAATTATTCTGCCAAGTAATTTCCAATAATATTATTATTGAATGCTACTCGCTCACTTATCCATTCAAGATCAGTGACCGTATGCTTTATGAATTTCTCTCGATCTACTTGGATATGGTTTGGCTTTCCATTGTGGGGTAGCCACATATGTGACCTCTATTGCGAAATATCCATGAAGCTTCTCAGACCAATCTCTGCTTAACACTAAACCGTAAAATTCAGGAATATCAGCCACCAATATATCAATTATCTGAGCAACCTTAGGGTTTGATGACAATCTGATAGAGACAAAATTTATTTCTCCGACAACCTCTACTTTAGTTCTATCAAGTTGTACTATATGAACAAGAGAACTCTGAGGAGCTATGTCCAACTTAGCACATACTCATTTTGGCATGATATTGGAGGAAGCCCTTGAGTCTATTAAACAATTGTGGACGTTCTTATTATAGATCTCATAGGTTAAAATAAATGGAGGAGTATGATATATGGATCAATCACCTATCATAATAAAATCTGTAGAATCTATTTTAGTTGAAAGAGAAGGAAGTTTTCCCATTTGACTAGAAACTGGAAGTACTACTGGAGAAGGTAAGGCTGAAGGAGGAATTGCATTCAAATCTCTGAGTAAGATCTTCTGCTTCTATTTTAGCTTAGTAAGTTCATGAATTGAAATGTTGGCCCTCATCTTTTTCATATCCTCAACTACATTATATTCAATGGTGTCAGATACTACCATTGTCTTTGATGTAGGTGGAACATCTGAACTAGCAGGGTTAGTTTTTGTAGCCTTACTTGTAGAATTTTTACATATTGTTTTATCTTTAGCATGCATTGAGTTCTTTTGTTTCTAATTTGTCTGCGTTGCTTCAGTGGTATTTTTTCTCATTGAAATTACAGGTAAAGCTTCTTGTTTTTCATCATTTGGTAGGATAAAATCCCACATTACATTTAGTTCAACTTCTTATTCTACTTTAGTTTCTTCTTCTTCTGTTTGCTCTTCATCTGTATCTTGATCAGACTCAGCATTAGATATGATGTTAGGCGGTTGAGAATTAGAAGACTGATTTTTCTTGAAGGGTCTGAAAGTCTTCTTTGAACTAGAACTTTCGGCAACTTGTTTCTTGATATCTGCCATTTCATTTGTCATAGTCTTTAATAATTTTTGAAGACCTTCTACATCAAAAGGGTCTTTTGATGGTTTTTTCTTTGAATCATATTTGAAGGATACTTTCTTTGATTTTCTATCTTCTTGGGAATTCTTCTTTTCAAGAGCGATTATGTGTTTCTCTACAAATAAATATTCCTTCATGTTTTCTGCCAATGTAGGAAATTTTTCTCTATCAACAAAAATGGCTATATTAGATGGGAGAGATGAAATATACCACTCAAGTTGAACTTCTGCACCAGGAACTGATGTAGCAGGAATTTTATTGAGTAAATTATTAAATCTTGAATTAGCTGAATGGATGCATTTTTTAGTACATCCGTGAACTTCTCCATGCCTTGAAATAAATCATTAAACATATCTATCTCATTTAAGAAAGGTCTCAATTTAAACTCAATGGTGAAATCCTTAATCACGTCATTGGGGTTGAATGGCCTCTTTGGCATTACAGCCAAATTTAATAAAGTAACAATTGAAACTTCCTTGAATGTATGACCAATATAAAAAAGTGCAAAAGTACCACACTGCAAAGGGAAAGTAGGCCAAATGGCCTTCTTGGAATCTTTGAGTTGCTTAGAACTGCGACTTACTACAAGTCGGTAAGAAATTTCCCTAGCTAGGAGCTTATCAGAAACATAATAGGGAAAAACGTGGGGAGAAGCATAACTCCCAAAAACTATGATATAGGTGAAATTCTCTTCGGTAAACCATCTTGCAACAGGAAAAATGTATGTGCTAGCATCTTTAGAAATCCTAAGGGATTTTTCATTAAAGGGAATTTGATGCATAGGTAAAATGAATCCATTACAAATTTTATAAAAATGTAAATGAAAATTGGATTCCCAAAGGGCTCTGTGGTAAATATGGATTGGATTTGGGTCTTGGGTTGTCCATTTCCATCCCATGATAGGAAAACTTGAACAAAAGAAAATTGTGTCCATAATATAAGCATCATGTAGAAGGGGGGTATCGCCCTAGAGGAAACACTTCTTTTACTTCTATAATCCATGATATTTCTGGCAAAATTATCAAACAAGATGTTCACCCAATTAATAATAGAGGAATTGACGATTGCGTCAATTAAAGGGACCCAATATAAGGAAAACCTGGTGGTATCTTGCTTTGCAAACAATCTACATAACATTCCAGCAGCATAACAATAAGGGGAGGGTAATTGTGCTATCGGGTACATACTGATTTTGTCATGTCTCAGCTTGCCTTGGTCATCTTTCCATCCCTTTATAAATTTCACGAGGTCTGTATGCTTCTTTGTAAAGATTTGGACAAAATCTTTTTCATAATTCTTCTGCTGCATGGGCAAGTGGTACATTGTCCTCAAATCTTCTGTAGTGAACGAACCAATATTATCCGGCTTTGAATTCTTAAATGACCTATCTACTATGTTAAGGTGGTCAATTACCCACTTTACCATATCCATGAAGGGGATAATCTTCGGCCTCGTTGCTACTTTGTGAAGAAACAAGCATGCAACGTCAAAGTAGGACGGGTCTGAGGAAAATGACGCGTCTGTTGTAGCTATTTTGATTATTACCTTTGGTTGTTCATCCTCGAAGAGTTGGTACATTGCTTCCCATGAGGAATTGCCACAATCCTTGTTGCAGGTCGTATATGAGAATAATGGAGGCATGTCTGAGTCTTCAATGGTTGATGTTTGGGGAATTTCCTTTCCTTTATTTATCATTCTAGTTATTTTCAATTTGTTAGTCAGTTTCCTGAATTCAAGTGAACAGAGTAAACTCAAATCTAAGATAAATGGAGATAAGGGTAGATCTAACACCATATAATAAAAAATCTGGCATTCAACTCCCATTAATTGTCATTAATAACCCATAATTCTTCCTATCAAATCTCTTACATGTCGTTACGTAATATGTCTAATCTATCAATTTAAGGCGTTAGATCTTATATCTGGTTGATTAGATATGAATCATTTCACACACTTGAGTAATAAGTATTAATATCGCATATAGAAACTTTAAACCGTTACTATTAGTTATTTTTTTCGTCACCGATGAATTTCACGAAATGCGATCTACGCAAATCACAGATCGCAATTTTGATGCGGTAATAAAACTTTACATTTGGTTATTTTCTTTGAAGCGCAAAATGCGCTAAGGAATCATGTTTTTTTTGCTTTATCAGACCTTTTGACTTTATAATTGTTGCTTTATTGGTTCGTCGGGTCTGAGCCATCGCAATATTTACTGAATTGCCATAAGTTGATTGTTTTTTTAAAAGGCGCGATGCGATTTCCTTTTTTTAAGGGTTTTTAAAGCATTCATAACGAGAATTTTATATAGCTCGAAAATTTTGTAGCTCATATCGCAATTTGCAACAATTATATATGTTTTAACTTATTCGGCTTGTAAGTTATGTGATTTGCGATGAGCGCTTTTAAAATCAAAGTGAAAAGGAAAAAACCTTTATTTCCTAAAGTTTTAGACTTAGGCTAAAATAAAATCAAGCTCATAAATTTCTATTTATTTTTAAAGGGTCCCCATTTATTTAAAGTAAATGGGGGGTGTTGTATAGTACAACAGGACATAGATAAGTTACTCTCCACCCCAGGAGATAAGCTAAATACCAAGCGGAATCTCCCTGAGCACACTGAATCAGATTGATGAGTCCAGGACAAACTGAGACAACGAGCAAGATCCTGGAAACCGAGGAGCGACACAACAGGATAGGAGCTAAGGAGAAAAAGATGCTAGAAATATTGAAGAGCTCAAGAAAGTTAGGCATCAAATATATCGCAGGTAATCAACTAAACCACTTTGGCACTCTTTTCAGCCAATGGTCGGCTCATTCTGTACGAGCAGACACAGATCTCCAAAGCATGGGAAAAGAGGGAAACCCTCTCAGCATAAAAATCCTGGACTCCAGGGGATATGAGAAGAGTAAGAAGGGACACACATCTACTAAATAAATTATTCAATAAGTTGGTACTTTAGTTAAACTCAGGGTAGATGGGTCAATTGAGGGATTACTTTCCCAGATCCGTCCCTACCTCGTCATGAAGATCATGTCATGGAATATTAGGGGCTTCAGTAACCTGGGGAAGATTCAATCCCTTAAGGAAAAAATAGGAAAATACAAACCTGCAATTTTTATTCTTCAAGAAACCATTGTGCCTGATGACAAAGTTAAGGAAAATGGCCAACGATGCTAGAGGAACATCTAAGCTATGAAAATCAAAGCCAACGGATCTGTAGGGGGCATAGTAATTCAATGGGATCCAGGGAGAGTTATCCTGGAATACTGGATCAGCACCAAATTCACGTTGTCGGCCTTGATCCACATGATAGGAGAACATTGGTGGAGGAGTCTAACTATGTTATATGTTCCACCCACACCTCGAGATAACCCCTTGTTCCTCGTGCATCTACAAAGCCTCTATCGATCATGGGAAAAGGAAGACTGGATCCTAGGAGGATATTATAACATGACCTCCAACCTGGAGGAAAAGTGCGGGGGAGTCTGTTGCTTAGACCCATATTTGCATGCCTTCAATGACATTATTGAAGCTATAAACTTATTTTATATCATCCCCCACCAAGCTCTGCACACCTGGAACAATCGTAGAGGGGAAGTGAATCATATTGCATGCAGACTAGACCAGTTCCTATCCTCTAAGAATCTTATCATGACGGACCCTTGGCTTTCATCTGATATCCTTCCATCCACTAGCTCATATCACTGGACCATTAGTGTAGGTATGACCTCATCTACCCCCCCTCAGAGGTGCCTCTTCTGATTCGAAAGCTTTTGGATGTGACAGCCATGATTCTTGGACCAATTAGCATCATGGCGGGTAGCCTTGGGCTCCCCGCCCAGTAACAAAATCAAATCCTTTCAAAAGAAGCTACAAGGCCTCAAAGGACATATTAAAGCTTGGAACTGTGAAACCTTTGGCAATATATTTGAGGAAAAGAGAAAGCTAAAAGCCAGCCTGGAGGAATTTGAGCAACGAATCATCCAGGATGGCCGCACAGAAGAGCCGGTAGAAAAATAAGATCTCTTGACAAAGGATCTTGAGGAACTAAAGCAGCAGCAGGAAATATTATGGCGACATAAATCCGAGATTCATTGGTTGAGAGAGGGGGAAAAGAATAAAAAATTATTCCACCAATCCATGATACAACACCGAAAAATTAATAGAACCACTTAATTCCAGGCGGTTAATGGTTCCCGGCTTGACCTCCATGCATACAGAGCCGCAGAATTGCAATCCTTTTTCTCCTCCCTTTTGCAGGATGAAGGCTATGATCGATTGGAGAATCTGCACAAAGTTTCCCAACACATCCCTTCATTAATCTTTGAAGACCAAAATTAAGCCCTCTTAAGTCCCATCACCCTCTTGAAAGTGGAATAAGTGGTAAAGACCATGCCTCTCAACAAGGCCCTTGGCCCCGACGACTTTACTGCTGAATTCTTCAAGGCTGGTTGGTCCGTCCTCAGCTAATACATCTGGGATCTAGTAGAGGAATTAAGGCATCTCATACAGGTATGGTCAGGCCTCAACACCACATTCATCACTCTTATCCCAAGTCTAAGGAGGCGTCAAGACCAAGGTACTTCAGGCCTATATCCCTATGCAATGTGATCTATAATATTCTCTCCACCATCATGGTTCGTAGGCTCAAACCGCTGCTTCACTGCATCATCAGTCATGAGCAATCAAGGTTTTTCGAGGGACGACAAATCCTATAGGGAATTGTCTCCACGCATTAAACCATTCACTCCATTAAAGTGAATAAGATCTGTGAAATTTTTTTGAAACTAGACCTCTCGAAAGCATATGATCGACTCAACTGGGATTACCTATTGGAAATAATGCGGGCCTTTGGTTTTGCATCCGATTGGATTCAATGGATTAAATATATGATCTCCACTCCATCCTTCTCCATCCTCATCAATGGTACGTCATCTGAAACTTTTCGGTCTTCGAGGGGTATATGTCAGGGAGACCCTCTCTCCCCTTTTCTTTTCATTATAGTTGTGGAAGGGTTGGGAAAATTTCTCAAGGTAGCCAACCAGTCCAATCAGCTAGTAGGGCTTCATTTGTCGGGTTCCACTGTCAACATGACCCATCAGAAGTTCATCGACGATAATCTCCTATTCAGAGCAACCACTCTGAAATAAGCCTCCCATATTAACTCCATTTTGGAGGACTTTCAAGAAGCCTAAGGTATGCTCCTTAGTAATCTTAATTTTGATATCTATTTTTTTCATACTCCTCACCCAGTCCAAGATTTTCTGGAAATTTTTTTTTTTTTCAATATTGGCACTCTCCCCTCCAAATACCTTGAAGTTCCCCTCCTATTCAATCCACTATTCATTTCTCCCTGGAAAAACCTTTGTGCCAAACTATGTCACAAACTCTCCAACTGGACTTTCTGGGTCCTTAACCTTGCGGGAAGAGAAACCCTCCTCAAATTTGTCTGGCAAGCAATGCCTCTCTACCAACTGTCAGCCCTGCCAGCCCCCAACTACATCTACTTGTACCTCACTTCTCTCTTTCAGAGATTCCTCTGGGGAGGTGCTTCGGAAGATAGGAAGTGGCCATTGGTGGCTTGGCATAAGATTTTTCTCCCCAAGCTGATGGGGGTCTGAGTCTCCAGGACCCTGCTACTCTTAATGCCACCCTGGGCGCCAAACTCTGGTGGATATGGTTAAAAGGAGGATAGGAACTTTGGAAGACTATTTTGTCCCACAAGTATGGATAGGTTATATCGCAGGGGGAAATACTTTACACTCCCCTTCCAAACCAAGGGTTAGCCATTTGGAACATTGCTAGCACCAACAATGATCTTATACGCAAATCACTGCTTTTGGGAGGTGCACAATGAAATAACAGGCCATTTTTGGGAGTACCCTTGGCAACAATCCCCTCGCCTCTCTCAGGACCAATCCTTGTTAGAGCCCATGCCCCTCTTTCACTCCTACGGAGCTATGACAATAGCGAATTATTGGAAGAACCAACCGAACAAGCATGGTTGGCGCCAATGGAAAACCAATGAGCATTGGCCTCTATACCTACCCCATTAAGGGTATGATCAACTTGCTCAGTATCTTGCCCAATAGAAAATCCATGCCTCCTAGGGTCTGGATAAATTACGATCGGGCCTGTCGACCTCAGGGGACTTCTCAGTCAACGAAGCCTACCTTCTTCATGCGGCGGTGTAGTTCATCCCCGACACTCAGGTCTAGAAGCGAATATGGACAAGTCATCTATGGCCGAAAATTAACCACTTTTTATGGTTAACGGTGCATAAGCGCATCCTGACCTAGGATCGCCTCCTTAAAAGGGGATTTATCGAGCCCTCCATGTGCTTCCTCTACAGACAAGAAGAGTAAAATCAACACCCCCTCTTCATTGATTTTCCTTTAACCAAAATGGTCTGGTCCCAAGCCTTTGGCATCTTTGGCCCCATCTTTGGCCCCGCCAACACCAGATCCCTGCTCAAATAATGGCTGACCCAAAGATTCTCAAACCCAATGGTCTCCAGATCTTCGTGGCTCCTCCCTAGTTTATTGCTCTGGAACACTTGGAAATGAAGTAAATGTTCTATATTTGATAATCAAGCCCCTTCAACCCCTCTTATCTGGTCCTTAACCCTCTCCAGCATTCACGAATCCATTCTCGTAGCCCTGGGACCCCACTAATTAGGAAGTCGGCTGGTCAGATTTAGGCATCCTCCATCTCTTAAATCTCTCTTCAAACCTGGTCCACCCTCAACCAGCCCTAAGCCACCCCTCCCCTTCTCCTGCCCCAACATTCTTTTCCCTCCCCCCTCAGGGTTGTATTCAAATCAATTTTGACAGTGCCTCTAAGGGAAACCCAGGCCAGACAGGATATGGAGGTATCCTCAGAGTTGAAAAAGGGCCACCTAAGGCAGTGTATGTTGGATCTATTAGAAATTCAACAAACATTGTAGCAAAACTCACAGGGTTGGAAGTTGGTATGACCCTGGCTCAGGACCTTACCTACAGACGCATCTGCATCGTTGGGGATTCCTAGTTGATTCTGGATATGACTCAGAAAATCAATAATGGCTCGGATCCTCAGAAATTAGCAAATATTTGGTGGTCAGACGCTTAACTCTCCCGCATCAGAAGCCTCCTCAACAAAATGGAGTATGCCACCACTATTAAAGTGCTCCATTCTAGGAACAAGGTGGCTAATTGGTTGGCCAACAGAGGTACGAACAAGCCAGATCATAATTTCGTGACACATGGGATGAGGTACTCTCTAAAGAAGATCTGGATCCTAGAGAATCTCAGAATCTCCAAACTCTTATGGAAGAAGACCTTGAAGTCCCCACTGGGGTGTTCAATCAACGAGACTAGTAGGCAGCGGAAAATTATGGCCAAACTAGCCCCAACCATGTGCCTGCGGACTCATTAACCTCCCATGCTCGAGAGGTAATGATCCTTGGGGAGGAGAACTTATGGCAGAAGAGGTAGCAGATAAGTCTGCAGCGGACGAGATGCAGCTCATTCTACATTCACGGGCAATGGTGAATTTTCATGATTCGATCTTCGTAAACAAGCAGAAGCTGGCTCTCAAGCCTTGGCTTGAGTTTCATGATCAGAATTTGGATAAGGGCCTAAAATTAGCTAAAATTTCAAAGTGCTCAAAATTTCTTCGAACATAAACGATCGGATAGAGTTCATCACCAGGATTCCAGTGCAACTTGTTTCATCAAAATCCGAGTTTGTATGATTGAGTTATCGTCGGTTGTTCGTTTTCCAAAACAGGCAAAAAAGGAGCAAAACAGGTACAATGATGATGTGGCAGGTATAGTGAGGATTGCAGGGAATATTCTTTAGATTGCAGCCAGTGGCATTATGATAAGTTTTGTCTTCAAATTCACCAGATGGGTTAAGTGAAGAGAGAAATAGTCCAATGACCTCCAATTTTTCCTAAGTTGGAATTTGAAATTTTTTTAGGAGTTGGAGTACAACCCAACAAAAGGGCACCACGTGTCCTCTCTGGTGGCCCATCTCCTAACCATGAGGCCAAATTATATGTTATAATAATTTTGAACATTTTAGTTTTATGGTGGTATTATTTTAAACTATATATATATATATATATATATATATATATATATAGTTTATAAACCCACCTTCACGGCGGACTCAACTAGAATTGGAAGAGCTCCAACTAAACCAACGGAGGCCAAATCTGGCAAAGTTGACTAATAATGGTGGAGAATTCTTTTTATAAGTCTGAGAAAAATTAGATGGCGGAGTGGGGGGTCAAACCCCTGACCTCACACCCGCCATCCGCGTGACTTATCGTCTCTCCTCCAAGGTGTGTCTTAACCCTTAAGAACTTCGCGCATATTTGAATTTAATTGGCCCGACAGTTGGGGGTTGGAGGGTGCCAGCCCCCTCCCCATGTGACCGCAGTCCCAGAACTAGCACTTAACCCAAAACGAACCAGCAGGAATTAATCACGTTTAATTAAATTTTAAACGTGATTTAACCACGATAAGCTACAATTAGTGCTAAACGCGCTTATCATATTAATTGCGCTTATCCGCCCAATAATCATTGTTTAACGCTAATTAATCATGAAGGTTAAGTTGGCAGGAATTTTGGAGGGTGCACCAATTTTGGTAGTTTTCCAAATTTGGAATGTTAACTAGCAGTTGCTCCAGTTTTAGAGGAGAAATTGGGGCAAATTTGGTTTTGGTCATAACTCACTCAATTTTCGACCAAATTGAGCTCAGTAAAAGTCATTCTAGGCTAATTGGCATGCTGGGAACTAAATGGAGTATGTTATAGAGGCAGAAAAGGTCATATACATGTGTTTTAGTGCATTTGAATATTTTTGAAGGCTAGGGCCACCAGGTGTTGGGGTCATGGCCAAAGCATCCAGAGTCCAAATTCAGCAAAAAAATAGTCATTTTTGGGAGATTATGATGTTTTAAACTCATTGGAATAGGTTCTAAGAGGTTTTGAAGCTTGTAATAGAAATTTTAGCACACTTGAAACTAATACAAAGGCCCACACAATGAATTTGGACCAAGGAGATGTAGCCCAGGAGAGGTGAACTCCTTTATCAAAATTATTTGTGTTAAGCCCTTTTATGTGTGTTTTTCGTGTTTAATATTGCTCTTGTTCTGCCATTTAAATTATTATTTTTTAAGCTTATGACAAACTCATAATTTCACCAACTTCAATGATTTGACAATCACATGCCCATGAACAAACCTATGAAGGATAAGTAAAACAAAGCAAAGAAAAGTTTATATCTTATATGAAACTAGCACAGAAATAACTAGAATTCATTTTAAGATCAAGTTGGTATCAAAACACAAGGTTGCTTTCTTTTTTTACTTGAAGGGTTTTAACAGTGCAAATTTATTGATGCTTACAAGATTGAGATTACAGAGAGGAGAAGGGAAGCTATTGATAGCTAGTCCTGAAGTTAGGAAAATAAGGAAGAAGGTTGAGAAGGCATCATGCTCACCCAAAGGACCACTCAAGGCAATACTTGAATCACAAGAGTGTTGGAAATACTGAGGGGGGGGGGGGGTGAATCAGTATTCCTTTCAATTAGAGCATTATTTAATCTTCAATTATTATCAGTGTTTGTACAATGATAGTAGCAAACAAGAGGAACACAAATGCACACATTTTTTAAGGTGGAGACCCACTCCGGGACAAAAACCACCTAATGCTTTTCTAAAAATTCTTTAATATTCAACTCCAATTGAAAATAAAGCTCCAACTTCCTAGAATATAGAAAAGAATTCTTCTCCAACTCCCACTAGATGGACGCTCCAACACCCGAGATTCTTCAGTAGTCAACTGAATGGATTCCCCGACACCCAATGAGCTACAACTCACCCTATCACCACCCTACCACCCTATAGAAGAATAAAAGAAGAATGGACTCTCGTACTAGGGAAAATGGTCCACTTTATAATGATATAGAATGATGTAGAAGAAGAAGATATACTAGACCATAACCCCAAATTTGACACAACCACCTAATGATGATCCTAGACCTCCCAACATTGCCTCTTCAACCCTTGGTAGATAGACACTAGTACAATTTTTACAATAATGTATTTACAATGACTTAGTACAAAGATACCTTTACAATGATTGTATGCAGTGTTGCCCACTTGAAGACTTCATATGATGAACTTCTTACTCCTGTTATGCACCTTGGTTTCTGCTCTTGTCATGCTACCCTCTGTTGCACCTTGCTTTTCTTTTCTACCGTAGAAATTCTGGTCCTTTGCAACCCTTGACAACACATGATCTAGCTTTTTCTTGCCTTCTAGGAGATCGATATTGAATCTGGTGTATCTCTATTATTTCATATCCTCAATATCTGATTTTCGGTCTTATATTATTCCTCTGAGTCATCTTTCCAATGCCATAGGTCTGACCCAATTTGGATTCTTCAAGAGAGATTTATACCCAATCTCTCACAATGCCCTAATTATGGAATTTTTCAGTAGAGCGCACTTGTACGGTGTGCCACGTGTCACTGTTTCTTCATTTGACTCTTAAATTGATAGAGAAAAAAGTACAGACTGTGCACTATCCGTCAATATTTACATAATTCCAATCCGATACTCAGAGAGAGAGTTATGATGAATTTACCAAGGTCACTACTTTGAGATGAATTTCAGGAGCCTGCAAAAACCCTGACTTCCACAAATCATATCTCCAAAAATGTTGTGCACCTTGATCTAAAATTTTTATAGAAGCTTCCTCAGGATTTTGGCTTCGCCTCATAAAAATTTCAGCTTCTGAACCTTCTTAGAAAAAAAATTTAGAGCGCAAATGCCACGATGACCTATTTCAGATGGCGAAATCCCTTGCCTAAGGAGGAAATGAGGATCACAATTTATATAAATGCTTAGGCTGAGAAGGGCTTCAACAAGTGAACGTGGGAGGGATTTTAGGAGCTTAAAAAATATTAATTATGAATTTCAATGACCCATGCCCCAACCCCATGGGGTTTTAGCCCACTAACTGGGGGTACAAACTTCAAACATGAATATCTATCAAACCGTGAAGAATTACATGGCGTGCCATATATCAACGGAAACATCTCGACAAGTAGAAACTATAAAAAGAATTATTGACCCATAATATATTAATTTGGTAGGTCAAAATTCCCATGCAATATTTGGTTAGCCCCTGGTGCTGCTTGGGTTGACATCAATGACAACCGTTGATCAAAAATCTCCCCCTTTGGCATTGATGGCAACACAAGTACTCCCCCTGCGATCATGACACCTCTTCCTACAACATTATCTCCCCCTTTGACATCAATGGAAAAGGGTAACTCCCCCTAAAACACAACCATTCTGTGGACCTGTACACACTTCCACTCCCCCTGACACACAACCGTCCTGCAGACTTGTAATCTAATGAGAACTTGGGAGAATCCCAAGCTTTTGGCGAAGATATTCAAATGCTTCACGAGGTAAAGTTTTAGTGAAGATATCAGCAATTTGTTCTTTTGCACAAACATACTCAAGTTTGATATTCTTTTCAGCGACTTGTTCTCTAAAAAAATGATATTTGATCGGAATGTGTTTTTTTTTTTAATGCATGATAGGATTCTTCGATATGCTGATGGCACTAGTGTTGTCACAGAATATGGGAATAGGCTCACTGAATTGTACTTGAAGATCTTGCAAAGTTTGTTTCATCCAAAGGACTTGAGTACAACATGATGTTGTTGCAATGTATTCTGCTTCCGCTGTAGATAACGAGATTGAAGTTTGCTTTTTGCTCAACCATGATACGAGACAACCACCTAGATAGAATGCTGCTCCACTAGTACTCTTACGATCATCAATGCTTCCTGCCCAATCTGCATCTGTAAAGGCTTGAATAATGAGATTGTTACCCTTGGGATACCACAAGCCATATTCTTTTGTGCCCTTTAGATATCGAATAATTCTTTTGACGGCAATAATATGTGATTCTTTTGGTGCTGCTTGGAATCTTGCTACTTGTCCAACTGCTTGCATAACATCTGGCCGAGAGGCTGTTACATATAGAAGACTACCAATCATAGATTTGTACAACTTTTGATCCACATCCTTAGATGAGTCGTCTATGCTCAATTTGCAACCTGTTACCATTGGAGTAAGGACGGGTTCGCAATCTTCCATTTTGAATTTCTTGAGCATTTCCTTGATGTACTTGGCTTGACATATAAATATTCCTTTCTCTTGCTGAGATATTTGAAGCCCTAAGAAGTATGTCAGCTCACTAAGTAAAGACATCTCAAACTCACTTTGCATCTTTGTAGAAAAGTTCTTACTTAGTCAATCATCATTGCTACCAAATATTATATCATCCACATATACCTCAACGATTGTTAAATTATCTTTATTTATTTGTGCATAAATATTTCTATCAACAGTACCTTTATTGAACCCTTGTTGGTGTAGATATCCATCAAGAAGAGCATACCATGCTCTGGGAGCCTACTTGAGACCATATAGAGCCTTCTTTAACCTGCAGACATAGTCTTATTTTTGTGATATTAGAAAACCTTCAGGTTGTTCGATGTAAAATTCTTCTTCTAAATATCCATTCAGAAATGCTGACTTAACATCCGTTTGGTAGACTTTGATTTTTCTTGAACATGCATAGGCGAGAAACATTCAGATGGCTTCTGTTGAGTCTCAAATCTGCATCTTTCCTATACACCTTTCTAGACCTTTTTCATTCACCTAAACCTTCTAAGTTGTCAATATCATTGCATATTAATTGTAAAAGAGCATCTAAAATGGTTTTTAACTATGTTTTGTGTCTGTTGTTTGATTTAGATTTTTGCTCATTTAGCTGCGGAATCTTGCCACTTTCCGCAGCTGCTGCAACTTTCCGCAACCATTTTGTGAAAGTCTATGTTGCAGGTGTCTTCAGGCAATTCGAGCCACATGGGCAAGTCAGAAATGATGTGGACATGGATCGTGTCCTATTGGCTCGGGCAAATTCACCTAAGGAGGCTATGGTCAAAGGTGGCCAAGTGGAAGTCAACCGTAGAGTCCCACGGCGACAGGACTCTGTTTCTCATCACGTGAAGATTTGTATGATCGTTTCTAATTTACGGGAGACACATCAACACCTGTACACGGCTCCATAAGCCAAATCCAACATCCACTCTTCATATATTTACTCACCGCGGCCATGATGCTGAATCTCTGGACGTGATGGTTCACGTGTCTCTATCAGCATAAACTTTAGGGAATTAGTTATATCACCTTTGTTATAAATAACGTGTTTCCATACGCATAATAGCTAGTCTCCATATAGCTCTGTAATTTAATTGCGTTGCCACTGCGCTGTAATATCATCTCTCTGTTATGACTGCATTTTAATATATAAGAAGACTCTGTTTCCAAGCGTAATTCGTATCTGAAGGCTGTTGCCCGAGGCTGGTGCAGAGGGCCCCTGCACACGCTGAGGTTTTGTGCATTACTGTATAGTTTCTTGTTTTATTTCTTTAAGTTCATTGTACCATAAGTCATTCACGTGTTTATACATTGCATCTTTCATGGTATTTATGCTTCATCTCTGTTCATAATCTTTCATGCTTTACATTTTACTTATGTCCATAATCTTTCATGTTTTATGTTGTTGTTAACTTATCAGTGTTCTTGTTTCAGATTACAAATAGGCAGCCCGGGCATTTGCATATCTTTTGACTAATGACATGGAATCAATATTGTTCTGCTGCTAATTTATTTTTCTTAGTTTTTGTTTAATTTCAGTACTGCTTTGTTTATTTCAGTCTTGCACATTTGTTTCCATAGTTAGATTTAGATATATTAAATTTCTCATGTCATTTTCAGTTACCTCCGAAAGCCACAGCTGGACTGATGGTGAGGGATTGAAGTATGAGTGTGTAGTTTGATATTAGTTTACTTTCCGCAAGTTAGATATATTAAATTGCTCATGTCATTTTCAGTTACCTCCGAAAGCCACAGCTGGACTGATGGTGAGGGATTGAAGTATGAGTGTGTAGTTTGATATTAGTTTACTTTCTGCAAGTTAGATATATTAAATTGCTCATGTCATTTTCAGTTACCTCCGAAAACCATAGCTAGACTAATGGTGAGGGATTGAAGTATGAGTGTGTAGTTTGATATTAGTTTCTTTTTCTGCAAATTAGATATCAGATTGCTCAAGTTGTTTATGGTTACCTCCGAAAGCCATAGTTGGACTAATGGCGAGGGATCAGAATATAAGTTGATGTAATTTGATTTAGATTTACTTTGTTGCAATTCTTGAATTTCTTTAAGCATAGTTTCTTTTGTGTTTAGACAGCAGCAAGGATAGTTTGGTTTTCATGCTCAATAGTTCAATGTTTGATTTATTAGGCTAGCAGCACACTTTCATTTCCTTTCAAGTTTTGTCATTGTATGTTTCAAATTCCTTTTGAAGTTTGAAGTTGGTAAATCATTATAAAGGATATCATTGCCTTGAACAATCATAACCATACTTGTTTTTATTTTTTCCATCTCACATTAGAAAACCAAAAACGACAAAAAGGAAAGAAATAGGTTATCTTGCACATATAGTGCGCCACACTTCATCAGCTTACGAATCCCGAATTGATAAATTAATGTAGCAATTTAGGACACACTAAATTGACCAAACAACTTCCATTCTGGCAACTGGTGAAAATGTTTCATCGAAATCAATTCCTTCCACTTGTGCATAGCCTTTGCAAACCAATCTTGCTTTGTTTCTGGTAACCTGCCCATCTTCATTCAATTTGTTCCTGAACGCCCATTTAGTCCCAATGACGTTTTTATCTTTTGGTCGTGGAACTAATTCCCAGGTGTTATTCTTATCAATTTGATCTAATTCTTCATTCATAGTTGCTACCCAATGTTCATTCTGGCTAGCTTCCTCAAAACTACTAGGCTCAAAGGTTGCTAGAAAAGCAACGTGAGCTTGTTGTGATGAATGAAGTTGTCGACCTTCATTTATGTCACCAATGATTTGATTTAATGGATGGTTCTTTTGAATCCACTCTTTTGTTCTCCTTGGAGGAGCTTCTTGTTGTTGTTCTGGTATATCTTGATGATCATTGTTTACTTCTTCCTCGTTGATAGTTGCTTCTTGTTCTACAATTTTATCTGTGTCTTTTTCAACCTCTGTCTCAAGTTTCAAAGATTCTATATCCTCATCATTACTCGCTAGAACACCATCTTCGTCAAATGTAACATTTGTGCTCTCCACTATCTGTTTTCGTCTTAGATTATAGCATTTATAGGCCTTTATTTTGTGTGAGTAACCAAAAAAGATACCTTCATCAACACGTGATTCAAACTTACCCAAATTTTGATCCTCTCTTTTGATATAACATTTGCTTCCAAAGATTTTGAGATATTTTACATTAGCTGGTTTTCCTTTCCATAATTCATATGGAGTCTTGTTTCAATTATTTCTGAGAAGACTTCAATTGATAATGAAGACTGTCGTATCAATTTCTTGAACCCATAATTTTTCATCCAAGTTTGAGTCCTTCAACATTGTTCTACCCATTTCCGATATGGTTCTATTCTTTCTTTCAACAACTCCATTTTGCTGAGGTGTTCGTGCTGTTGAAAATTGCCTTTTTATTCCATTTTCGTCACAGTATTGCTGAAATAATTTGGAAGTGAATTCTCCACCATTATCTGATCTTAAACACTTTATTTTCAAATCAATTTCATTTTCAACCAACTCCTTGTAGATCTTAAAGCACTCAAATTCTTCAGATTTTTTCTTTAGGAAATTGATGGTTGTCATCCTGGTATAGTCATCTATCATTAACATGAAATATAATTCTCCCTCTAAGCCTTTTTTTTCTCACAGGACCACATAGATCAGTATGTATCAATTCCAATGGATGTGATGCAAAGTGTTCTTTTTTTTTAAATTGGACTTTTTTCTGCTTTCCATGTCGACATGCCTCACATAGTGTGTTGGAAGGTTTTGAGATTTTCGACATTTCTCGTACTACTTCCTTTTTTCTTATCCTGACAAGATTGTCAAAGTTTATGTGACCCATTCGTTTGTGCCATAACCAGCTTTCATCTTCTTTAGCTAGTAGACATGCTTTATTTGCTTCATCCAGAACATATATGTCATTTGGAGCTCAAATTGTTGTAGCCAGAATTTTACCATACCTGCCTTTCCTGATTTCACATTTTGTGGAGTTGAATAGCATTTTGTGTCCTTGATCACACATTTGTCCAACACTGAGCAGATTGTGATTCATGTTTTCGACCAATAGAACATTCTTGGCTATAACATATTTGCTTCCGAGAGTGACAGTGCCTGATCCTATAACATTTGAAGATCCATCATTTCCAAAGGATATGGTTCCATCCTTCTTCTCTTTCAAAGATACAAATTTCTTTCTATCTCCATTCATATGCGTTGAGAAACCACTTTTAACATACCACACATATTTATTTTTTTGAGCCTTGAGAGCGAGAGCACAATTATCAGTCTTCTTCTTCTTCCATGTTCGTTCATTCTGTGGCTTCGAAGATTCTTCTAGAGGATTTTCAAGTCTGCAATCTCTGGCTATGTGTCCAAAGTTCTGACATTTGTAAAATTCCATATTATTTCTTAAATGTTCAAATCTATTGATGTTTCGTTGAGCCCTGGGAGGTTCATATTTGAAGAATCTCTTGGAATTTTATTGGTTCCTAGGGTACGTGCGACATTCTACAGCTTTATGACCAAAATTTCCACATGAATAACAATAGCCATGAAATATATGTTGTTACCTGGATGAAAATCTTCGTCGAGGAATCGTCTTCCAAGGATGTGCTTGCGAATCTTGTCCAATGAAGTCTTCATGTATGTCAGATCTCATAGGTTCATTGTATTTTGTTGTGGAAGGTCCTGCTTCTTCTTCTTTGTAACCGAGGCCAATTCTGTCGTTGTAAGATCGTTGATTGTTGATGAGTTCTTCCAATGCCCTTGAGCTGTTGGAATATTTTTGGACAGTTTTTCCCTTCTTCACTTCCTTACGTAGCGAGACTACTTCGGCTTCTAATGCTTCCCTTTCTTGGTTGCTTTCTTCCAACTTCTTTTGAAGTGACTCTTCAATACATTTGTGTTCTTCAACCTCAATTTTGAGACCTTGAACTTGTTCTTCAAGAGTGTTGGAACGAATCTTCTCAGCATTGAGCTCTTTTATAAGCTTGATTGCCTCCTCATAAAATTCTTCTATGGTCAACCCTTCTTCTTCATTGTTTGATACTTCTTGTTTATTGCGCTTGGCCATAAACAATACTTTCTCATTGGCTTCTTCTTTGCTTTCACTTTCTTCATCAGATGATGAGTTATCTTCTTTAGAGAGAATTTTCCTTTTGGATTCTTTCTTTTTGCCTTGCTTGTTGAATTTCTTAAAGCCTTTCTTTCCTTTTGAGTTTCCATCACTTTTTTTTGGACATTTTGATACGAAATGCCCAACCTCACCACAACCGAAACATATCAATGGAAGTTTACCTTTGAATTTTCCCTTACCAGGTTTTAGTTTTCTCGTAAAGTAAGCATATTATTCATCTGAAAGACCTTCTCCATCATCTCCCTTTTCTTCACACTTGCAGGTGCATGTCATTTCAATTAAAGGTTGTTTGTCCTTATTGGTTTTCTTATATGCAATGAACGCAGTTTCTAGATTTGAAGTACCCCTTTCTTCATCAAGTCTCATTTCATATGCTATGAGAACTCCATGTAATTCTTCCTTGCTCAGTTTGTCCAAATTTCCACTGTATTCTAAGACCGATACCTTTGGGTTGAATCTCCCTGGTAATGTTCTAAGAATCTTCCGTATAATAGTCTTCTCATCAACTGGCTCTCCCAATCCTTCCAGAGTATTGGTTATTTCATCAACGTATTGGAAGTATGCAACAATGTTGCAATCTTCTTTCATTCTGAGTTGCTCAAATTTTGCTCTATAGATTTGAAGCTTTTCTTCTTTGAAATTTGAGTCACCTGCATATATATTCTCAAGCTTTTCCCATACATTTTTGGCGGTTTACAACCCAACACCTTATGATAATTAGATTCAATAAGTCCACTGATAATAATATTCTTTGCTTTTGCATCATTTACCAAATTCTTCTTACCTTGTTCATCTGCGGTTGATGTAAATCCATTTTGAACAGAGTCCCATACTTCGTAACCTTGCGCCGAGAGATAGACCTCCATTCTTCCTTTCCAAAGTGCATAAGTATTTTCATTCAATAGAGGTACACCATTCTTGGTATGCTCCATGACCTCCTTCCAGCTGTTAAACCGCTATTGAAGGAACCAAGCTCTGATACCAATTGTTGGAAATACTGAGAGGGGGGGGGTGAATCAGTATTCCTTTCAATTAGAGAATTAGTTAATATTCAATTATTATCAGTGTTTTTACAATGATAGCAACAAACAAGAGGAACACAAATGCACACAGTTTTTAAGGTGGAAACCCACTCCGAGACAAAAACCACCTAATGCTTTTCTAATAATTCTTTAATATTCAACTCCAATTGAAAATAAAGCTCCAACTTCCTATAATCTAGAAAATCATTCTTTTCCAGCTCCCACTGGATGGATGCTCCAATGCCCGAGATTCTTCATTAGTCAACTGAACAGATGCCCCAACACGCAATGAGCTACAACTCACCCTAGCACCGCCCTACCACCCTATAGAAGAATAAAAGAAGAATGGACTCTCGTACCAGGGAAAATGGTCCACTTTACAATGATATAGAATGATGTAGAAGAAGAAGATATACTAGACCATAACCACAACTTTGACACAACCACCTAATGATGATCCTAGACCTCCCAACACTACCTCTTCAACCCTTCGCAGATAGACACTAGTACAATTTTTACAATAATGTATTTACAATGACTTAGTACAAAGATACCTTTACAATGATTGTATGCAGTGATGCCCACTTGAAGACTTCATATGATGAACTTCTTACTGCTGTTATGCACCTTGGTTGCTGCTCTTGTCATGCTACCCTCTGTTGCACCTTGCTTTTCTTTTCTACCGTAGAAATTCTGGTCCTTTGCAACCCTTGACAACACATGATCTAGATTTTTCTTGCCTTCTAGGAGCTCGATATTGAATTTGGTGTATCTCTGTTATTTCATATCCTCAATATCTGATTTTTGGTCCTATATTAGTCCTCTAAGTCATCTTTCCAATGCCATAGGTCTGACCCAATTTGGATTCTTCAAGAGAGAGTTATACCCAATCTCTCAAAATTCCCTAATTATGGATTGTTTCAGCAGAGCGCACTTGTACGGCATGCCACGTGTCATTGTTTCTTCATTTGGCTCTAAAATTGATAGAGCGAAAATTACAGACTGTGCACTATCTGCCACTTTTTACATAATTTCAATCCGATACTCAGAGAGATATTTATGACGAATTTACCAAGGTCACTACTTTGAGATGAATTTCAGGAGCCTGCAAAAACCCTGTCTTCCACAGATCATATCTCCAAAAATGTTGCGTACCTTGATCTGAAATTTTTACAACAGCTTCCTCAGGATTTCGGCTTTGTCTCATAAAAATTTCAGCTTCTGAACCTTTGTAGAAAAAAAATTTAGAGCGCAAATTCCATGATGACCTATTTCAGATGGCAAAATCCCTTGCCTAAGGAGGAAAAGAGGATCACAATTTATATAAATGCTTAGGTTGAGAAGGGCTTCAACAAGTGAACGTGGGAGGGATTTTAGGAGCTTAAAAAAGATTAATTATGACTTTTCAATGACCCATGCCCCAACCCCATGGGGTTTTAGCCCACTAACTGGGGGTACAAACTTCAAACATGAATATCTCTCAAACCGTGAAGAATTGCATGGCATGCCATATATCAACAGAAACATCTGAACAAGTAGAAACTATCAAAAGAATTATTGACCCATAATATATTAATTTGGTAGGTAAAAATTCCCATGCAATATTTGGTTAGCCCCTGGTGCTGCTTGGGTTGACATCAATGACAACCGCTGATCAACAAAGAGGAATTAATTGCATAAGAGACTGAAGTGATTGAGATACAAGCTGCAGAGATTGAGCTTGAATATACATCCAAAATGTTAGGCCATGAAGGAACTCATGAACATTCTGAAGAAGAAGATTGTTATCACTAAAAAAAATGTGACACATTACTTGACATGGTCATACAATTCATTTATCAAAGGTTTCCTTAAGTATTTCAAGTTGGTATAGGAAAATTTCATTTTTTTTACATATTTAACCTATCCTAAGGTTCAAGGCCACCTCCATTTTACAGTTTTACATCTTTTCGTAGCGTTTTATACAGTGAGATAGCAGTTTTCGCTACGAAAATACCTAATAGTTTCATAGAGAAATTGTCAAAAGTTAAACTAATCACGCTACGAAAAAACTATTTTCCTATCTGTCTTGTTAAACTTGATGTAAAGTGTCAGTTTATGATTGGAGGAGTTAGGGTGGAGGTCATTTGAGTCTGTTACAGTTAATTCAAAGGTACAAAGCCATGTATAAGGTCATCATTACCCTTTTTAGCATGCATGTGTCATGATTAATGCATGAGTTGTCATTTAAACCATGAAAACATTACCCAATTAGTATTTTTATCATACTCCACTTTATCTTTGCATGTTATTTGATTTCTGGAGAGATCCTTCATCGAGCAAAGGAGGTTGCTGGTAGATTCAAAGGTTGCAGGTGTCATCAAGCAATCGAGGCTAAGAATATATAAAGCACCCATGGTTGCAAGGAAGAAAACAAAAAAAGGTGGTCACTGCCACAGGTATGAACTCATGGACATGAATTTTCTCAATGAAGACCCAACTTCCATGGAGGTATTCAAAAGAACATGTTGCTTGCAATTCTGTCAAAGGTTGTAGGTTTGTCATCTACAGGTTTCCAAGGATTTTGTTAATAGTTTCACTGGAACAACTTCAAAAGTGGGAATTTTGAACCTAATAGTGACACCAGATAGCATTTTAGCAGCAATAGGAATCCCTAGAGGAGGGGAACAGTGTTTTAAAGGCATCAAATTCACCATGCAAGATTGCAAAGACTTCATAAAACCATATCATAGTGAAATTGATCTCACAAATGTTATCCCTATGAGTTTCATGAAGGACAACTATTCAAAGTTGTTGATGATCATTCAGAAGTGTGTCACCTGTGAAGGAATATTTCACATGGTCTACGCCTACCAGATTAGGCTTCTTCTACATTTTTTGGGTACGAGGTGACTTGATTTGCCCTTTTATTTATACAGAAGTCTAGCTAAAATTTCAGATAAGATTCAAGTTAAAACAGAAGGCAATGAAGCTTCTCTCTTTCACCATGGTTTGATTAAGTTGTTGGTGTTAAATGAGTTGAAGAGACTAGACAGATACTGGACATATCTTCTATTCATGAGTGGTTTTGAATTTGATTTTTTCACTCCTAAAAGAGTTTCCAAACGTACAAGTATTTCATCACCAACAGTGACAGAGGAAATTGAAGAAGGGTAAAGAGAAAATCACTGAAAAATCAGAAATTGAAACCCTTAAGGAGCAGTTGAAAGAAGCAGGTGAAGAGATATCAGTTTTGAAGAAATATGCAAAGAAGCATAGATCTGAGAAGGTTTAGTTTGAAAAAATGAGGAATATCTGGGAATATCAAGTCACAAGTGTCTCAAAGACCTTGGACAATACAGAAAAGCTGATAAAGTGGACTCAACCACTAAGAGGAGAGGTCAAGCACATAAAAAGGGTAAACTTGCACATGCAATCAAAGAACAGGGCATTAAAGGACAAAGTGAAATATCTAGAAGAGCAACTGGATATGATTCATGTAGAGTTGGAAAAGAAAGGTTTGAAAATGACAGTGGTAGAAGAGCCTATAAGTCAACTGATTGTAAATGAGGAGGAAGCGCCAGAGGAGTAATAATTTGAGATGGTATATGCCTTAGGAGGTTCATAACATGCAAAGAATCAAAATTTTATGGTTGGAGGTCATTTTTTGAAGACAATTTTGAAAGGGGTAATTTCTTGTTTTTTACACAGTTCGTAGCATACCTCAGGCTTGAAGCCAAAAATACACTATGAAAAAACTTGTAGGTGTGTTTTTCCATTTAAAGTCAGTTTTTTTGAATGTTTTAAGGAGGAGGATCCATGGTGGTAAGGTGTCATTACATGATTAACATGATGGAACAACAAAGAATTGAAGAGGATGGATGGAAAAGCCACTTTTCCCATGCTACTAAAACTCGCTACGAAACTGTCATGTTTTCATAGCGAGAAATTATTGAAGGATTTTGAGCATCTTAAAAGCAGTTTTTTCCAGCTAGAGACCTCTAGCATGTCAGAGGACCTTATTAGCATATATTTATGACTCAAAGGGAGTGCTATGTAGCCAGGTCATCAGTCAAAACAGCGTTGAAGATGAAGGTCATCCATTCCTAAAAGTCAGGGCTATGTTCCACAGATCTAGGGATGCTTTAAATATGTAAAGTGGTGATGAATTTGGTCATGTGTCTCTCAAGCATGTGATATTCATTGTGTAACCATCATGTAATTGTTTCACAGATAAGATATAGGAATGTAATAAATAGGAGATAGAGTCCTATTAGGAGTTGGTTTCTTTAAAAAGGTAGGTGTCAATTTTATATTGTAAGTTATTGATTTCAGTTATGAAAGGTGTCATAGGAGAATTCAAGGATCTAGCCACCAAGAAAATCATCCTTATTGTAAAGAATGTTTATTTATAGACAAAACATCGAAGTAGTAAGGGATTGGAGAACATTTGCACCAAATTGTTGCTTGTATGTTTTTTACCATTATCAGTAATACAAAGTGACATTATTATTTCCAGACCTGAGATTCTCATGAGGTTTTTGATTTCTTATTGATCTATATCTTTATGTTTTATCACTTGAAGTAGATTTCACCTCTAATTACTCAGAATTCATAATTTTATGCTCTGACTTCCTCTAGTGGTGAAATGACTGTGTTTTCCTATTTTGTGTGTGTGAGTTGCCTCTATCTAAAACCTCTATCTACCTCAGCTTCCATGTGAAGAACCATTTTCACTAAAACTAATGATTGTTGAATCCATAAGCCCAATGGTAGAAAGCATGTATTTTTCAACCTGAAATCATATAAAACAGGTTACAATTTCTATAGAGTTAGCCATCTAGTACTATCATTATTTAAAAATCATAAACCCCCTTCAGAGAGCCATCTCAAACTGAAGAGGCTAATCTTCAGTTAGAAATGGTTTGAAATAGTTACACTAAGTTGTTTGATGAGCAACCAATCAAGCTCAATTTGGTGATAACAAAGATGTCAAGAGGGAATTCAAGGAAATTCAAGGGATGGTGAAATTTATGTATGAAGCTTTGTGAATTGTTGTGAAGCTCTTTAATTCATTACATTGTGATGGAAACTTAATTAAGTGGTGATTTTAAACCATCCTCCTTTGCAAGACTCTTTGATAAATACATGGTGTAGGACATATACATCATGAAATATATGGTGCAACAATTGTATGAATATGTAAGGGAGGACACTAAACTTCAAGAGCAATTGGTTTCTATGAAGAAAGAGAAGCAAGAACTTCTTCAAAAGATGCATGAGATGGAGATTCAGCTCCATGATTCTAAAGAAGCCTCAGCCAAGAATGTGCTTGAATAAGAGGTAAATAATTCAAATTTTTCTTGAATTTTCTCTCAAGATAAATGTGTAGGTTCTTTTGAAAAACACACTAGAGGAATAGGGTCCAAATTGATGATCAAAATGGGCTATGAAGGTAAAGGATTAAGCAAAAATTCACAAGGCATAGTTGAGCCAATTATGGTTAAGGAAAGGCCTAAGTATTTGGGTCTTGGCTATGGACAACTTTATGGAGAAAGTTTTAAAGCCAAGAATGCACTTGAAATAGTTCCAAGAAGGACTTTTGTTGCAGGTTCAAACCCTCAAACATGGAAGTTTGTATTCAAGACGAATGTAATTGTTTGAAACCCGCTTTGCTAGAAGAAGATGCTTTTATACATGCAGCTTATGGTGAAAAAGATATTTGTGACAGCTCTAAGGACATGAACATTGTTTTTGGTATTCAAAAGAGATTTGGAACCTCTTCAAGTTCATCTCCTCAAGAAGGTGAAAAAGATGGAAATTCAAAGAATCATTCAAGGTATAATTCTTCCTGTAATCATGTTGTTTATGATTATGTTAAGCATGAAAAATCTTCATGCATGAATGGGAGAAAATGTTGTTGTTCATATTTTGGTTTGTATAACCATAAAGTTTCAAGATACTGGAAGAGAATGATAGCATCCAAGAAAAATTCAAAGAAAAGGCGACTTGAACAGAAGATGCAAAATATTTTCACTTATTGTCAAAGGAAGGGACATCTCCTTGACCAATGTTGGACACTGCATCCAAAAACTCATCCAAAGCATTTGAAGCAAGTGGAGAAAAATATTTATGAGAATGGAATAGCAGATTCCATCATTGATGTGAGTCAAGATTATTCACAAGAATAGGATGTTCAACAGGAAAAATCGCCATTGAAGTGGTTTGGTAAGAAAAGGTTCGATCTCTTGACCAAGTAAGGCATGCATTTCCTTTGTACATAGATGCAAATTTATGCCTTATGTATGCATGAATTTCTGATGAAAGTATGACAAGTTGCAGCAGATTATTACAACTTGTATGATGCAAGATTGCATGTGAATGTTGTTCGGTTGAAGGTGTTTTATTTGTTACAAAATTTCGCCAACATAGTGTAAAATATGGGTATGCCACTCTTTTATGTTGCAAAATTTCTCCAAGATGGTGTAAAATATGGGTATGTCACTCATTTATGTTGCATAAATTTGTCATTCAGTTCAGCTCTTATGATCACTCATATGTTTTGGGTTTTTGAACTTGTTTCTACTTGAAAAAGAGAGTTGAAGGGTGTACATATGCATGAGATTTTGTATATGAAAATAGAGGACTTGTGATAAATTCATTGGAAATAGATACATGCATGAGTGTTGTCAATATCTATCATTTCATATCGATTTATGTTGATTGTGTCGCACACATTTCATATCTATTTATGTCAATTGTGTCACACACATTTCATATCGATTTGTGTCGATTGTGCTGTACATATGTTTATCGACTTGTGTCGATTGTGTCGCACACATTTCATATCGATTTATTTTGATTGTGTTGCATATTTCATGTCGACTTGTGTTGTTGATGTCACATGCTTTCTGTCAACTATGTTTGTTGATTATGTTGATCGACTTATGATTTAGTCGATGGTGTTTGTCGATTTTAAGTTGATATTGGATATAGCAATGTGTAAGAAGATCGCAATGTACTTGATGTTACAAGAGGTGACAGTCATTTCTTTGAAGGAGAAAAAACGAGGTGGTCATCATTTCAATTCTTTCATAATGTTTTCTTTTCAAGATTGATTGTGTGTTCTCGTGACAAGATGTCACAAGAAGTTTGATGTCCATTCAGTGAGAAGTGGATGAGATGAAAAGTGTTTTGCATCCATTGCAGAACAAGCTAGTTTCTTGTGTTGACACCAAAAGTTCACTCATATTGCAAGCTTAATTTGGATAAGAGGATTTCCAAGAAGAAGCTTGTATGCATTTGTTGCAAGAGGGAATTCATTCTCAGTGGGAATGCTAACAGTTTTCCTAGCACATAGAGATCGATGTGGTACAGCTGGATATGTATCAGTCAATAGTAGTCAACAATGCTGAAGTGGGTCAGCAACAGCCAGAGATTAGTGGTTGAGAGACATAACCAGTTGCAATGCAAGGCATGTCAAGATGATTCATCAAAAAGAATTGTCAAGTAAAATCAGTTGATATCACTTGAAAGAATAAGAGTGTTGAAGCTGAAGAAGACAATTATCAGTTTTTGTGGGTCCAAAATCCCATCAATGGGAAGGGGTGATCAGAATTTGGATCAGGGCCTAAAATTAGCTAAAATTTCAAAGTGCTCGAAATTGCTTCGAACCTGAATGACCAGATAGATTTCATCGCCAGGATTCTGGCACAACTCGTTTCATCAAAATCCAAGTTCGTATGACTGAGTTATCGTCTATTGTTAATTTTCAAAAACAGGTAAAAAAGGAGTTGAACAGGGACAGTGATGATGTGGAAGGTACAGTCAGCATTGCCGGGAATATTCTCCAGATTGCAGCCAGTGGCACTATGACAAGTTTCGTCTTCAGATTCGCCAGATGGGTTAAGTGAAGAGAGAAATTATCCAATGACCTCCAATTTTTCCTAAGTTGGAATTTGAAATTTTTTTAGGAGTTGGAGTACAACCCAACCACAGGGTGCCATGTGTCCTCTCGGGTGAGACATCTCCTAACCATGGGGTCGAATTATATGTTATATTAATTTTGTGACATTTCATTTTTATGGTGGTATTTTTTAATATATATATATATATATATATATATATATATATATATATATATATATAGTTTATAGACCCACCTTCACGGCGGACTCAACTAGAATTGGAGGAGTTCCAACTAAATCGACGGAGGCCAAATCTGGTAGAGTTGACTAAGAATGGCAGAGAATTCTTATTATAACTCTGAGAAAAATTATATGGCGGAGTGGGGGGTTGAAATCCTGACCTCACGCCCGCCATCGGCGCGACTTACCGTCTCTCCTCCAAGGTGTTTCTTAACCCTTAAGAACTCCGTGCATATTTTAATTTAATTGGCCCGACAGTTGGGGGTTGGAGGGGGCCAGCCCCCTCCCCATGTGGCCATAGTCCCAGAACTAGCGCTTAACCCAAAATGAACCGGCGGGAATTAATCACGTTTAATTAAATTTAAAATGTGGTTTAACCACAATAAGATGCAATTAGAGCTAAATGCACTTATCATATTAATTGAGCTTATCCGCCCGATAATCATTGTTTAATGCTAATTAAGCCCGAAGGTTAAGTTGGCGGGAATTTTGGTGGGTGCGCCAATTTTGGAAGTTTTCCAAATTTGGATTGTTAACTAGCAGTTCCTCCAGTTTTAGAGGAGAAATTGGGGCAAAATTGGTTTTTGTCATAACTCACTCAATTTTCAACCAAATTGAGCTCAGTAAAAGTAATTATAAGCTAATTGGCATGTTGGGAACTCAATGGAGTAGGTTGCAGAGGCAAAAAAGGTCATCTACAAGTGTTTTAGTGCATTTGAATATTTTTGAAGGCCAAGGCCACCAGGTGTTGGGGTCATTGCCAGAGCATCCAGAGTCCAAATTCAGCAAACAAATAGTCATTTTTTAGAGATTATGATATTTTAAACTCATTGGAATAGGTTCCAAGAGGCTATGAAGCTTTTAACAGAAATTTCAGCACACTTGAAGCTAATACAAAGGCCCACACTATGAAGCTGGACCAAGGAGATGTAGCCCAGGAGGGGTGAACTCATTTATCAAAATTACTTGTGTTAAGCTCTGTTATGTGTGTTTGTTGTGTTTAATATTGCTTCTATTGTGTCCTTTAAATTATGTTTTTTTAATCTTATGACAAACTCATAAATTCACCAAGTTCAATGATTTGACAATCACATGCCCATGAAAAAACCTATGAAGCATAAGTAAAACAAAGCAAATAAAATTTTATATCTAATATGAAAATAGCACAACAATAACTAGCATTCATTTTCAGATCACTTCACCGACAGGAGACGAGGTGGGTGAAAGTGCAGAAGGGCAGTTGTGGTTGACGTCTAAACGTCGGGAGGAATCCTGGCAACAGAAATAGCATGCTGCACCGAGAGACGGGTGAAGGTGGTGAGGGTGATTTCTTAGCGGAAGGAGCATCTATTGATGGGTGGTTATGGCGCTTCGCTCGGGTGACAGAAGCAAGCCAGTGGATTGTGCAGTAAGGGTCCTACCACAGCTAGGCCCTAGGGTGGTTTTTCCTTGGGCTCACTGAGCACTTTGGATCTCCTATGTTTAGCATTTGTGGAAGGTGGCGAATTCGCACCTCATCTGGGGGCGGCATTGCGACTAGTGGCGATATAGTGACTCTCCTCCACGGCGCTCGAGAGGTGTTCAACGATAAAATTGGCCAAGGTTGTGGGGAAGGTGCGGTGGTTTCAGGGGCTGTTGGACCCCGGGTGACTTGGCACTGCAGCCCAGAAAAGGGTGGTGGGGTGTTAAATGAGTGCATTCCAAGAGAGAGAGAGGTTGGGCTCGACGTGGAGGTCTTGGGCACGGCACAGAGAATCGCCAGGTATCCAGGGACTCAAGTTCACACTCAGAATCCACCGAGAGTCAACATTTGGTGGTGGCCATGGAAGCATCTCCAGCTCAGTCACTGGGATAAGTTGAGGCTCCAACCACCCTTTAATCAATTTCCACCCAACTCCAGCATATCCAACTCAACCTGGACACTTTGTGCCAACAAAGGTATGAAGATCGTAATGAACTCCTGGCCTACATTAATGCTATTCAACACATGTAGAATGATACCCTTGAATCTCTGGAGAGTTTGTATCATATTCTGCGGTGCTCTCATGACCACCTCTGAGCTTTAGAGGCCCAAGTGGAACATATTGACTACCATATGCACAACCAAGGACGCATCTTCGTGGCTCCTCGAGCAGGTCCTCTGCACCCTCCTCCATGATTATAATGTTGTTTTGGTTGTTTTATATTTTTGTGCGTACAATAACCAAGAGCATCGTATGCCTTGGTGAGCACCCAAGTATTTCTAGGCACTTCATGCCTTCTAGGTTGCCTAAATGTCACATAGCTATGTTTTTCTCTACTATAAATTTTGATATGATAATATGAACTAGACTTTGACCTACCCAAAAAAAATAACCATAATATCTACAAAGTATTTCAAATTTGAAAGGAAATGTTTTCAGGTCTTCTGTTCTCATACCATGAAAGTTGGGAAGTACATATTGAGGAATGTTCTTCATGAGAACATTTATATCAATATCATGAATGAGAAATCTAAAAGGATCTTCCTCATTGTCATCATATCCATCCATTTCTTCAACCTCTTTTTCCACCTCTTCTTCTACCTGCAAAAATGGGAATTCATGATGTGCGTGGTGATGTGGCTCTTACTGCACCACGTGATTTAGTGCAGGTGGTAGGTGATTGAATTATTTTTGAATAATTTTTTCCCTTAATGAATATACCTCTAGAATGTAATCTAAAATGAGTTAAATTTAACTTTTATGCATCTAAGAATGAATGCAACTAATAATGAGATGCAATTGAAAGTTGATAAGTGTGTATATTTCCCCGACAACGACGCTAAAATGTTGAGTAATTTAATTTTTAGTTAAATTACTTGCATTTAATTATAAAACCCAAGGTTTGTGAACTTGCGAAGCATACTTGCACTATATGTGCTAGGAAAATGGCTTTCAATCTTATTCTAATGAAAAGGAAAAGATGTGAAGTTTATTGCAATGAAGTTCTTTAATGAAAATAAAATGCTCATGAAATGAATCCCACAACAAGGAACACACATTGTAATTGAAAAGCAATTAAATATAATGAAAATTCAAGTCTATAAAAGCATTGAAAGACAACTCTTGTTCTTAGTAAAGAAGAATGGAATTTTTAATCTATCAAAATTGGAAATCTTAATCTAGATTTTTTTAAGACAGTTAAACTTTTAAATGGAAATGATTTTCTATTCTTATTTCTACTCTTATGAGTTTTATACTATGTGTTGATCATGTCAGCATTCTGTTAAATTCCATTAAATTCTAACAAACAATCCCCTTTAAACCCCCTCTGTTTGGCCTAAAAAAAAAAAATATTGTTTTTTCACCTGTCGTTCCCCTTTTCTAAACTCAAAATGGCATTAAAAAGGGAAAAAACCCACACTTGAGAATATATATGGTCTGGCACCTTTTGGCCCTAGCCCCTCAGTATTTTTCTCCACGTAACCTGGGTGTTAGACCAAGCCGCAGCCCAAAAGGCGCTTATCAAATGAATATCGGGCGCGTTCATAACCGTCGATCTGTATAGATCGGACGGCGTTCGTTCATCTCTACCGCGCCCGTAGCCTACCTGCCTACCATTTGATCAAACTGTAAAATCAACGACCCAGATTCTATCTGTCTCGGTGGTCCCTGCCCCGCGTCCACTGTTCAAAACTGCCTGGTATCTATCGCACCGCCTTTCGTAGGTGGGCGGTATTTCTCAATTCGGAGCGATTCCATACATCGCGCGACACGTGGCTCCGTCACTATTCCAAAACCGCTACCTCATCGCTCGTTATCGTTCGACTGAGGATACGGAGCAATATGCATTATAGCCGTCCGATCTGGGGGTCTCCATCCAACGGTCATCGCACTACGGAGATGCATGGGTGTTAATCCAAGTGTACAGTGCCCTTGGCCCACTGCCCATCGCCTCCGATGCATTCACAGTTGTCGATCTCCTCCTGAGATCGGACGGTCCAGATTTGATCGCCCCCGCCTTAACTCGATCTTCCTCCACGTCACCGTCCCACGTGTTTACCATATAATTCCTCCGCCATTTATATATTCCATTCATATGTCATATTTTAATGTTTTACGTTATAACTTTGGCCAGTACATCCACCATTGTTCCACTGCATTTTTCATCGCTACCCCGCATACTTCCACCATTTCATCATGCTGTGTTGCTACACATTCATCCCCACTGCATCGTCGTCCCCATGCATTTTTTTTCTTGACGAGTTCGCGGGTTTTGCAGGTTTACAGCGGCAGAAAACTATCATGATTCACAGTCTCTATTACAGTGATAGAGGATACATCAAAGGACCATTTCCAGGAGTTGAAATTACGAAGAAAGGCCCGGGAAGATATGCCCACAAGACTTCCATTAAAGCAGCAGGGTTAAAATCTATCAAACCCTCCAGAGTCATTCAAAGCACAGGTTGCACAGATGGAGACATTAATGGAGCAGCAGAGAAATATCAGTGAAGGATCAAGAATTCAACGTTCAACACTGAAGATCTTAAACCATAATTCAGAGTTAGAAGGCAGAAGGTACCCCTCGTGGATAAAATACCTCAAGGCTTTCTTTTCAGCACCATTTTCTTTCAGGAAAGGACGGAATGTTTATGTGATTTTACTGCTTTTCCGTGTTCTTGGAGAGATTTCTACCCAGTGCATTTATTTCAGTTAGCAGGCCACATAGTACAAACAGCATTACAAAGTCATCGACCAGCATGGGCGTGCACGTCTCTGCCATTTTGTTTTAATGAGATAGTTAAATGTTCATCACCTACTCCCTTTTTCGAGTTTTCTTGTTCTCCTATAAAGCTCCCAAAGAACAGATGATTTACGGTTCTAGATTTTATCAGAAAATTATGCAATGAAAGGAGTTTTGTATACATTTTTGTTGAACTCTTGTATGAAGGTTCAGAGCCCATAGGGTCTCAGTGAGGAGGAGTTCCATCTGTTAAAGAGGATTCTGGTCTTTGGTATTTCACAGTGTGTAACTTTCTCTCTTATGTGTTATTTTAATAGATCATTTCATTTCATCCATCTTTCTTGTATCATGTTTTGGAATGCGAGAGGCTCACTAATTTTTGGTATGGATTTATCCTAGTTGATACCCATGCTTGGATTAGTCAAGCACTTTAAATATGGCTCATGCATGATATTCTGTTCCACTATTCATCTAAACCGTATTTCTGCTATATTAGTTTCTTTGGGAGGGTGTTTTTAAAATGCTATTGTCATGTATGGATTCTTAGATTGGTAAGCCCATGCATGGTGATATTGTGTATCTAGATATTAGCTCAATGACAACTAATATTCTCTCAATATTTCATTCACTACATACACCTTATGATAACTTATTTCTATGAGGTATTTTTGAATCGGCCCTCTTTGCAGTAAGCTATCTCTGAATTGTCTGTTACTTTTATATTGGACTTTTGCATGTTGCCTCTGCAGTATTCCTTTCTATGTGTCAGTTTCTGAAGGTCTTGGTCCCAATTAGATTAGTATTCCTTGTTTTACAAGAGATAGCATGAGAGCTTTTCATTGATAACTTCCTCTATTATACTATATGCTCCTTGCTATATAAGATGTTCTAGGCACTATTCTATCACAACTCTAGGTTGTCTCTATGAGCGACAACATCTTTTTGGCGTCGTTGCCGGGGAACTAAGTTGAGAAAATTTAAATCCCTGGGCCTCAAAAAAATCTAATTCACTCTTCAAGTAGGTGAGTATGGAGAGTTGAGAGTTGTAGATCCCTCACCTTGGCGACTCCACATTTGTTTATTTGATAAATATATTTGCAGTCCTGGATCCTCGTAAGCCACACCTAAGTTCAGATACGTCTCAGCCAAATACACCTTCAGTTTCTGACCCTGAAAAGATCATACATAGAAGAAATTGGAGGGAAATAAAATCAGTCCACTCTAAAATCCCTGAATTGTCTATATAAGACTTTCCATCCTCTCCTTCTCAAGAAGCTCAAGTGCCAGATCCCGACTCCACTGTGGGAGATACCGATTATTACTATTCAGATAGTCCACCCCGAGGAGGCGTCATAAATAAAGATAATTTTCACCCTACCCCTGAGGTTGAAGAGGTTAAAGAAGTCACTGAAGTATCTGCTGTTAACAAACCATTATTCCCCTCAACACCTCAGGCTGTTGTTCATTACATTCCTATTGTTATTCATACCCCACTTCCACCTCCTCCTCCATTTACACATCAGACTGTTGCACTACCTCCACCCCCTCCAATGGCCAATGTTCCAGGCTTCCTGCTAAATAAATATGCCCCTCTAGCATTACCCCAAGTGTTGAATGATATGCCACAAGATTATCTGAAGATTTTACCCCGATTCAATGGGGAAAACGAGATTGATGCTCAAAAAAATCTTGAGGTCTTTTGTTCTTTTGCAAAGAATTTCAATGTGGAACATTTAGATGTGGTCTTAAGGTTTTTTGTCTAGTCTCTTGATGGTGAAGCTCGAAAATGGTTTAAGACATTGGAAAATCGTTCTGTTACTACTTGGGATAATATGGAAGATACTTTTCTCAGGAAATGGGGAGAGAAGAAAGACCATGGACATTGTCTGACTGAGTTTAATACACTCAAGAAAAGACATAATGAAGGCATGTCAGAATTTATCAAAAGATTTAATAAATTGTATCTGAGTCTCCTTGTTGATATGAAACCTCATCAAACTGATGCTAGAGTTGTTTTTGTGGCAACCTTTGATTCAGAATTTGGTTTCTCTCTCAGAGAAAGAAAACCTGCTACTTTGGATGATGCTCAGTCAGATGCACTAGAGTTGGAAGCAAACTTTGCCTCCACTGGAAAATCAAATGGAAAATCTGAACAAGATACCAGAAGAAGGGGCAAAGAGGAGGTATCTACCTCCTACCAAGACAGAGACTCAGCCAATGACAGAATTGAAGAAATGAGCAGAATGATCAAGAACCTTTCTGGTAAACTGGTCAAGCTCGAATTGGAGACCAATAATTCAGCCCCCAATAATTTCCACAATGCTCAAAACAGAGGTTACAATCCTCAGTACAGGAAACCACCCCTGCAAATATTGCCAAGGGAAAAAAAAAGAACAACAAGATCAAGTACCACACCCATTGTACTTGGAAGGTCCAGTAGATGATTCTACTGAAGACACTGCCTATGGACTAGAGGATGCAAATCTTGCTTTTTCAAATAGTGATGGTGAAGAATGCCCTTTGCAGGGAAATGAAGGAGCTGAGTGCCCATTGCAAGAAGAAGAAAAGACAAGAGACATAGAATATGCATAAATTGATCATTATTGTAAACAATTTTCTGATTTTATGCAAGCACAGTTCAATAGAAGATATGATCTCAGATATTCTAGGAAGAGGACTCGTACTCAAGATCAAGAAGAAGAGCCTCCCCAAAAGGAAGCACCTGCTCAGAAGGAATCAACAGTGCAGAAAATCAAAGAAAAAGGTAAGGGCCCTCTAAACAAACCTTTGCAGTCTAATGATCAAATTCCCTCTTCTTCAAAAGTAGCCATTCCCCCTAATACCAAGTCCGTGTCAAAAGAAGTCAAACCCTCAGCTGAAAATAAAGAGTCAAAAGAGGTTTTAATAGAAAAATCTTTCCCTGTTTTCAGTCTGCAAAAGGAACTTGAAAAAGTCAAAATAATAGTTCCCTTGACTGAACTATTAAAGCAACCTGCATATCAATCCCATGTCACCTCTTTTATGATCCCTCTAGAAGTTGTACTCACTCCAGATAGTCTCAACCTTCAAGAAGAAAGACCCATGGTTGTCTTTGGTCCACATGTTGAGGAATTAGATGCTTCTACTCCTCCCTTCTATGTGTCTCTAGTGATTCATGACCTGCTATTACATAACTGTATGATAGATTCTAGAGCTTCCCATAATCTACTACCTTTGTCAGTCATAGAACAACTAGGATTACAAATCACCCGTCCATACAAAGACCTCTATTCATTTTATTCCAAAAGAGTTAAATTCCTAGGGATGATCAAGGATTTGGTGGTCAATTTGGCCCAAATCCCAGCAAAAAGTGTGGTAATGGACATAGTGGTGGCTGACATCCTAGCTCGCTTTGGCATGTTATTTTCAAGGTACTGGGGGACAAAAATTGGTGGGTCAATTAAGTTGGACTTAACATATGCCACCATTCCAGTTTTTGGTGGCCAAGAGAGGAGGTTGTACAAGGAGACTAGATTTGTCAAGATGGTGACTAAGGCTGACAAACCTGTAAATTCACCTGTCTACAGTAAAGAAGGATATTTCTCATGCTTGATGCTAGAAGAAGATCAATATTATGCTCATGAACCATCCTTTTGTCAGATCAAGACTGAGCAGCCCTCAGAGAGCCATGAAGCAGGAATCTGGACGCTCCATTTTGATGGAGCAAATTCAAGAGAAGGTAATGCAGCTGGAATATTATTGATTTCTCCTACAGAAAAATGGGTTCCATTGTCCTTAAAGCTATAATATGAAGCTACTAATAATGTGGCTGAATATGAAGCACTTCTGTTTAGGATTGCAGACAGTCAGGAGCATGAACATACAAAGTTTAAAAGTTTTGGGAGATTCAGAACTGGTGGTAAGGCAAGTCAGGAACCAGTGTCAAACCAAACATCCTCGGCTAAGGGCTTATAGGAATGAAGTTTGGGACATGATGGAGAATTTCTTCTTGGCATTCAATATCCAGTTCATGCCCCGAGAACATAATAGGATGGTTGATTCCCTTGCTGTGGTTGCTAGTACATTTCGACCACCGCAGAACCCTATTTTAAGATATGAAGTTGAGGTGTGTTATCGGCCGTCAATCCCAGATAACATCAAACACTGGCAGGTATTTGAAGATGAAGAAAAAATGAAGAGATTCCTGGAAATAGTAGGGGGATTCTCCAATATGGAGATTGATGCTGAAGAAGAGGTTGAGTCTGAAGATACTTCAGAAAGAAATTCGGAGAAGAAAGTGGCAGGTAATAAAGTGTTGCAGTTAAAGGGAAACATTATACCTAGAGGGTTGGTGCCTCTAGAAATATTATTTGACAAGAATGATGTCCCACTGCAGCCAGGCAAAGTGGTAGAAGAAAATCAAGTAGAAGACCTGAATCTTGGTACTGAGGCTGACCCCAAAATTGTAAAACTGTCTAGGAAGATCCCTGGAGAACATAAAAAGATATATCAGAAATTATTTCAGTCTTACATAGATGTGTTTGCATGGTCCTATCAGGACTTGAAAATTTTTGATATCAGTATAATGCAACACAAAATTCCACTGAAGGGAGATGAAAAGCCTCATAAGCAAAAGCTCAAAAAAATAAATCCCTTGTTGCTTCCCTCTATTGAGAAGGAAATCAAGAAGTCGTTAAAGGACAAAATAATTGTGCCATTGAGGTACTCTGAATGGGTGGAAAACCTAGTCCCTGTCCGGAAGAAGAATGGGGAAATAAGGCTGTGTGTGGATTTCAGAAATTTAAACAGAGCATCCTTAAAGGATAATTATCCACTGCCTAAGATGGATCACATCCTGCAGAAGGTGGTTGGAGCTTCTAGGATGTCAATGATGGATGGATTCTTTGGTTATAACCAGGTGGTTGTATTTCCAGAAGATCAAAAGAAGACTGCTTTCACCACACCATGGGGTACATTCATGTATGCCAGGATGCCTTTTGGATTGATCAATGCAGGGGCCACTTTTCAGAGGGCCATGGACATTGCTTTTGTTGGGGAGCAAGATAAATTCTTGGTGGTCTACCTCGATGATATCACTATATTTTCAAAGAATGATACTGAGAACATTGAGCATCTGCGTAGAACCTTTGAGAAATGCAGAAGGTATGGTCTTTCTCTAAATCATCAAAATTCTTTATTTGCATTAGAAGAGGGAAAACTTTTGGGACACATTGTGACTAAAGATGGGGTGAAGATAGATCATAAAAGGGTAGAAGTTATAAATAGTATTTCTTTTCCCAGAAATAAGAAAGAGGTACAGGTGTTCCTAGGGCGCATCAATTTCATGAGAAGGTTTATTCCTAACTATGCTGAAATAGTTAGACATATAACGGACATGCTGAAGAAAGATAATGAAGTTAAATGGTCCCAGGAATCATGAGAGGCCTTTATCAGGATAAAAAATGCTTTTGCAGAAGCCCCTGTGATAGTTGGGCCAGATTACGCTAAACCTTTCATGGTCTTTTCTTTTGCATCACCTCATACAATAGCAGGAGTCTTATTCTAGAAAAATGAGGAAGGGTACGAGCAGCCCATAGCTTTCTTCAGTCAGGTGCTCCGTGATGCAGAATTACCTAGTAAAGCATACGCCCTAGTAAAATCCCTCAAAGCATTCCGCATGTATATCTTACAGTCCCATATCACTGCATTTGTGCCTACAACTACCGTAAAAGATATTCTTATTTAGGGGGATAGTGAAGGAAAAAGGGGGAAGTGGATTGCCAAGATACAGGAGTATGAATTAGAAATACGCCCTACTAAGTTGATCAAAGGACAAGGGCTTGCAAAAATATTATCTGAGTCAAACTATCAACTTTGGGTATAAACCTGTCCATTATAGTAGGTTAGGAATCTGAAGAGAAAGAAGAGTGACAGGGAATTGGGGTAGCTACTCCGAGTACACATATAAAGTACCTCACCAGTCAGTGGTACAAAGAGATAGTAGAATATCTCCTCACACTCAGTTGTCCTCCAAGCTGTGATAAAGCTAAATACAGAACGCTAAGATTTAAATCACAGAAGTACATAGTCGCTAATGGCCGGCTATAGTGGCATGATCCCTCAGGCATCCTACTCCTATGTCTCATGGAGGATGAGGTAGGGAGTATCATAGCTCAATTTCATGAAGGAATTTGTGGGGATCACTACAGCTGGAGGGCCACTGCTCACAAAATCCTGAAGGCTGGTTTCTATTGGCCCAAGATTTTTGGAGATGTTTTTGTCCAGGTTATAGCATGTGAGAAATGTCAGAAATTTGCTAAAAGGCAGAAGTTGGCACCTTTTCCCATGATTCCTGTGCATGTGGATGAACCATTCCGAAAATGGGGAATTGATTTTATAGGTGAAATACATCCTCCTTCGAGTGGTCAGCATAAGTGGATTTTAACTGCCACTGATTATTTCACAAAATGGGTGGAATCCATACCTGCAAGGAATGCCACTGATACTGTGATAATAAAATTCATGGAAGAAAACATCATATCCAGGTTTGGTTGTCCTGCCAGAATAGTGACTGATAACGCACAGGCTTTCAAGTCTGCAAAGTTTGTGAGTTTCTGCTAGCAATATAACATCACACTAAGCCACTCTACAGCTTATTATCCACAAGGAAATGGCTTAGCAGAATCTTCCAATAAAACCCTGGTAAGGGCACTGAAGAAGGCTATAAATGAAAACCAAAAAAATTAGGATTCCTAGTTAAAATTTGCTCTGTGGGCCAATAGAATTACCAGCAAGAGAGCAACTGGAAAATCCCCATATGAATTAGTATATGGGAAGGCAGTAGTATTCCCTATACATTTAGCCCTACCAGTAGCCCGATTCATGCAGGAAAGTCAAGAAGAACCTGATGATATGACCAGGCGAATAAACCAGCTGGTGGAATTGGAAGAAACACGCAATCAGGTAAATCAAAGGCTGACGGAATATCAGGCGAAGATGAAAAACCTTTTTGATCAGCACGCTAAAGACAGGAATCTGTAGATTGGTGATTTAGTGCTCAGGTGGGATATCCGGAGGGCTGAAAAAGGAAAACATGGTAAATTCGATCCGCTTTGGTTCGGCCCTTTCAAAATTGTGGAACGGGGGGGAAATAACACTTTTAGGTTGGAGAATTTACAAGGAGATTCGCTTGATGCCCCTGTGAATGGTCAGTTCCTTAAGCCCTACTTCCAATTCTGATGCAGGTAAGGACAGCCTGGTGGATTATACTGTATAATAGTTTTCTGTTTCATCTTTATTTGAATAATGTGGGTGTCGTGATGAATCATGAAAAGAAAAATGGAAGTGTTGAAGAGCAGTGTCCGCATAGAATATTTACCTGTGGTCTGCGAAGTTCTCGACACGCCTAGGGATGAACGTGCCGTCCCCAGGTGGAGCCAATGTTTATCATGTCATCATTTTGTTAAATTTTGTTAAATTCTGACAAACAATCCCCTTTAAACCCCCTCTGTTTGGCCTAAAAAAAAAAAAATTGTTTTTTCGCCTATCGTTCTCCTTTTCTAAACTCAAAATGGCATTAAAAAGGGAAAAAACCCACACTTGAGAATATATATGGTCTGGCACCTTTCAGCCCTAGCCCCTCAGTCTTTTTCTCCATGTAACCTAGGTGTTAGACCAAGTCGCAGCCCAAAAGGCGCTTATCAAATGAATATCGGGCACGTTCATAACCATCGATCTGTACAGATCGGACGGCGTTCTTTCATCTCTGCCGCGCCCGTAGCCTACCTGCCTACCGTCTGATCAAACCGTAAAATCAACGGCCCTGAGTCTATCTATCCCGGTGGTCCCCGCCTCGCGTCCACTGTTCAAAACTGCCCGGTATCTATCGCACCGCCTTTCGTAGGCGGGCGGTATTTCTCAATTCGGAGCGATTCCATACATCAAGCGACACTTGGCTCCATCACTATTCCAAAACCGCTGCCTCATCACGCGTTATAGTTCAACTGAGGATACAGAGTGATATGCATTATAGTCGTCCGATCTGGGGGTCTCCATCCAACGGTCATCGCACTACGGAGATGCACAGGTGTTAATCCAAGTGTACAGTGCCCCTGGCCCACTGCCCATCGCCTCCGATGCATTCACAGCCGTCGATCTCCTCCTGAGATCGGACGGTCCAGATTTGATCGCCCCCGCCTTAACCCGGTCTTCCTCCACATCACCGTCCCATGTGTTTACCGCATTTTTCCTCCACCATTTATATATTCCATTCATATGTCATATTTTAATGTTTTACGTTATAACTTTGGCCAGTCCATCCACCATTGTTCCACTGCATTTTTCATCGCCACCCCACATAATTCTGCCATTTCATCATGCCGCGTTGCTACACAGTCATCCCCACTGCATCGCCGTCCCCATGCATTTTTTTTCTTGACGAGTTCGCAGGTTTTGCAGGTTTACAATGGCGAAAAACTATCATGATTCACAGTCTCTATTATAGTGATAGAGGACACATCAAAGGACCATTTCCAGGAGTTGAAATTATGAAGAAAGGCCCGGGAAGATATGCTGACAAGACTTCCATTAAAGCAGCAGGGTTAAAATCTGTCAAACCCTCCAGAGTCATTCAAAGCACAGGTTGCGCAGATGGATACATTAATGGAGCAGCAGAGAAATATCAGTGAAGGATCAAGAATTCAACATTCAGCACTGAAGATCTTAAACCAAAATTCAGAGTTAGAAGGCAGAAGGTACCCCTCGCAGATAAAATACCTCAAGGCTTTCTTTTCAGCACCATTTTCTTTCAGGAAAGGACGGAATGTTTATGTGATTTTACTGCTTTGCCGTGTTCTTGGAGAGATTTCTACCCAGTGCATTTATTTCAGTTAGCAGGCCACAGAGTAAAAACAGTATTACAAATTCATCGACCAGTATGGGCGTGCACGTCTCTACCATTTTGTTTTAATGAGATAATTAAATGTTCATCACCTACTCCCTTTTTCGAGTTTTCTTGTTCTCCTATAAAGCTCCCAAAGAAGAGATGATTTAGGGTTCCAGATTTTATCAGAAAATTATGTAGTGAAAGGAGTTTTGTATACATTTTTGTTGAACTCTTGTATGAAGGTTCAAAGCCCATAGTGTCTTAGTGAGGAGGAGTTCCATCTGTTAAAGAGGATTCTGGTCTTTGGTATTTCACAGTGTGTAACTTTCTCTCTTATGTGTTATTTTAATAGATCATTTCATTTCATCCATCTTTCTTGTATGATGTTTTGGAATGCGAGTGGCTCACCGATTTTTGGTATGGATTTATCCTATTTGATGCCCATGCTCGGATTAGTAAAGTGCTTTAAATATGGCTCATGCATGATATTCTGTTCCACTATTCATCTAAACCATATTTCTGCTATATTAGTTTCTTTGGGAGGGTGTTTTTAAAACGCTATTGTCATGTATGGATTCTTAGATTGGTAAGCCCATGCATGGTGATATTGTGTATCTGGATATCAGCTCAATGACAACTAATATTCTCTCAATATTTCATTCACTACATACACCTTCTAATAACTTATTTCTGTGAGGTGTTTCTGAATCGGCCCTCTTTTCAGTAAGTTGTCTCTTAATTGTCTGTTACTTTTATATTGAACTTTTGCATGTTGCCTCTGCAGTATTCCTTTCTATGTGTCAGTTTCTGAAGGTCTTGGTCCCATTCAAATTCGTATTCCTTATTTTACAAGAGATAGCATGAGAGCTTTTTATTGATAACTTCCTCTGTTATACTATATGCTCCTTGCTATATAAGATGTCCTAGGCACTAGTCTATCACAAATCTAGGTTGTCTCTAGGAGTGACAACACTATGAAAGTGAAGGAGAAATCTATACTATGGTAATATTTCTATTTTTTAGACTCTACACTACCAAAAAAGTGAACAAACTAATCTAAAAAAAACTAAGCAAATTAGATTATTTTAAAAAGGAAGTTGTGTGTGCATGTCGGTTTAAAGAATTCACTCATAATTAAAATGCTTGTGAAAAATGCATATTCTATCTATGAATTCTAATATTTAAATGGTTGAATAAATAAAAGAACAATAACAAAGTCAATTATAAAATATTTTTGGTGTTTTTAAATGGTTGATGCAAGCGCTTGGTTACTACAAAGAACAAGAAACAAATGAGCATTCATGCAATCATGAAAACAAAGTACTGAAAATACATTAATGATCTACAACAAAATAGATTATGTGTAAATGAAAGAACTGGAAAGAGAAATAAAATACAATCTCATGAATAAAAGGGGGGCCTCCATGTGATCAAAAGAATACTTGAAAATGAAAAAAGAAAAATTTTGAATTAACACATGAAACCCTTCATTTGAACTCAAGAAATGAACTGAAAGTCTTGACTAAAATAAAAGTGTGTACATGAACTTCATAATTCTCCAAATATTACAATCTTCTCCCACCTATAATATCGAATGAGAGGATTCTATAATTTTCAAGGACTTTAAGAATCTATGGAAAGTAGGCTACAAATAAGAGAAGCAATCATTGAAAAACCATTGTCCTATCATGATTCAAACTATGTCTTCCTTGTTGGAACAAAGGTAATTGATTGTATCACCATCATTTCAATTTTATTGTTTTAATTTGGTCATGATATCTTATCTCCCTGCCATGAATTTTCTAAATAACAACTCGTGTTACTTTATTTTGCTGACTGGGAGTTGAATGAGATTTGTCAATTTTTTTGTCCATGTAATCTCAAAAATAGGGGTTTAAATAACCACAAGAATCTCCCAAACCATAATAAATTTGAGAAAATTGGCATGGATGAGACTAATTGGGCTTGTTATGAATAAAACCCATGTTTTCATTTTTTCCAAATTCATTTTCATTTGCTCATAAAACGCGTGTGAAATTGACTGGTCAAAACTACTGCGTTTTTTCCTTTGATCTCCTATTGAAGGTTCACATGTGTGAGCTAACTGTACTTTGAAAAACACAAATCCATATTGGATATTTTAGAAATCATGTTCAAGTGTCATATTTCCTTCTAGAATGGTGCTAATACCTCATTAATAGAGATAGTTATGAAAATTAGACTGAGTTGAAGAAACTTGCACTGGCCAAACTGTCATTAGTAAAACCATGTAAAATTCTTCTTAAACTAATAAAAATAAATGAAATAATGATAATAAAATATGTAAACATGCATGAGGGAATTTTGTGTATTCATGAAGAAATGTGGTTAACAATGATGACAACGAGAGTGTGAAATGGTGCAAAAATGGATGGTTTATCAAAAAATCATGAAAATTTGAAGGCCCAACATATATTTATCAATAATTATTAGATGGATGGTAGGAAATTTAACTCCATGGGATATTCTAGAATATTCTTAGTAATAGTCACAAAGAAAATGTTGAAAGTAGTTGTGCCCTTTCTGTCCTTTTAATGAAATTGATTAATTCCATATGAGAAAGTCTCATATGAAAATGGGTTATGTTTAATTGAACACATGGTATTGATAAACCATGGTAGTGTACTGATGCATATTTACAAGTTAAGAATCTTTATGGTAAAGTTGGGGTGAATCTCCATGGTTAACAATCTTATTACGTGTTTTTTTGAATGAAATATGCTTACTTCATATTAATTCTTTTTATAATTATTATTAATAATAATAATTTAAAGTAAAGTTATAATTTACTTCATTTTTATGATTTTTTTTATTTTAGAGATTATCATGAAGTAAGTTTTTTAATGGCTATCATGGATTGCTCGCTATCGAAGTCTAATCGTTTAATTTATATGGTTTCACTAGTTATTGATTTATAATAAACGTATGATATAGAGAGTTAATTTGGTTTATTTTGGATGGTTGGAAATAATTATTATTATATTCCCCGCCTAGATTCAATTCTCTTAAATGAAATGATGAGCCTTGTTGCAATATATTAATCCCTCTTGACACTTAAAAAATATTCTAAGATATTCTTAGCAATATATCAAAGGTTGAGATTTATGTCAAAAGTAGTTATGTTTTTTTTTTCCATTTTAATTAAATTGAGTTATTGAAAACATTGTCATATGAACATGAGTTATTATTTTTTGGGTATGTGGTATTAGTAAGTCATGGTATTGTAACAAAGCCTATTGATAGGTTAAGAATATCCATGCTAAAGTGGGGGTGAATCTCCATGATTAAGAATATTGTTGATTTTTTAAATGTATATATGTTTAACTCATATATTAATTGGATTTATAATTATTAATAATAACATAATTTAAATAAAGTTATAAACGTTGTGTTTATTATCTGAAAAGTAGTTATGAACTTTTTTCCCTTTTAACTAAATTGAATTAAAAAAATATCATATGAACATGAAATATGGTTTTTGTGGTATGTAGTATAAGTAAGTCATGGCATTGACCCATGGTATTGTAACAAATCCTATTTATAGGTTGAGAATATCCATGCTAAAGTGGGGTGAGTCTCCATGGTTAAGAATCTTGTTACATGTTTTTTTAAAAGTATATATGTTTAACTCATATATTAATTATTTTATTGCGGCGAGAGGCTTTCTTTTTTCCAATATGGAAGAGATGTTGCAATGTCCTCTAGCCCAATATGGAAGAGATGTTGTAATGTCCTCTTGTGTCCTATCCTATAAACATTTTGACTCGATCAAATTACATTAAAATAAAATAAAATTAACAATGTGAAAATATTTTTACTTGGTAAAAATAATAATAATAATAATAATAAATACCATTAAAATAAAAATAACTATGTGTATTGACCCATGGTATTCATGTGGAATATAGCCTATTTAAAGGGGGGGATTAAACGAACCTAGATCTATCTTAACTATGGATCTACCAAGCGTCGTGTTACCCACCACCTGTGGGTAGTATATATAGGAGAAATCTGTTCTCCTAGATGGTCCTCATCCTGCAGCCAACATCCCCTTGAAGCCGCCAAATATCTTAATGTGGCATTTCCTCCTCCACCTGAGCTAGACATGTGGTGCCTCGATCACTTGTCATGAATGTATGCTTGAAGGTGGGTCTTTCGACCCTGAAGGTATGCCTTGTCATTAGTATAGTTAAGTACTTTTCCTTGCTTATTATGGGAAATTTTGGGCATGGATTGGTGGGGGGATTCGACAAAAAAGAGTGGGTTAGGATTGTATTCTTGTCCCCATTTCTGGATTTCATGGTTACCCTTGTATCATAGTCACATGTGATCTCCTTTACTAACCATTTGGATTTTGGGTTGGCACTGCATTGGAAATCCTGATTTTGGTTGTGTGGTCCTACTTCCCAACAACACCTACATCACTCTTGTTCTACTTATTTTAGCCCCATTCATCTGTTTTCCCATTTGGTTCCACATGTGTCTATTGGGTCCATATAGGTTTAGCCTCTGTTGTGTAGTTAAATCCCCTCTGCGGACAGAGGCGATCCCTCTAGCCCTAGGGTGGGTCTAGCAGCAAGAGGACATGCTAATGTGTCGGTTCCTAGTTAACGAATGAAACGAGTTGGGATAGATTGTCCTACCTGTGATCCAACACGGTTTTTGTAGCTGCAGCAGAGGTCTCTCGATCCTTGTCCCAAAACGTCTCCATCCTTTAGCAATGGTATTCAGGTGTCTGCACAAATATCAAAGGACGAAAATATCATGCATGACAATAATTGCATTCATAACTAGTTAATCAGTCAAGGAATATTAGACGTATTGCATAAGATAAATCAAATCAAAACAATACGGGAACCAAAACATCAGTCATGCATATATTAAGAGAAAGAAAGAGATTACAACTGGAGCCTTGATGTCGCAGCCTCCTTCAGCGGGTCCAATCGAAGCGCGTCTCAAGCATTCGTCGAGGAATTTGGACGTGGCGAGGCAAAATACTAAGCTCTCTCTCGACAAGGGTCTCTCTCTCTGCTCTATCTCACACCAACTATATCAGACTGTTTCAGAAAAATGTTCAGAAATTCCTCTTCAGCTAGCTGCATCTATGTGAGATAGGTGTGTTTATATAAGGAGAGGAGGAGGTTGGGATCCCTCAAATGGTGGAGGGGAGGCCTTATCCTTTGGGAGGTTCCCCCAAAAGGAGGAAAAAAGAAGCCAAAGGAAGGTGTTTGTGGTTATATAGTCGAACAACCCAAGCTCACTCGCTCACGAAGTAGTTAGCTTGGAAACTTCACTTCGATATTTAAAAAACTTTCCAAAAATAGCTCGGCGCGGGCAGCTCACTGGGACAGAGCGCAAATGGGCATGGGGGCCAGTGTTAATTTCCTTTATCAGCGCGAGGTCATAACGGCCTACCAACGCCAACCCAAAAGCATGTGTTTTTTATGGTCTGTTCAAGGAAAAGTCAAAAGAGGAAATGTTCTCCTCATGGCAAGGGATGCAATGACACTTTTTGCAAGGCATGACACTTCATATAAGTCACAGAAATGGTCCTCCAATGTGTGGGATGGGGATTGCAGGGACGGTGACAAAATTTTGTGTAACAGATGCCTTTAAAGCATGAGGCCCGAGAGAGAGGGAGGAGTGAAATGTTTTACGAGAACGCGTTCAAACCAAACAGCACTGTCGGAAGACCTGCAAGTACAAATACAATTGATATCTCCAATACATGAACATGTGGCATGGGCGCAGCCATCCATAATAGAGTACATAAAAACTGATATCTGAGGTATGGATGCAGCGATCCAGTAGTAAGCATCAACAAATAGACTCAGGTATGGTCGCAGCCATCCAATCAAAAGAGTCATACACATAGCCATGATAAACCAAAAAATCTCGCAGCCTAGATCTTGTCAGACAAAACCCAGGGTCTTGCGCTCCATCTCGACCCGAACAAGTATAAATTCAAGCATGCGAATATGTGAGCTGAAGTCGAACATGCAAGAAATTCACCTGATTATCATCCAATAATGAAAGTTGTTAACAGGCACAAGAGAAACCACCAATAATGAAAATGGCTCTCAAGGTACAATAAGTACAATCCATGGAATGTGAATAGTGATCTGGTGTCGAACACCCGCAGAATCACTCAATCAAAGGCCAATGATGTGGACCTATCGTCAAATGTGAAGAACTTGCCATTGAGGCATGCAAGCTCCAAGGTACCAGAAGGGATTCTCTAGATCAACTTCCTGGATAATGAGCTAAAGTCGACAGGAAGTGACTTGGTCGAAGGAGGGCCATAATGTTTCCCACATCATCGACACGAGACAGAGGAAAATGATTATAGTGAATCAGGACTAAACAGAGGATTAGAGGGAAAACTGCAATCAGAAACTTCTCTTGAAAATATCAGCGACACAGCTCCGGATTTGGCAGTATTTGACATCAAGGGATCTGAGGTCATGATGACATAGCAAAGAGCAGATGACAGGTCCAAACATATTACCCAAACCCATGGAGGCAATAATGAGGAAATGAGATGTCCCCAACCCGACGCAAATGCAAATGAGTGTCATGTTCAAGAGCGACATACTTCCGACACGACTGAGAACTGGTTCCATTTTTCCCCACCATTGTCAATGAGCACCTCAATTATTTTTGGAAAACAAGCTTGAAGGGGAAATAATATGCTTGTCATGTAAGTTTTTCCTTCGGAAAAATCCATCCTAATACATTTTACGAGCCCTAGGAAGGAGGAACTTGGTGACATCATGGTGACGATTTCCGATGTCATTTGGGGTTTAACGAGTCTGACAAAGGAAGAACTCGCATCTTTTCATGTTTAGAGATTTTGAAAAGAAGCGGAAAAGAAACCTCCAGCATTCCCTTTTCGTAGGTAGTCTCACAGATTTTTTAAAGGTAGAAAATTTTGTCTGAGAGAACCTCTTAGTCGCGATAGGCTAAGGTATTCCTTTTTCGTTAGTAATATATCCCAACACGAAAAAGGGGTAAATGTCTACTGGGTAGATATCGTTTCGCAGCCATTTAACGAGTTCAAAACGATAAGAGTCTCAGCAATATTTTAATTTTTAGAGAGTCAGAAAAGAGCTGAAATATGACTCCAACAATGAATTTTTCATGTTTTTACCGAGTCCGAAAAAGTATAAAATACAACTAGCTACTTCATCATCGTTACGTAGAAAACCTGTCGCTGCACAAGAGACAAACATAAAACCCATTTCTCAAAATAACATAGTTAAATAATCAAAAAATATGCTTTAAAACCTAATTATGGTTTTGAAAATTTATAAAATGCCAAATATGGTAAAAAATAGATTACTTTTCACTTTTACCTCTTATGAGCAATTTGTTACCCTTTTTCACTACAATTTTGCAGCAGCGACAACGGGAATCCGAAATACCAATCTAGAATCCGTCAGTTCCAGGTAACTGATAACATCCTTCCCTACATTTTGATTATACTTTCATTACATTCAACCCCAAATTTGGAAATATATGGGGGGATTTGTAAAAACTAGGGTGTGGCGGTTGGCGCGGTATCGGGCACGGACCCACGCCAATCATCCTAAAATTTGAACTAGGGCGCGCCAACCGCGACATTAAATTTTAGCATGTAAATGTAGACAAGGAGGCCCAAATTAATGATTCAAAGGCTTTGGATTTGGAAAATGACATTCATATGAATGTTTTTTCAGGTGTGAACAGGAAAAATGGTGATTGAATGGAAAGAACGAGAACACAATGAAGAAGATGAAGAAGCCATGAGAAATAACAGATGCATGGAAGCTCTCAGAGATTACAGGCTCAATAAATTCTTTATGACACCATGCCTCAGAGCTCAACTGAAGTTGTCACAGTACTTAATCAGTTTCTGGGATGTTGATATGGAAAAATTCATCATTCATGACCAGGAACTCGAGATTGAACTCTCAGACGTTTATTTCATAACCAGACTATCGCAGAGGGGGGAAGTACCAATCCTAAACAACACCCAGCCCTCAATGGAGAAAAAGAGTATGGTTATTGACAGGGTGTGCCCAGGGGCAAGGAAAGGATCGGGAAGCAGAAAAGTGGATATCCAAACGATTCCGGATTCGGCACTAAAGGTAGTGTTGCACACCATCACACGAGTTGTAGGATCACAAGCACCGCACGAGGCCACAAAGACACAGCTACTTCTTGCTGTAGATTGCATGGCACCAACCCTCTACAAATGGGCAGAGGCAGTGACAATCAACATGAAGCGTCAACTGAAAAAGTGCAATAAAACCAAGCTGAAGCAATTCGATTACGAGTCCATTCTAGTATGATTCATTCATCTTGGAACGACTACCAATATTTCAACATAAGGAGGTGATAGTTCCGACATGACCAGCACAGGAGCCACATATGGCCCATTGAGCAGCTCTGATGCCAAGGTTAGGGGGCGGTCAATATATTTCCTGGAGGCCAGAGTTCTTTGAGTGGCTCTGCTGAAAGCTGATTGTTGTGGAGGATTATCGTGGAAAGCATATGACATTTCTTTTTGAAATTTAGCCCCAACATTTTTCAGAGTGAAAGGGAGATTTTTATAAGAGAAAGTACCCCGAGGATAAAAAAAATTGGTCTTATGTTGATCATTCGGAAGAATTTTAATCTGGTTGTACCCAGAAAAGCTGTCCATAAGGGAAAAAATCTCAATCCTAGCACAGTCATCAATGATTTGGTCAATAAAGGGAGTAGGATAATTATCCTTAAGGAAAGCATGGTTAATGTCATGGTAATCAACACAGACATAAATGGTACCATGTTTCTCATCTACAAAAACAATATTGGAAACCCATTCTGTCAAGGGAATCGGATAGATAAAATCTTCTTTAAGAAGCTTTTCAACTTTGCCCTTAATAGCGGCAGCCTTTCTAGGGTGCACAAGACAAATACGTTGACGAACAAGCTTTGCACCGGGATAGGTAGGAATTTCATGCACCACTATACTTGGATCGATGTCGGGCATCTCTTCATAATACCATGCAAATACGTCACGAAATGAGCAGAAAAGGCTAGTATAGACCTGAACCTCATCGGAAGAACAGCTCACCCCAATATGGATGTTCTAGAAAATTCTCGGTTTGAAGGAAATATCGATAGGCATCATTTGTGTGATATTACTCAAGTTACCTTCTGTAAAAAATCCGTGTGTCAGAATAGGCGTTTGAAGCGAAGGAGAAGGAACCTGAGAATCAAACCTCTCAAGACACGTATACATGGCCCCAAGGCCAGGCATGAATGAGGAATGATGATGACTATCAGCCCAAGGAGGATCCTCGAGAGACATAGTTTCCATGATGGCCTTATCAGAGGGAAATATCTCTCTCAAGGGATCAGGCGAATCTTAATCATCGAGCTAAGGGGATTGAGAATAAGTATCAAGATACATGCTCAAAGGAGCATATTAGGAGGCGGAGGATCCGAAGCCGAAATAAAATCACAATAATCAATCTTGATCGGACTTAACGGCATCGAATCTCCAAATGAATCAATCTTCTCGGATGAAGGGATGATCCACGGAACGTCAGAACTGGAGATCATATTAACCTGAAAAGTGTTGGGTGGAGGAAGAGGAAAAATATGCATGAGGGCAGGATCTTTGAAGAGACCTGGACCTGCGCTCTCGTAAGGCATAGGAATTTGATCTATGTACGGAACGTTTTTCTCGGAAGAATAAGTGAAGAACGACAATTTATTAACAGTAACAATCTTTCCTTCGTGCGAAAATCACAAAACATGAAAGAGACTGGATGGAATGCACAACATGGTGTGAGTCCAACTGCGACCGAGGAGAAGATTGTAATTGAGCTTGGCGTCAACTACTTCAACCTCAATGTTGACCGTCTTCCCTTCCAAGGTAATTGGTAAACTAGTGAGAACACCAAGAGGTTTAGATTCCCTTCCATCAAACGCTTCTAGAGCATTTGGAAAGGAATTCAAAGCTGGAGAACCAATAGCTTTCTAGAAGGTAGATGACATGACGCACATAGACACACCCTCGTCCACGACCACTCGATGGATATTCAGTCCATTGATTCCAACTTGTATGATGAGCGCAAGTTGGTGAGGGAGACATGGGACGAAACTCTCCAAGTCGAAAGTGATAAGGCTCGAATCAGCAGGATCAACCCCACCAATGGCAGATAGCAAAGCCTTCCGCTGAGACGGAAAAATCTAAAGTACTTCTAATATATACATTGTATATGGCGCCTGATCCAAATCCTCAACAATACTATAATGTTGAGTAGCACGGGTGTTAGGATTGTAGGAAGACTTACGGAGTACACTTTTGGAAGGTGGTCATACAACGGGCTCAGTACTGAAGCTTTCAATCTGAAGAGGGCCAGAAGCAGGTAGAGGAGGAGGACCATCAGCGATCTCTTTCCCCACTGCCTGACGCAGTTTGGTATAATATTTCGACCGGGTAGCTATGGAAACTGATGCAGAGTTGTTCATCATGAAAACCTGAGAGCCGAATGGGGCAGAGGACTGAGGTTTCTCTACCAACTGAGTCTATTATGACGGAAACGGTTCTTTGAGAACAGTCGGAGTTCCTTGGGTGCCTTTGAGAAATCGACTCACTTCGGCCCATTGAGGACAGTCCTTGGTGTAGTGCTCTTCATCTCAAATTAAGCAAGGATACTTTGGTTTACGCTATGAACCATCATCAGCACGAGATTTCTGAGAATCCTGTTTCGGGGTATAGACTTTGGCCTTACCTTTACCCTTCTTTTTACCCTTGGAAGTTTTATCCGTTGGATTGGCCTGAACGACATTCACTTCCGCGGTTTTACCAGAATTCAAGATTGGCTGAGAAGAAGTATCATTAGAAGGAGTATATTTTTGCTTCCTAGGATTCAGAGGAGAATAATTTCGAGAATTCTAAGACACGGAACCGATGATACCCTCGACGGATGGTGTCGTAGGCACTTTGGAAGTTCCAAGTGTAGGAGAATCAGGCAACATATCGTACAATGTGTTGAACTGAGAGTACACAAGATCAAGGTATTGGGAATGAGCAATGGCTTGTTCCTCAGTGACGCATGCCCCCATAGCAATGTCCTTAGCAATAGGACTAATTAAAGAGGTAGTAAACCAATTAGTTAGAAGCTGATCAAGAATCTCAAACTTGATCAGGCGATGATGATGCCTCCATTCATGAATATGATCTGAGATCTGGGTAGCTCGATCTTGCTTCAAGGATGTGAGGAGGTGCATCCCGGTTCATACCGAACCGGTAACTAAAAGTGTGTGAGAAACACCATGGCTAAAGAATTGAAGTCCTGAAAGATGCCACGAGATAACTCGATGTACCACTTGGCAGCGGCACTAGTAAGAGTCTGGTGGAAAAGACGGATTCGGATAGAATCATCAACCTAAGAGTTAGAGGAACACCAAATATGGTATGTCATAACATGCACTTGGGGGCATTCTCTGGACTTACCCTCAAACTTGGGACAATCACCACGAATTTTGGTTGGAACTGGAGGCCAATAAAGGTTGTGAAGGATCGGATCGTTCGTCAACTTTGACACATCAGGCAGTTCCAACGTAGCGAGAAATGGTAATTGAGGATTAAAAGGCATTGGAGGTTGTTGATAAAGACCAGTGCTAGCATTCCACCCAGGTTGAGAGAAAATTTTCCCCCATATGTTTTGTCCCGGAGGATTCTGTCCATAGGGGTTATAAGCTTGATATTTCTGCCCATACTGGGTTTGAGGACCAGGATACTGATTATGAGCATACCATTGAGGTCCTTGCTTAGCAACATATTTATTTTTCTCCGGAATGTAAGCATTTCCTTGAGGTGGATGATACACCATCTAGGATTTATTTTTAGGATAATAAGTGAAACCTTGGGGTGCACTATATACTGCCAGAAATTAACCTTGAGGAGGGTAATTAGCACCTTGAGGTTGAGGAGGTTGTCCCTGCAGATCAGGTTGAATGGGCTACTGAGCAGGTTGAACAGGTTGAACCGGCTGTTGAGCAGGTTGAACAGGTTGAATTGGCTACTGAGCGGGTTGAGCAGTTTGAATCGGTTGCTGAGGTTGGACAGGTTGTCCCTATGGAGAAGTTTGGCCTAGGTACTGAGGGCCACCAGGTTTCCCTTGTGGAAGAGGTTGGCCCGATGGTTGAGATGGACCAGGCTGCCCTTGAAAACTAGGTTGACCTAGAGAAGGACTATAGGGTTGTCCTTGCAGTATAAAAGCTTGGCCTTGCAGAACATAAGGTTGTTGTTGTTGCACAAAATTTTGTCCCTATGGTAGATACATTTTCCCCCCAAGAACATAAGATGATCCTGGTTGAAACTAAGGTTGACCAGATGGACCTAGGGTTGTCCTTATTGAACCAAAGGTTTTCCCTGTAAGGGTAGTCCTTGCAGACCGTAAGGTTGTCCCTGAGGACCAAAGGGTTGTCCCTTCTGGACCAAAGGTTGTCCCTGTAAGGGTTGTCCTTGTAGACCCGAGGGTTGTCCCTGTAATAATGGCCCTTTATGAGCAACAGTCTGATAGGGATTTTCCGAAGGTAAATAAACAGCTTGATTAGGATCGATGGGAGGCAAATATACGGGATTACAGTAGACATCATAATTATGGGGAGGATTTCTAGGAGCTTGCGGTTTCTGAGAACCCTGAGGTTTGGAACTCTACAGCTGAGAATCAGGAGAGGGAGTATACCATTGCTAAATATCCAAAAGATAGTCATCGAATGTATAATTATAAACCATAGGCATGGTAGAATTAGAGGGGTTTCCACCGTGCAAGGTTGTGATCCACTCACGGCAGGTCTAACAAGCAATGTGGGATTGATAAATATAGACCTGCGAATAGTAGCAGACCCTGATGTCGGAGTCGTGCTAACAACCGGTGCAGATGACGCCACAAAAATGGTAGGTCAGACTGGGATAGATGTAACAATGGTCGACGAGATGGGTGTCGAGGGCGACATTCCTAATGTAGGAAAAACTGAGCTTCTAGTGGGAGCCACTGTATTGGACTGGGCCATGAATTCCACACCAAAAATGATCTGACCCAAAGTACGATAACCGGGTGGAAGAGACACCAATTGGGGAGAAGGTTGATTAGAGACATACGGGAATTATTTTGGGAAAAGCTGATATTCCCCTATAGAAGCATGTAGCTCTTTTCTGCCAACAAGACTGGAAGAATCCATATCTGACAAGGTCGTAATATCGTCCAAAGGACAACAAGAACAAGGGGGTATAGCAGCGGCTAATAATGGTGATCCCGAAGTGAGAGGAGGGAATTCTTCCTCGCTCCCAAAACCAGACCAAGCACCCTAAGATGGCCAATTGAATTCAACCGACCCTTTAGGAGGAGACCGGGTCGCGAGAGGTAAGACACTCAGGAGAATAGGCTGCGAAAAATCTGTAGACCTAGTGGACTGAGGTGTTTCCAAATAAACTTCAGGAAAAATACTACCACAATGAGGTAGTGAAGAATACAACGAAACTGGTGGTTCCGCGACTGCGACAATATTTCAACACAGGAAGAAAAAAAACGAGATAGCCTATTCGAGGCTTCAAGATCAAATACTAAGGAACTACACAAAAAAGCCAAGCAGAAAAATTTTAACGGGCATGTGATCGTAGGTATTTAATTTTATGACATTGAAATAGAACTTTGTTGTTTCATGTTTTAAGTGTTGAGAAACTGGGAAAAGATGACTCTAGTCACTTTCAAATTGAATGAGCGTGAAAGGACAAGTGCTCGATGATATTTTCCTTTTTAGAGAGTCATGAAAAGATCGAAATGAATACTCAGGTAATCTAAGCAAGAGGGTGTACCAAGTTTCCGTGAACTACCATATACACCTTGGTGATCAAATGAAAGAGAAATGACCAAGGACTTGACGTACGTGCAGGTAGTATCCCCGAATTTTGTTTTCAGTGTATCACGGTTACAGGGTGGTAGACTCAGCTTCCTATGGATAAAGGATTGCAACCTATGAGGGTCTCCCTTTATATACGCAACGGTATGACGAGCACAAGTCCGTGTTAGCGCTGTCTAATGCCAGATGGCGAACAACAGCTACTAGGTTTAATAACGCTAGAACACGTCACTAGCCTAGACCTCTAAAATGTATATGTTAGGTTTCAATGCTTCCTTAGATTGATTGAATAATTTTCAGGTTGATCTTGAATTAATGTTTCAATTTCAAGGCCCTACCGAATGTGATCTCGAATTCCTAAATGCACACTACATGAAAAAGAACATCATTTTCGTTCGATGAATGCTAACTAAGAGAAGGATAGAAATATTTAACAAAGTAGCAATCAATGAAAACACAAGAATAATTTCACTCATGCATCTAATACAACCAAACGAGGAACGAAAAACTCTTTCCTAGTTCGCTAAGAGCTAGTTATGCAAAAGAAATTTTCATTTTCGACTCAAGAAAAAGAATGATTTTTTTTGTTTTTTAGATGAATGAAGCACACAATGCACTATTACACTAAAAATAAAAGTGGACACTAGTTTTGAGCACTACGAATGTAAAGATCTAAAACAAATAAATCAAATGCAATAAAAACAGAGAATGCACTCAAAACAAGGATGCACTCTTCCAAGCAAATAAGAGGCTTTCAAAACGATCCAAACGAGTAATGTGATCTATGCTCGAAGTGACAAAATGGAGAGTTAAACGAAAACAAAAGTGATTATCCAACAAACCAAAGACGCGAAGGATAAAGAAAGACTAACACAATCGATCAGTGAATCAAAATGACAAAAATCAAAGCGACTTGAATTCAGCTCAGAAGGCTCAGTGAGGAGAAGGCCGAACAAACACCACAACACACCTAGAAACCCTAGGGCTACAAAACTTCACTAATGAGACAATGGACTAACATATGAGAAGACCGAGCCTCCTGAGTCAAAACAAACTCAAAATACCAATTTCAAGGCAAAGAAACAACCCAGAGCCAAGAACTACTGACAAAAACTCAGGAAGAAGGTCAAATCAAATCCTACATGATTCGACGCGACTGTCAGGCTGTAATCCGTGCCTAACAGGGGTTGGCGCACCTGTGACAAAAGCAACAAGTGCTAATTGGCGCAATTGTTCAAGGAAAAACTATGCCAAGCTAGAAAACTATGGGAAAAGGATAAAACCATTGAGCAGAGGTCAGTCTTGACACTCTGGAACTGAACAGGAGGATTCAAAATAGTTAGGCAAGTCAAGCAAGGTAGAAAATAAATCAAACGACCAAAGTTGACTCGACAAGTCAAACTCTCAACAAACAACGAGATGAAAAACACACACTAATCTATGGTGGATTCACCAACTTGTTGTGTAGGTAAATCCCCTCTGCGGACAGAGGCGATCCCTCTATCCCTAGGGTGGGTCTAGCAGCAAGAGAACATGCTAATGTGTCACTTCCTAGTTAACGAATGAAACGAGTTGGAATAGATTGTCCTACCTGTGATCCAATGCGGTTGTTGTAGCTGTAGCAGAGGTCTCTTGATCCTTGTCCTGACACGTCGCGATCCTTCAGCAATGGTATTCGGGTGTCTGCACAAAGATCAAAGGATGAAATCAGCATACATGAAAATAATTGCATTCATAACTAGTTAATCAGTTAAGGAACATTAAATGTATTGTGTAAGATAAATCACATCAACACAAGACAGGAACCAAAACATCAGTCATGCATATATTAAGAGAAAGAAAGAGACTACAACCGGAGCCTTGACGTCACAGCCTCCTTCGGCGGGTCCAGTCGAAGTGCCTCTCGAGCATTCGTCGGGGAATTTGGACATAGCGAGGCAAAATACTAAGCTCTGTCTCAACAAGGGTCTCTCTCTTTGCTCTATCTCACACCAACTATATCAGATTGTTTCAGTAAAATTTTCATCAATTCCTCTTCAGCTAGCTTCATCTATGTGAGATAGGTGTATTTATAGAAGGAGAGGAGGAGGTTGGGATCCCTCAAATGGTGGAGGGGAGGCCTTGTCCTTTGGGAGGTTCCCCCAAAAGGAGGAAACAAGAAGCCAAAGGAAGGTGTTTGCGGTTATGCAGTCAAACAACCCAAGCTGACTCACTCACGAAGTAGTTAGCTTGGAAACTTCACTTCTATATTTTAAAACTTTCCAAAAATAGCTCGGCACAGGCAGCTCACTGGGACAGAGCGCCAATGGGCGTGGGGCCCAGTGTTAATTTCCTTTATCGGCGCGAGGTCATAACAGCCTACTAGCGCCAACCCAAAAGCATGTGTTTTTTATGGTCTGTTCAAGGAAAATTCAATAGAGGAAATGTTCTCCTCATGGCAAGGGATGCAATGACACGTTTTTCAAGGCATGACACTTCATATAAGTCACAGAAATGGTCCTCCAATGTGTGACATGGGGATTGCAGGGACGGTGACAAAATGTTGTGTAACATCCTCCCCCTCCCCTTGTCCACACCATGGGTTGAGCTAAAACGATGCCCCAAAGGCTGATGCAACTAAAAAGAAAATAAAAAGCACAATTTGGCCACTCTCACCCAGAAATGTACCACAAGATGGAAAATATGGTTGGGACATACAAATTTAGCACGTGGGAAAAATTTGAACATGAGGTCTACCCCTTATCCATGCTCATCTCCCTGGTTCCTATGGGCCCTAGATGAGATCCCTCTATCATTAAGGAACCCATGATTTTCCCAACTCCTGTTGGTTGATGAATTGCCCCAAATTAAGGGGGGTATCCACTACTACATATTTCACATCGTGCTCTCATCCCTTGGAGCCCCGAGCAATTATGAAAAAAAATCAATAAAATGAAAAATTCATATGAAGAAGGATGGAAAAAAAAATGATGGGGTAACTCATGTACCATGATTTTCTCCCTCCTACACTCATATACTCGGGTATGGGCTTCCCTTATTTTAGATACCCTGGCACCTTGACAATTGGTCTAGATGTTTCTCCTGATCCACACTCAATTCCATCATTATATCATTTTCCACCTACCACTTGAGGGATGTACCATGGACATGTCACCCCCTATAGAGGTTGAAACCACCTAATAGGGTCCTTGGCTAACACCCTATTGATCTTGGAGACACTTGTACATACCAAATCCCACTATGGAAGGGCATGCCACCATGAAGTGCCCAATTGATTCCATGACTTTTAAGCTATTTTACTTTATTATTCTGATGATTTGTTGTATTGGAGGGAAAGAGGATGCGTCAGATCTTATGCAAGATTGCAGGTGGGTCTCCATTTTGGGCTTGGTATCCCTATACAAGGTCCTAGCCCTCCAAAGGACCACATTGGCACTTGTATTATGAGTGTTGAGAGTCATGGGCCTCCACCATAGCAGATATTACTTCACGAATCCCCAAAAATGCTCATTGATTACTCGTGTTCCACCATTTTGGGTGAGGATGATTCACCTGGTCCACCATGCCCAACCGACTCCATAGTTTCACCAAACACTTGGCAGATGTTCCAGGGTCCAGAGGATGTCCCCCACTGCAATTATAGGGCTTATGTCATCATCCTATCCCTTATAAATGGTCTACATGAATATTCTATGCATTTAGAGACCCATGAGGATGTCCTTGATGCCCCCACACCCACTTGGGAGCACCATTGGTTCTTGCTTGGAAAACAAGGGACCAACCCCTTCTCCACTATGTTTGGAGTCCATTTCTTCATCATGGCACCCTTTGGACTTCATTAGGCCTTCTAAAATGCCCAGGGACTCACTTTGATGATTATTCAACCCTCTTGAGAGACTTATTCATGTATTATTGAGCTATTTCGTGTGTTTGTTACTAAAAATTATTGTTATTATGCACATTATTTTATTTTAGAGACTAAATTAGGAAAAATTAGCTAAATCAAATTCATTAGAGAGTGTATAAATAGAAGTGAGATGATTCATTTTGATCATCATCACCTGGATTGGGTTTCTCTCCCTTGTGATATTTTCACTATCCTTCTTGGAGGATAAATTTGGATGTAATGAATGAATTTTGATGTTTGGATATTTATATTTTGTCTTGGAGTTTCATTATTAGCATAATATGATGATTGGATATACTCTTTCACACGTGTGAGTATTATTTTCTTGTTTATTCTTTTTATTTACTTTATGACATTGATGTTGCTAGGATTTTTGCTATATTAGATTTGAAATTTATTGTTGTCCTTATGCAAAATTATGGAAATGTAGTCTTTATAGCATTACATCATCTTATGTATCATGTGTAAAGGGGTGAAAGTTCCTAGATATTGTTTCTATTGAACATATCTTGATAATTCATAGATTATTTCACATTGAAGTATAAACTCTCCTAACATCTTCTCTCATGCCCTTATTTCCATGCAAAGTTTTTTAGTAGGTTCCTTGATTGGGTGAAGTTCTTCTAAACACAAATTTCATCTTGAATCCATATTCCCCAAAGGATTAGGAACGGATCCTCCATTGGTGATCACTCAAGAGCATATTTTTCTCACCTTTCTCTCTTTTTTTCTAGGCATAACCTTCATAGGTCACCTAGGCCATCAATTATCTCATAATGTAGCCATCCACACAATTTTATTTTTCGTCCAAATCTTTGTTTGTGTGTCCTCTATCATCCCTCCAAATTTGAAGCAATTTCGATGGTGGGATCTCGAGATAAAACAATCCCTAGCTCAGGGACCATTTATTGCCCTAGGTTTCCCTTAGATAGTGACCTCATTGGGATAATTGCATCAAGTTCCAAAAAATAATCTCATTTGATCCCTTTCTCCTCCTCAATTAGGTCAAGCACACCCTTGTTTGATCAATTCCATCCCCTTGACCTAATTTTGGGTCTACTTAGTCTCTTGTGGTCTCGCTTCTTATCAAAGCCAATTATTCGAAGGCCATCTAGAAACCAAGATTCCACAAGGATTTTAAGGTCTAGGAATATCCTTATAAATTCATATACTCAAACCCTAGCCCTCGAAATTCATCTAGCCCTTCCTAGAGATAATTTCATCTTGATTTCAAGGAAACCAAGCCATATAATTGAACCTCTCTTGTGAATAGGATTTTAGGGTCACCTATCATCATATCATTTATTTATTCATTATCATGATCCCTATTATACTAGGTCTCCTCCCCTCGATGAAATTTCATAAAGAATATGGAGCTTTAGCTGAGGAGGTTTAGCTGAGGTGATAGTGGGTTATTTCTCCATTGTTTCCCTTGACCTAGTAGTTGCCTTATAGGATCCCCTCCTAGGACCCCTGCAAGTTTGAGCGGTAACATTTTTGCGTCATTTTCAAGGAACAAGACATGTGTTTTTTTTCCCATACGACATTTTTACATATCATTGGTGACTCTATTAGAAGAACGAAACCCTAGTTATTCATTGAACTTAAAATTTAATGCATGTAGGGTGAAGAAATTATTTATCAAGGGACTTTGATTCACCTTGGAAACTCCATGAAAAATCATGAAAAATGGCTTGTTGTGAAAAATATACTCCTCTTTGTTTTCCTTTCAAAAAAATTAGCCATGAATATCTTGAAAATCTACAGGAAAGCGTGGAGCAATGTGCTAAGCATAAACCACAAGGATAGAGATTTCATGTCTCAATATTGTGACCGAAAGAGAAATGAGTTATACAATGTGCAGTGTGCCATATAAGTGGCATCCTGATCGTGTCGTTCAACTTGCTTACCATACTCATACCTTTGACATCCTGATTGATCTCGTCAATGAAAAATATTATTGTCAACCACAAAGCCCCGTAGAATGTGATCAGCTGGATGATCAGGGCAACCGAGATGATCAAGAAGCACTACAACAAAAAATTTCATTAGTGAGGGTCATGCTTGTGACGGACCTTTAAGGTCCATCACCAATGTCACATATGGTGACGGTCCTTAAAAAGGCATTGTTGTAAGTGTATATAGTGATGGTCCTTTAATGTTTGTCACCAAAGCCATTTTCAATGACACTTTTTGTGAGGGTCGTTAAAGGGTCGTCACTAATTCTCTCTTTGGTGACACTTCTAGTGACGATATTTTATTGACCCTCACCAATTCTCTTTTTGGTTAATTTTGGTGATGTCCAAAAAAAAATTGTCATAATTGATCATTCCAATGAGTTTTTGATGATGCTATGTGCCTGCTACTATATTTTTTTTCAAAAGACAATGATTTAATACCATTTTCGTGGAGTATTTTTCATTATGTGTCCAAGGCCATATTGGTTAGAGTCAGTCAATTTGTTGAGAAGTAATTATTTTGTATCATTTCCCTCAATTTGTTGAGAAGTAATTATTTTGTTGAGAAGTAATTATTTTGTATCATTTCCCTCAAGTATTGACACAAAAATGTCCACTGTGGAGATTCCAAACCCAGAAACTCACAACTCTCACCACAGAAATCTAAAATCTACAATTGATAATATAGTTTTCTTATGAGTCAACACATGATTCATCTCTATCAGGTTTATTATCTAGCAAATTCTCTTTAGATAAAGTTCCACTAGTGTGTGTATGAACTATATTATTTAAAACATAATCAATATCTTCCAATTACATTAATCAAAGATTCCTAGGAATCCTCAACACTCTTGCTACACCTTAACATGCTTTGGCACGCACTAACATTCCCTGGCACCTCACATGTCTTGGAACATATTTATATCCAGAACATCTTTCCATGAGTAGGATTCCCAAGCACATGTTGGCATGCCCTAGAATAGCGTAGCACTATCCTAACATGTTTTGGCATGCCCTGTAGTCCCTAGCATGTCTTGGAACACCTTGGCATATTGCATTGACATACATTAGCACTTGGCATGTATTGGAACCTATTACTAGTGTGCCTAAAATTCCCCTTTTGTAAAATAAAAATTCTTGACTTATTAATCCTCTTATGTGTTTATTCCATTGCATTTTACCTTGATTATTCCTTTGTTGCCTTGACATTCCTTGACACATATTGGTATACCCTGGCATCTTGCACATCCTAGCATGTCTTAGCACCTGGATGTATTGGCATGCCTTGGAACTATTTGGCACATGTTAACACACCTTGAAACTACCTAGCACACTCTAGTACTTCTTGACATGCAATGATATTCCCTGCCATGCCTTACCATTTCCTAGCATACCTTGTCACTCCCTCCTTAGCATGACAACTATCACTAATTGACACTCCCTAACACTCCCTAACACTCCTCAACATGCATTGACATTGTCTACCATGTGTTAGCATGCCTTTTATTTCCTTGGCATGCCCTAGCACTCCATAGCTATCATGCCCTCACAACTACCATTACATTTTTTTATACTTGGGAACCCAACCAAGTCCTGCCTCGACTACAACAACTTAACCAATTTATAATTACTACAATTATATTATTCCTTGTTCACTTAAGAACTGTCTATAACACATCTTAGGCTACTCACATCCAATCTCAAATCATCCCACTTAATAAGTTACCAAGTTAAGGCTCACGTCCAACCATGGCCATAAAACAACTAAGAAACATAGTTTACATATTGACATGCCATAGCACATGGCACGTCTAACAATCCCTTAGCACTATGTGGCGTGTGTTAGCGTACCCTACATTTATTGGCATGATTTTCACTCCCTAGCACACCCTATCACTCCCTAACATAACCTGACACTCTAGAATGCGTTGGAACAGCATATCATATAACCTTGTCACTCCCTCCTTAGAACAGTTGGAACTCCCTAACACTCCCTATCACACACTCTTGTTCATTCATTTCCATGCATTTTGAACTAGTTCTCGCTAGTGTTTCTGTGGAACCCCCTAACACTCCCTAGCACGCATTGAAACGCCCTAGCACCTGGCACATCTTGGCATGTTTCCCTGGCACTTTAGCCTTCCTTGGAACTACCTAGCATACCTTGTCACTCCCTCCTTAGCACACCTAGAACTCACTACCTGTAGAAAATCCACTTAGATTCAACTAATCTTATAATATTCTAAAAAAAAGTACTTGAATCTACTCTACAAATTACGGAAAAAAATTACGATCACATAATCACATGAACAAGAAAGAGAAATAATTTCAATCGCACAACACAAATATTTATTTGGGGAAAGCCTCAGCTAAAAACCTCGCTATTTGTATATTGCATAAACCAGATAATATGAGAATATTAAAATGGTATTTCTCTTCTTGAGAAACCTCTGCACTATCTCTATATGTCTCATTGATTCATGTGCAAGTTTAGTCTAATACTTAAGCAATTTCTTGGCCTGAGGGATCCCTATTTCCTTCTAAAATTTCCTAGGGAATTAGACATTAATTCATAAGGAAATTCTCTAATAATATTTTTGCAGTACATCAAGTCTCTTGCTCTGACTTGATGCACATTTTTACAATTTCTGAATATATAATTGATAGTACATTTCATTTTAACTCCAATCTCAACTGGGTCTCTCTCAGAATTGACATGCATGAGTTAATTTTGAGTGAACTAAAATTGGTTGAGCTAACTAAGTATTCCTCACTTAGTTAACTAGTACAAGTTGTCATGTGATGTGGAATTACAATTTCCTTCTAATTTAATTAAGGGAAAACTAAATTAGAAGCCCCTTCTTGTTTCCATTTTCAGCATTCCCTCTCAACAAGAAAGGGATTTTTTGCTACATCGGTCATCAGAGCTTCAATCAATGGCATACTTAGCCACTTATCCTTTGACAAACATGCACACTCAACAATGATGGAGCTCATAACTTTTAATTAAACTATCTAACTTCCTTGTTCATGTTGCATTATATCTCACATTTCTCTTCAATTTGTCGACCACAAGCCACCTACTTGTTATTAAGAAATAGACATGAGAAATGAGCTCTTTGCTCAGTGGGATAATCAATTTCTACCTCTTTTTGTCATCTTTTTCTTAGTGTTTTTCTTCCCCTTACTTGGGAGCTTAATAATCTATGTACTACAAAACCAATGCTTCATCACCGACTAAGCACACACTTTTTGTACTTGGTGAGTAAGGGCACTAAACACATAACCTTTTATTCATGCCTTATACTTACCACTTTACTCTATTTTTCTTCCAATATTTTCTTGCGGCTCACACCTTTTTCTATTATTTACTTGAACCTAGGGGATTTCACCACATATATGGGGGGAAGAACTCATTCATTTTTCTTTTTCATTAAGGATTTTAACATCACAAGAATTTGATACCACTTTAGGGTCCACTAACACCAAAAAACTAAAAATTCATTGATGATTCATTCTTTTCATGTGTTTTTATTGGGTAAAATACCAATGGAAAATGAATCCTGTTGAAATCGGGGCTTTAAAATGTAGGAGAAAAATTCTAGCACTTACACATCATCCTATTCAATAAATGGATCAACAATGCTTATTTCATCTTTGAATCAATGTAAAATATATTTCATGTAATGGATTATCCCAAATACATATTTCATCCTATTGTTCATTTCATTGCATAATGACAAGATAATTCTAGTTAATTACAATATCACTAAGAAAGAAAGGTGCATTATCAAGCAAAAGGAATTAAAGGGAAGAGATTTTCCCAAATGTAGACCTAGTGAGAAAAGAAACTTTTCTTGGCGAATGTGCTTAGTGACAAGATGAATCATTGTGCTTAGTGAAGATCAAGGCAAAGGCCTACACTTAGCATCGAGCATAATAATTAGTGAAGAGTGTAGGGACAAACAAAGTACCGAGTAAATGACTTCCCACTCTACAAAGGAAAAGGCTTGATGAGTACAGCTCCAATTGCTTTATGTCCCTATTTTGTAACTTGAAGAATAAATATGAGGTGTTTAGTTTGAGTTCCTCAAGTGTATTTTATGATTATCGAGGAAAATAATAACCTAACCACCATGCAAAGGAAAATGGATTGTGATGCAAGGGGAACACTAAACATTTTATATTTGATAATACTCTCACATAAGGAAATAAAATTCAGGGATTCAATCCATTCATTCATCATAGGTTAGAATAACCTAGTCCACTCACACTTGAAAAAAAATAATGAGCCTATAGTTACACGCATCAACCACAATATTGAAAAAGTAATAAGAAAAAAACTATATATAAAAGACGAATTAACCCAACACTAAACACATCATAACATAATGACATGTTAAATGTCCACACCATTAATTTTTAACCATTTCTAACAACATTAGAAACCATACTAAAATAAAATTACATTAGGTCATATTAATTTCTCTTCATTTCTAATATGACATTACATCATTTTTTAAGGTCACATAAACTGTGCTAAATTTATGAGCCCGTAAATGAACACAAAAAAAATTGCAGACTACCACAAAATTATTTAACTTGCAATGCCAAATTCCTATAAACCACTACTAATTTTAAGTGGAGTTAAAATTTGAACCATCTCAATTTCACTTCCAAGTTGGGCAACTCACAAATTTTGAAGGGTGACAATCTACTAATCTACATCTAGTTGTTTAGTCAATCTTTTAATCAAATTTGTTTAATCAATCCTTCAATTAAGATCAATTGCAAGAGATTTGAAATCAAGGCCTTCCGTTGGAATCCTTGTTTTTGTCTTGGGGAGGTAATTTTGAGGGAAAACACAAATCCGAAAGACGAGGCATCGAGCACATCATATCTTATCATTGTGAAGGTGAGCATCATCAACATTCTCACACGGGTGGATGCCATTTGCAACAAGTATGAAAAGTGTGGTATTGAAAAACAGAGGGAGAATAACATATTCAACAACGATGCCTTTGTTAAAATTTATACTATTGTCGAGTCCAAAATTGAGGCTGCAATGAAGGTTAGTAAACCCTACATTTCCCCTAGCTTGATTTTTAAAATGTTGGGAAAAAATGCTAAATTTTGTGGCTTTTTTGGTACCTGAAATTCGACGATGTCTCATAGTAGAAAAACAGGGCAGTGGTCATGACACTGAATGATGAAATTCGACATAAGAAGGCCAAATTACATGAATAGATTCCCAAGTTATAGAAATTGGCTCAAAAAAAAGGTCAGGATTAGTTATCCTTCATTTTATCTGAGTGATTTTTAGGGTTTTTCATGGTTTCGTAGATTTTCTCTTCAATTACTCAATATTTTAATGATGTAGAAACCTTTTCATCTCAATGTTGAATGTCTTAGTTCTAGGCAGCCTGAATTAGAATCATTTTGGGACCTAGGATAAATGTGGTATTCCCTTATTTAAATTCCATTTTTTTGTATGACCACAGTCTTGCTAATCAGCTAGAGTCTTTTGCATGAAGTTAAGCTCTAGCTAATTAGAATTTGGACTAAATGGAGGTTTAATAGATCTTAATGATACACGTGGTTTTGATTATAATATAGGAAATTTATTATATCAAATGACCTTGACATTTTAGGGTGGATTTATCGGGGAAGAATGAGTGTGTATTCCTAATCCTAGCTCGAATATGGGCCAATGAATAAGACAGGGGCATGCATTTAAAATTAGTGTCTTACTCTCTTACCGACCAGGTTGAACCTACAATGATATGGGTAAACATATTTTTAATTTTGATCCATCGAAGCTGAGGTCTCAAACATAAATTCATGTTATTAGGAACCCACACACTCACTTTCATTAGGAAGTTCTACAATTTTAAAATTATACTGGCATATTGGAAAATGCCACTTCCAATAGTACCAATTAAAATTCAAATTGAACAAGGAACAAAAAAATAAAAGAAAAAATATTTTGTTTTCCTAGTCAATATACATACATGTTTCTTTGTTGCTAACGAGTTTTAGCCACGGTTAACATTTGACACCCTGAGAATTGAAATCGATAATACACCTCATTTCACAGTTTGACCTATAGTTTCTATAAAGAATTTGTATTCATGTGAAAGGTTGTTTACTGTAGGAGTATTGCCAACATATCTAGTTGAAAGGGTGTTACCTGATAGAACATCAAGTACTTGCAACCTTTTTTCCTTGTTAATGAGCCACATCTGGTCCAAATTGTATTTTTCTGAGTAAATTTCTACTTAGGGTTTCTATTATGTCTAGGTTTCTTGAATAAATTAGTGTTGCAAATTCATAAAAAATATATATGCATGAATAATATAAGGACTTACATCAACAATATAATTCTTCACAAAACCACAATAAGTAGGTTCGATTGTTCAATGAAACCATATAGTAAGTCCACTGGTACAAAATTGTTTGCAATATCAGCAATTTAGGAAACTAGATCCAACTGTAATTATGATATGTTAATAAAAACTAGGTGAGCTATATTAATATAATATTTTTTGTGTTATTTTGGCTTAATGTATAGGATTTTGACTGTACTGAAGATAATCCGTGGGCTTAGAGAATAGGATCTCAAATACCTTTCATGTGGGTACATGCATCCTAAAAGGGTAGCCTGATCAACTCTGTATAGTATGTAGTCATAGAATGACTATTGGAATGGAGCAGATGTCTGTTGTAGTATATGGTTTCCCTAATATGGTTACCCACAGCATAGGAGGGCTTCATTCTAAGGGTGTTGCATTCAAAACAATCCCAAAATAACTTTGGTCCTTTGTTGTATGCTTATTGTGCCTATAATGAGCCTCAATTGTACCTTTGTTATCGTAAAAAAAAACCTTAGAAGATTCACAAACCAAATTATTCTTAATTGGTAAGTTCCTTGCTATTTCTTTAGGGTTTGTAACCTCAAGGAGGACTTCTTCTGCCCTATCTTCCCTTGACCAAACAAAGTGGAGCTTGGATACATTGCCCCCAAAATATTGTAACACTGCCTTACATCCTAACCCAAAGGAGGTGGTTATTAGGTTGACCCGACTCCCTAGCTGTAGTTAAAATAATGGGATCTAATTTTTTTTATATAAATACAAGTGTCTTCAAAATATGAAAATGCTTAGGGATTTATCCCCAACTCCAACCATGAGTGCCAATGAGGAAATGCATAATTATTTATAAAGAGATGTTCATCTAATATTTCAAGGGAAGTCCACTAATCTAACCAATGGAGAAGTAAAACACAGTTCTCTGCCATTAACCAGTCCAAAATACATAAATGATGGGTTTTTCAAGCCACATGTACAATAATCAAGTGAAACAAGCCCCAAATAGAAAGTGATTGGATCCAATTGCATTGTTATAACTATCCTATTAGAATTGGCTATAGAAGGTTCCATTTGGTTGTAGCTAGAAGTAGTACTCAAGAATTATGAGAGACATCTCTACCATCAAACCATTCAATAAGTTTTAATACAATGGAAGTAAAGACCACTTGATGTGACACCTTCCAACCTACTAACATTCTACACCAATTTCCACATCTCAACTCTCAAGGATAAGGTTGTTATCTAAGGGGTGGGGGGGGGGGGAACATGTTAGGGTCCTAGCCTCCCTAACCCTTAATAGATAGATTAATATATGGCTATGTAAGAAATCCCATCATTGTTAAACAAGGATGGCAGTAGTGTGACTGTAACTATTATGAGAGGACTTTCTAGAAGATTTTCCTCCTCTAAAATGTTCTATAAGGTTTGAGAGTAGTTTATATATAGGTAGAAACATGGTAAAAGATGCCCTGGATAATTATTGTAACTAATATTTACTCTACGAGAGGTTCCCCCTAGAAGAGGTAAGTGAAAATTGTGCTACTAATAATCAAGGTATCTTATTGTGGTTACAATTACAATTGCATAGATTATTTTTATTACTTTATACTCAGTATCTGGATGTTATTTTCATTTATCTTTGTTTCTATAGGGTATATTACACTTATCTCATAATACAAGCTATGAAAGCCTCAAACTCTACTTATAGATCATGTGAATTCCATTTACCCTTACCAAATTATACAATAGAGATTTGTATCATGTAATGTGTATGAACCTTGCCAAGCCCTTCCTTTTTGTAGTCATCTCTTGAATCAAGCAACTACTAACATAAGCTTCTGCTTTTTCCTTGCACCAATAAAACAGTTCTGAGAATACTGACCATTCGTAATTAATGTATTTTGGAAATAATATATCATGACTAGTAGGCATGTATAGTAGCTAGCACTCTTGAAGTGTAGCCCATCATAGGCCTCTTCGTATTGTGTGTTTATTAAGGGGTTAATTCATCCCCATTTGGGAGGAAATCCTCACCCATTCCATGTTTATTATTTGGTTTCCTAAATGAATATGAATATCCAAATTGTAGAAATATAAAATTTTGTCAAAATTTTGGTTGTAAGTTGCTTGAGTATTACGTCAAAGTATGCCTACCACAATCACTGTTAACTTGTTTTAAATTTGCTTCCTAATACCTTGATATTTTGATTCACCGAAGATGGAAATTATATAGATATATGCGTCATTGTATTTGAAGATAGTCCAATATGAAATATGGTGAACAATAAACTTGACCTTCATATAGTCTAGGAACCTATTGTTGGTAGGTGTTGTCATAGTTATCATGCTAGATGGTTGATGGATGAACCAGCATTATTGAACTTCTCCCATCTTCACAAACAAATCCCAGTTTTTTGTAGTTCAATGCAATATAACACCACAAGCATAGCAGTCTTCATCCTATTTCACTAGATCCCACATTTTCATGGGCTTATATTATAGCCTGAAATATAAAGTAGTCGAGAAAGTGTTCAACCTGTAGCAATGGTGATGCTACAATCTTCTACAGTGTCTTAAAAGTTAATAACTCCAAGTAATCATGAATATGATTTTCTAATTCTATTGCAAATACTTAGAAGTTGAAGAAAAAATATAGTGATCCTTCGTATCAAAGGTGATATTTTTTCAATCCCTCACCAATGCCCTTTTCTTATAGAGAAGAAACCATCTGTTAAAGTGTTGACGACTCATTATTTATTAAAATAAAATAAAAAATAATGAATAACACGAAGATAAATGATGTATTTATTTACAACAATATTTTCTAACAAAACATTTTTTTGAGTTGACCATAATCACAACCAGTCTTTATATATATATATATATATATATATATATATATATATATATATATATATGGAGAAATCAAAATGTTATTAATTTTGTTTTTTTTGCAAGATCCATCACCAAAATATGAAAAGAAAATCATAATTTTATATTATTTAAACTATATTTTTAAATATATAAATAGATTAAATCTTTAAAAACATTTATATTATACATCTTCAACAACTAAAATTATAATTCCAAATTCCCCCTAAAAATATTTAATTAAAATAAAAATAAAAATCTTGCAAAACACATTTAATTAAAAAAAAATTATTTTAATATCAATAAAAAAAATTCAAAACAAAATAAAAAAAAAAGTGTTGGTGTAAAGATCAAGCTCTTGATTTTACCTTGCTTAATTAATAAATCCTAAACCATCTAACCCTAACCTAGAATGGTTAAACCCCTAATTAAGGGTTAAGAGAGCCGTAACACATATAGTATGAATAATAAATTGAAGGATCTTTCTTACTCTCATAGGAGGCTGAGGAAGAGACAAAGCATTGAATAATGGAAGACTATCTCTTGCTCGCATATACATGCAAAGGAGGGAAGGGTGTTGACAAAAGTGTCTAGGAAGGGAGTACTTTTACAAAAACTTGGAGGCTTAATGATTATCTCTATCTTATTCTCACAAGTAAGTGTGCCAGATGCCCTTCAGAAGGGAAAATTATCAATAAATATTTGCTCTTTTTAGTTTGTAAATAAAATTTAGAGGATTTATTTATTAGGGCTTACACAGTTCCATCATTTGAAATGTATATATTTGTGGAACAATTATGTTTTCTCCAACTATGTTCTATAGTGATGAAGATTTCCCATATTTCCCATGAAAATTAATTATTGTTATGGGTATAAAGAAATTGAAAAAAATATGTTTATCAAGACAGCGAAACCCAACACCATCGTGACTCAGATTCAAGTATTGAACAACACCCTGAATCAGATCTAAGTATTGAACCTTTTTAGTGAACAGCAGATCTTTCTCTTCTATTAGGTTAACCTACATTGGTGAAACCCTCCATGCTCCACCGTGATTCCCCCGCCAGGAGTATAATTTTTTGTTGGCATCCATCATTAGCATACCTATAGAAGATTTTTCTTAGTAAACTTTTTGAAACGAAAGCGCACATAAGGAGGATAATTTATACAGATGGTAGATAAAATGGCTCTAATGTCCTCTTCAAAATGGATAAGGCATCGTGCAGAGATCATTCCATCTCATCCAGCATGTAATCATTAGCACCTCTTAATATTATGGAAATGGCTCTTGAACTCTTAACTCCTTTAATCAAAATGGCATCATCATCAACAATGCATTCATCTACAACCTCATCCGCATAACCAAGGAATGATGGATCAAATGTTTCACCCCCTTCCATATCATAAAATGTAAGAACCTGAGTAGCACCAGTTCCCTAGTCAACATGGCACAAGTCTTCCTTGCGTACACGGCACACAGCGATAGCCCTAGCTTCTACAAAGTACTTAAGAGCCATGTCATCTATTCCTTTTGTTGTTAATATTACATTTGAATCAGATTTCAAGAGCTTCTCAATACATTCTTTTGTTATATACGATTCTCTTTCACGAATGTTATCAAGCTCCCTTGGATCACTCACAAGAACCTGCATTCCCATCTGCTATTCAGTCCTCTAAATATTGACATCCAAACATGAAAAAAATTTCGGTGCCACTCTTTTAGGCATTCCTTCAGCTGCACGACCATTATTTAAAGCATACCCATTCAATAGTATCTTTTGAAATTTTTCGGTGTGCCTTCAAAATATTGATGCCCTTGATTGGATATTTTATTTCACCCTTGTTGTTACTAGTTTTGACAGCTTGAACGACATTCACACCATTTTTGCAAAAAAATCACTCTCAGTACCAATGATTTTTGATGACATGCTTGTCTTTGCACAATTAATAAGAGAATCCTTGCCAAGCTTTTCAACCTTAACACCCGGTTTATCATCAATGTATTTGCAAGCTTCCCTCATTGCAAGTTTCTAACCATTAATGATATAAGTAGCGTGAATCTTATTATGAACAATTTTATTGGCCCGCTTGAGTAGCTATGTAGCTATAATAACAATTAAGGTTGTGCAATCACCAACTTGTTGATCCTACAATTTTGTGAGTTCCACTAAAACCTTGGCAGCAGGATGATCCACCTCCAACATCTTCAGTATAGTTTCTACATCATTGGTGATTACGACATCTCCAATGTCATGACATGACGGGTCCGAGAGAAGTCTTGACATGTTCGCAACTGGTTGGCATGCCATCACATTTTGAGTGTGATCGTCCTAGCCATATTGTCGTTCTCCCATGAGATCTAGATTCTGTGCTAAGACCGCCATTACTAACCCTGATTTAGTGCTTCAAGGACGGAAAACGTGAAATACAAAAGGTATTAACAACTTCAACATGTTGCAACAGTATTTCGATAATGATTAGTATTAGTACTACTCTTAATATTTGGCCAACGCAGCGGATAATAGTATCAAAATTTGTCTAGTTGTCTTTTGAATGATTAGTATTAACACTGCTATTATAGAGCGATCATAACTCCATTGCTTGCCAAGACCAGACTCCCCTGAAAGTTATGTCACTGATACACTTTTCCCGGAAGCAGCAAGCCAAATGATAATATAGTTTCTGGTTTAACAAATGCCATTGAAAATAAGTTTGCTTTATGAACTGAAGCTTAATTTTGAATATGGGATCCATGGAATGAAATACCTCAAGAGAACTCTTGAATTCCCATCCAATTAGAATAATGTTTCATAAGATCACTAAACAAAAAATAAGAATATTTATTTAGATTGTCAAGTTTCATGGTTGATGTATATTGGATCTTTATTTAAATAATATAAAAGATAAAATTAGCATAGTATAATGGAAATGTGAAAATGCGCAATGCTACGATGGCTTGTTTTGCCTTCCAGAAATCTATCTGGTGCTTTGTTTTTCCAACCATTTAAGCTCTTTTGTCCTTCCACTAATGCTCGTCACTCAGTGGTTAGTTCTCCTTCCAGCTACGCCTTTGCAAAGTGCAACATGTAAGTTGTCAGACTAAGGCTCAGATGATGTATCTTCCATTGAGAGACGTGCTTGAGGAGTGGATTAGGTTAGTATGTTAAAATTTGTCTATTTAAAAAAAATATGAATTAAATTACTATGTTATATATTTCGTGAAACTATTTTTTATATAGATATATGCATCATTGTATTTTAAGATAGTCTAATATGAAAGATGGTGAACAACAATATTGATTTTCATATAGTCTAGGAACCTATTGTTAGTAGATGTTGCCATAGTTATCATGCTAGAGGATTGGTGGATGAACCTGAATTGTTGAACTTCTCCTACCTTCGCAAACAAATCCCAGTTTTTTGTAGTTACATGCAATATAACACCATAAGCAGATCATTCTTCATCCTATTTCATTAGATATGGAATTTTCATGGGCTTATATTATAGCCTGAAATATAAAGTAGTTGAGAAAGTGTTCAACATGTATAAATGGTGGTGTTGCAATCTTCTAGTTGGAAATATAACTTCATAGTGATTGAAATGGCATCTGCTTTAATTAATTCGAAACATTTAATTTGAATGAAATAATTATGTTGATCTCCTCATGGATGTATGATGTCCCATATACTATATAAAAGAAAAATGTTTATTGGGTTGTGTTGTTCTTTTATTCACTTCATTCCAACTAAAATCCCCATTTTCTTGGGATGCATTGACTGTAGTCCTGTATTTATAAATATAGAGAGAGTTGACTAAAATTTATATAATTGAAATGATAGCTACTTCTCCCAAGACTCTGCTAGTTCCAATCAAAACCGAGACATTTTAAAAATATTTGTTCTATAAGATGACTTTCAGCATATGCAATGGTAATTTCCTCATAATAATATCTAATGATGACTTGGTAAGTGCATTAATTGCACCATTTTTTTCTTTCTCAAATCCTAAACCTATAATTTCCATCAATGATTTAATGAATTTCCTTCAAGCATTACTTCTTGAAACAACATCCATAGTAATGTTGGGAAAGCCTTTTCAAAATGGGATCAAAACTATCCACAACACTAATATTCCACAAATAGTCTCTTCACGCTAGATTTACAACCACCAATTTCTTAAGGATATAATTGAAAGTGCAAGGTATATCTAATTATCTACACTAGCTCATGATGTAGTTGGAGAAAATAATGGTACATTGCACCACTATACTTTGCTACTAACTCAGTCATAAATTTTTAGCATCTTCTATCACCACTATTTATGCTCTCAACATTTGTATAACATCATAATTTTTTAGCTACCCCAGTGGTTTCCATCCCTGTAGAGTTTTCTTCTTTTAAAATTTGGAGGTAGATCTCAAATGCTTATCCTCATTCTTTTCGAGCAACCTTTCCTAATTGCATAGCTTCAAATGCCATCATTACCAATCATGAAACCCCTTGTAAAATCCACCAAATCTCTTTCAATATCTAGGAAACCTCATGCCTTGTAAGGATAAATTCTATGTTAAAATATCTTACACATTTGATGATTTCATGCATATTAAATGGTCCCTTGATGCTTTGTTGATGCCTAGCTTGTTCCCTCATATTTTAATTTGATATTTGATGATAGATTTGTTTTCCTGCTTCAATTTTGGTAAGATTAAATCTAATGTATCTTTATGATGTGTTATATTGCTAGCCTAGACAACATATACTTATTAAAACTACCAAAACACTATTCATTACACATTACATTGTGGGTACTATCAAAAATTCGAATTTGAGAATGAACATTCATTGCATATTTTTCCACTTGGTCATTTTGCTCGTATAGTTCTAAGATTTTTTTTCAAATTATACCATTGAAAACAAGCCTTTAATATCTTTGTCCCTGGGGAATGAAATATTTTTTATAACATAATATGGAGCATGCATTAAGTCCCTTCTCTCATAGCTGGTAAAATTCTATCTCTAATTGGTCTTTTCCAATTCCTAGATTCATTGCAAACTCTAACGAACCACGTGCCAAGATTTGTATCATGTAATGTGTATGAATATTTCTAGGACCTCCCTTTTTGTATACATTTATTGAATCGGGCAACTAATAACATAATTTTATGCTTTTTCCTTGCACCAATAAACAATTTCTGAGAAGATTGGCCATTCGTAAGTAATGTATTTGGGAAATAACCTAACATGACTAGTAGGCATGTATAGTAGCTGGTTCTCTTGAAGTGTATCCCATCATAGGCCTATTTGTATTGTGTGTTTATTAAGGGGTTAATTCATCCCCATTTGGGAGGGAACCCTCACCCGTTCCATGTTTATTATTTGGTTTCCTAAATGAATTTGAATATCCAAATTGTAGAAATATATCATTTTGTTAAAATTGTGGTTGTAAGTTGCTTGAGTATTACTTCAAAGTCTTTCTACCACAATCGTTGTTGAGTTATTTTAGATTCTCTTCTTAATCCCTTGATATTTGAATCCACATAAGATGGAAATTATATAGATATATGTGTCATTGTATTTGAAGATAGTCCAATATGAAAGATGGTGAATAATAATCTTGACCTTCATATGGTCTAGGAACCTATTTCTGGTAGATGTTGTCATAGTTATTATGCTAGATGATTGAATATGGATGAACCTGCATTGTTGAACTTCTCCCATCTTCACAAACAAATCCCAGTTTTTTGTATTTAAATGAAATATAAGACGAAAATCAGAGCATCTTCTGCCTATTTCATTAGATCTGGAATTTTCATGGGATTATATTATAGCCTAAAATATAAAGTAGTTCAGAAAGTGTTCAACGTGCTACAAGCTTTCCATTGGAAATATAACTTCATGCTGATTGAAATGGCCACTGCATTAATTCATTCCAAACATTTAAGTTGAACGAAAGAATTATGTTGATCTCCTCATGGAAGTATGTTGTCCCATATAATATATCAAATCAAAAATTTTATTGAGTTGTGTTGTTCCTTTATTCACTTCATTCCAACTCAAATCCTCATTTTCTTGTGATGCATTGATTGTAGTCCTATATTTATAAATATAGAGAGAGTTGACTAAAATCTATATAATTGAAATAATAGCCACCTCTTCTAAGACTCTTCCATTTCCAATCCAAACTGAGACATTTTAAAAATATTAGTTATATAAGATGACTTTCAGCATCTACATTGGTATTTGTCTCAAAATAATATCCAACGATGACTTGATAAGTACATTAATTGCACCATTGTTTTATTTGTCAAATCTTGGGCCTATAATTTCCATCAATAGTTTAATGGCTATCCTTCAAGCATTACTTCTTGTAACGGCATCCATAGTAATCTCTTCTATGCTGGGAAAGCCTTTTCAAAATGAGATCAAAACTATCCACAACACTAATATTCCACAAATAGTCTCTTCATGCTTGATTTATAGCCACGAATTTCTTAAGGATATAATTGGTAGTGCAAGGTATATCTATTTTTTTACACTAGCTCATGATGTAGTTGGAGAAAATAATGGTACAGTGCACCACTAGAAATGAGATAACTAAAGAAACAAGAAAAAAGTTGAAAATTTCATGCCCCTTTATGGAAGTCAATTTCCCTTATACTGATTTTTTTGGTATTGAAGAGAAGTGACCTACCAAACTAGTGAATAGTTCAAACTCCTGAGTGAAGGACATCTTAGATTTTGCGAGTAGGGAGGGGACATTAGAACATTGTGGGATCTGCAAGATAAAGATGATATTTAACTATCTAGACCCTAAACTTTATATTTTTATTCCTGTGATAATGGTTGGTGTCCCTTATTCCATCCCATGTACTCTTTGGAGTCCCATTGAGTCCCTGAGATTTAGGGTGCTACAGTTAGGGACAAGGAGGGAGTCATTCTTATATATGTCTAAACATGAACTTAAATTCCTTGCTTATTCAATTTAGCATTCTTTATGTGGTTATGTCTACGCCCCGGTTTTAGAGTAATGTAAATTAAGAAATTAAAAATCAATAATTAAAAATAAAAACATACCTATAAAAGAGATTTGTCCTATAAAATAAGGGAAAGAATGAAAGTACTAAAATCAATATCCTTGTTGAAAGGAATACCCAAGGGGATTGGGGATGGTGGAGAAAAACCCTCTTGCGGAATTAGAGATGATTTCTCAATATTTTCCCTTCAAAAAATATTCGTCAAATAAAATTTGGTTAGGCCTACAAACCAGATGACATGTAAATTGACTTGTTGTTCAACCACTCAAAATAACAAGGGAAATTGGCATTTCTGGCCTGAAAACTGGTAAAAAAAAACATTTTGGATTTGTGTAATATTCCCAACTAGCCATAAGCTAGTAGGAATATTCAAGTTTGTTTTGTTGATTTGTTTAATGAATAAGAGGACAATGGAGGTCCATAATTCTCCTTGATAATGAATAAATCAATGCCAAATGTGAAAGAGATAAACCTTGTGATCTGGATTTATGCAGGAATGCAATAGAATACAGATATAACCATAAACACAAAGATGCAACGGCAATAATGCTTCATTTTATTAATAAAGAATGACTAAAATAAGCTTACAAACATCATGGAAGCAAGCTAGGGCGCTGGAAGCGTATCTATGAGAAGATATGTGGCGTACGCGGGCCTTTGAACTGTGCTACATTGAGGCTCGAAGGCCTATTACAGACATAATGGAAATAGATGACCTAGGGTACTAGCAGTGTATCCCTGGGAAGATATGTGACGGCTAATAGCCCCTTAAATATGTTACAATCAGGCTCGAGGACCTATTTATTATTGAGAAACAATGTAGAATCTGAAACATCCAAAAACCTAACCCTAGGAGATGAAGCGCCAATACTGTGGGCCCCGTTTGGGTCAATTGGTGTTTCAACTTCCCGGGGACGTAACTTTCGCATCCGATCTCCGTTTGACGCACTCAATAGCTCGTTAGAAATATCTATCCGAGGAGTAAAACTTTTGGTGCAAGTAAGATAGGTTCGATCACTCTCGATTTTCCCAAAAAATGTCATTTAGGGCCTCAAAACGGCGCCGGAAGTTCAGTACCTGAAAAACTGTTAAAAATAGTAAGTTCTGCTGAAACTTGAAAATGGAAAGAACTGATGGCAGGGGTTCAAATGGAATATTTTAGAGGCCAAAAATATCCACCTGGATCATTAATGCCCCAAAATGGCTTCGGGTGTGCAGGACCCGAAAACCTGCTAAAAATAATAAGTTGCTGGAAGTGAAAAGCTGCAAGAATTGATGTCATGGGTCCAAATGGAATAGGTGGGCGGCCACCGATATCCACCTGGATCATTCCTCCCTCCTTAGGAAGAAATGGCCATTGTGTTAAGTTCCTCCATGGGGGGGAAATTCTGCTGAACTTGGTAATGGATTTTTCCAGGATGTCGCGAACCTGTTGGCGGACATGCTAGATGTAGATGTGTCGCCGGTGGGCAGCCGTTGAAAGATATGGGAAAATTTATCCATCATCGCATTCATTTGTTTCTCAAGGGCCTCCCTGAGCAAGATTTTGATAGGATCTCCTGCTCCCTCATCTTTCTTTCCTTCCGCCATGGGGGGTTGTCGGGGTTGGCGAGGCTGATCTTGGAAGGGTGCAACCAGATCGAGCTCGAACTCCTTATAACCTGACCGCGTTGGGGACATTCAAAGGAAAACAGAGAAAGATCAGACCTTCTCTGATACCACTGATCCAAATTTATGCAGGAACACAATAGAATACATATATAACCATAAACACAAAGATGCAGCGTAAATAATGCTTCATTTTATTCATAAAAGAATGACTGAAATAATCTTACAAACATAATGGAATCAAGCTAGGGCACTGGCAGCATATCTCTAAGAATAGATGTGGCATACGCGGACCTCTGAACTGTGCTACATTGAGGCTCGAAGGCCTATTAGAGACATAATGGAAATAGATGAGCTAGGATACTGGCAACGTATCCCTGAGAAGAGATGTGACAGCTACTAGCCCCTGAACTATGTTAAAATGAGGCTCGAGGGCCTATTTATTATTGAGAAATAATGTAGAATCTGAAACGTCCAAAAACATAACCCTAGGAGATGAAGCGCCAAAATTGTGGGCCCCGTTTGGGTAAATTGGTGTTTCAACTTCCCGGGGAAGTAACTTTGGCATCTGATCTCCGTTTGACGCGCTCAATAGCTCGTTAGAAAGATCTATCCGAGGAGTACAACTTTTGGTGAAAGAAATATAAGCTTGGTCGCTCTCAGTTTTCCCAAAAAAATGTCTTTTAGTGCCTCAAAAAGGCTCCAAAAGTTTAGGAACCGAAAAACTGCTAAAAATAGTAAGTTGTGTTGAAACTTGAAAACGGAAAGAACTGATGGCGGGGGTTCAAATGGAATAGGTGGGAGGCCACCAATATCCACCTAGATCATTAATGCCCCAAAATGGCTTTAGGCATGCAGGACCCGAAAACCTGCTAAAAATAGTAAGCTGTTGGAAGTGAAAATCTGCAAGAATTGATGTCGCGGGTCCAAATAGAATAGGTGGGTGGCCACCGATATCCAGCTGGATCATTCCTCCCTCCTTAGGAAGAAACAGTCTCCATTTCGTTAAGTTCCTCCATGGGGGGGGGGGAATTCTGCTGAAATTGGTATTGGATTTGTCCAGGATGTCGCGGACCTGTTGGCGGACGTGCTGGACGAAGATGTGTCACCGGTGGGAAGCCGTTGCAGGATCTGGGAAAATTTATCTATCATCACGTTCCTCTGTTTCTCAAGGGCCTCCCCGAGCAAGATTTTGATAGGATCTCCTGCTCCCTTTTCTTTCTTTCCTTCCGCCATGGGGGGTCGTCGGGGTTGGCGAGGCTGATCTTGGAAGGGTGCAACCAGATCGAGCTCGAACTCTTTATACCCTAACCACGTTGGGGACATGCAAACAAAAACAGAGAAAGAGTAGACCCGCTCTGATACCACTGATTCGGATTTATGTAGGAACACAATAGAATACAGATATAACCATAAACACAGAGATGCAGCGGAAATAATGCTTCATTTCATTAATAAAAGAATGATTGAAATAAGCTTACAAACATAATGGAAGCAAGCTAGGGCACTGGCAGCATATCTCTGAGAAGAGATGTGGCGTACACGGGCCTCTGAACTGTGCTACATTGAGGCTCGAAGGCCTATTACAAACATAATGGAAATAGATGACCTAGGGTACTGGCAGCGTAAACCTGAGAAGAGATGTGACGACTACCAACCCCTAAAATGTGCTACAATGAGGCTCGAGGGCCTATTTATTTTTGAGAAACAATGTAGAATCTGAAACATCCAAAAACCTAACCCTAGGAGATGAAGTGCCAAAACTATGGGCCCCGTTTGGGTAAATTGGTGTTTCAACTTCCCGGGGACGTAACTTTGGCATCTGATCTCTTTTTGACGCACTCAATAGCTTGTTAGAAAGATCTATCTGAGGAGTACAACTTTTGGTGCAAGTAATATAGGTTTTGTCGCTCTAGATTTTCCCAAAAAACGTCGTTTAGGGCCTCAAAACAGCTCTGGAAGTTCAGTACATGAAAAACTACTAAAAATTGTAAGTTGTGCTGAAACTTGAAAACGAAAAGAAATGATGGCGGGGGTTCAAATGGAATAGGTGGGAGGCCACCAATATCCACCTGGATCATTAATGCCCCAAAATGGCTTCGGGCGTGCAGGACCCGAAAACCTACTAAAAATAGTAAGCTGCTGGAAGTGAAAAGTTGCAAGAATTGATGTCGCGGGCTCAAATAGAATAGGTGGGCGGCCACCGATATCCACCTGGATCATTCCTCCCTCCTTAGGAAGCAATGGTCTCCATTTCATTAAGTTCCTCCATGGGGGGGGGGGGGGAATTCTGCTGAACTTGGTATTGGATTTGTCTAGAATGTCGCGGACCTGTTAATGGACGTGCTGGACGAAGATGTGTCACTGGTGGGCAGCCGTTGAAGGATCTGGGAAAATTTATCTATCATCACATTCCTCTGTTTCTCAAGGTTCTCCCCGAGAAATATTTTGATAGGATCTCCTTCTCCCTTGTCCTTCTTTCCTTCCACCATGGGGGGTCGTCGGGGTTGGCGAGGTTGATCTTGGAAGGGTTCAACCAGATCGAGCTCAAACTCCTTATACCCTAACCACGTTGGGGACATGCAAACAAAAATAGAGAAAGAGTAGACCCGCTCTGATACCACTGATCCGGATTTATGCAGGAACACAATAGAATATAGATATAACCATAAACACAGAGATGCAGTGGAAATAATGCTTCATTTTATTAATAAAAGAATGACTGAAATAAGCTTACAAACATATGGAAGCAAGCTAGGGCACTGGAAGCGTATCTCTGAGAAGATATGTGGCGTACGCGAGCCTCTGAATTGTGCTACATTGAGGCTCAAAGGCCTATTACAGACATAATGGAAATAGATGAGCTAGGGTACTGGAAACGTATCCCTGAGAAGAGATGTGACGGCTACCAGCCCCTAAACTGAGTTACAATGAGCCTCGAGGACCTATTTATTGTTGAGAAACAATGTAGAATCTGAAACGTCCAAAAACCTAACCCTATGAGATGAAGCGCCAAAACTATGGGCCCCGTTTGGGTAAATTGATGTTTCAACTTCCCGGGGACGTAACTTTTGCATCTGATCTCTGTTTGACGTGCTCAATAGCTCGTTATAAATATCTATCCGAGGATTACAACTTTTGATTTAGCACAAAGTTGGTCACTCTCGGTTTACCCAAAAAACGTCGTTCAAGGCCTCAAAACGGCTCCGGAAGTTCAGGACCCGAAAAAACTGCTAAAAATAGTAAGTTGTGTTGAAACTTGAAAATAGAAAGAACTAATGGTAGGGGTTAAAATGGAATAGGTGGGAGGCCACCAATATCCACCTGGATCATTAATTCCCCAAAATGGCTTCAGGCGTGCAGGACCCAAAAACCTACTAAAAATAGTAAGCCGCTGGAAGTGAAAAGCTGCAAGAATTAATGTCACGGATCCAAATGGAATAGGTGGGCGGCCAGCGATATCCACCTAGATCATCTTGGCAACTTAATTAAGCACCCTTGGTGAGAAAATGGGCTGGAACACCTTGGTTGGGTTAACCTTGACCAAATCAACAGCGTTGTCATGGAGGAGTGGTCATCAATGAGAGACAACGCAGTTTTAGATGGAGATGCTTTGTGTGGAAGTAGTGCTATTATTGGATGGGGCTTAGGGTTTGCAAGCTCATTTCTTATTTAAGAGGATGGAAGCCATATTCATTATGTATGTTGATATATTATTTTCTAAATATATGGTCTATTTAAACATATATCTTTCTCTTGCTATTTAGCTGAGATTGAGTGTTTTTTAGCACAGGGTTTTCCTGATCGGGAATCCCACCTCTTCCATTGACAATCTCTTGGAGGAGTCTTATACTACATTGTCCACTATCAAGCTTAAGACCAAGCTTCATCTTTCATTTACAACGCAGATGCTATTGAGGGTTTGGTTGTTTTGCAGGTTGCAGCAAGTGGAGACTAGATCTAGGTCATCTCATTGCTCATTTTCAGTGGAGGAGGCTTCCTTTCCATTGGGAGGACATTACTGAAGGCCTTTGTGTTTATTTTCAGATCTTGGCATCAGGCCAACCCTTTATTTATCCCTACAACACAGTTTTCTTCCATATATGCATTATTTCTGTAGGCGGAGTTGCAGGGTGGGTTTGCACACCATTTGGAGAGTTGATTTTCTAGTGAAGTGGATCTGCCTTTCACTTAGAGGATCTATTGGAGGAGGCTATTTTATTGATCATATCATATCAACAAAAATTTATATATCTGTATTTTGCAGTGTATCTTCAGCCCTAGGGCTTAGATCCCCATCTTGTACATGGTGTTTTGCTGAAAACCCTTAAGGGGTTCTTCAAAGGAGGTTGTATAGTGCTCAGATATGTAATAGATCTATTTTTTGAGGCACATATCAACCCTAGATCTGATGTATAATCATTTTCTGTAGCAGATATTTTAAAACAGCATTGTAAGGGTCTTCCTACTTTTATATATAGTTGCAGCACCTCATTTTGAGGGATTTTGTCCATTGGAGGCTTGTACTTTCTTGTTGTGTATCTTATGGTGCATTTATTATGCATATTTTGCTATTGTTATAACATACGAAAGGTCTCCATATTGGCCTCTTGCTTTTATATGATGAATTACACTATTATTCCAACATTTTGCACTATATTCCTGCTTTTCCCATTTGGGAATATTACAGTGGTATCGGAGCATAATCTTGGCACAGCCTATGCATCTTGAAAAGCCAATATGTCATCTGAAGAAGGAGAGCCTCTTACTGATAGAGAGAAGAGGTATCAAAGAAGAAGACACCGGAAGTTTGATTATACAAATGACCAAGAAGACAAGGGTAAAACCCCTTTATCTGGAGGAGAAGATGAAGAGAATGAGTTCCCTAAGATCCTTCTTAGAGCCATGCAAGACATTGCTAGAGATATCAAAGAAATGAGAATGGATAGATACAAGGAATCCCCTAAAGGATTTCATCATGGTGAAGGCTCTGGCATGTCTCATCACTAGAATGATCAACCAGTGCAACAACCACAAGTTTCCCAACGCTCTACAATGCCTACATTCTTGGCTGTGGAAAATGAAGGGTTTCAAGAGCAAGAATCCCTTGAAGACTATTTTATGGAGTATGAGTCTCAAACTTAGAGATTCAAGGACAACTTGAGTTTTCAAGAATTTTTTCAAATCAAGGACAATAGAAGACCAAGGCATCACAATAGAAGTGGTGGATTCATTTAGAATCATGATCTACACCGAACTATGGGCATATTCTTTTTACCCAACTTTTATGGGTCATCCAAGTGCACTGCCAAACCATGGGTGGAGAAAATTGACATCTACTTCCAGTTGAACAAAGTTCTAGAAATGGAGGCCATTAAGATTGCAGCGCTGCACCTTGAGGGTGAAGCACATAACTGGTAGTTCCATGGCTTGTCTACATTGGGTCATGCCAATGTGACTGCATATTAGGAGTTCGCTAGAAGGCTGGTGGAAATATTTGATAGAAGAGATTGTGAAGCACCATTCATGGGGCTTGCAAAGCTAAAACAATTAGGTAATCCAGAAACTTACATTTCTGAATTTTTAAGACTTTTTTTTATGGTTCATTATTTATCTGCAGCAAGAAGGGTGTATATTTTCATTGATGGGTTAGATGAACCTCTTCATGGGTTAGTTAATTCTACCAAGCCCACTACCCTACAAGATGCCATTGAAATGGCTAGAGACCTTCAATATGCCTTTCCAAAAGCAAAGGCAACATTTCACCATAAGCCCTCTTTTCCATCAAAGGGAAAAGAAGAGAAGGCTCCTCTTTCAAAGGAGAGCCAAAATAAAAAACCTCTTGATGATGATGTCCGAAGAGATTTGAGGAGGAGGAAGATTTGATTCATATGAAAATAATCTTGGGCACCTAGACATAGATGTACAACAGGAAAGGCACACTACATAGAGGTCTTCTCAGATGATGAGGAGGAAGAAGAAGATGAACCTAGAAGAGGTCACAGCGATGACACTGTAGGAGATGAGCCAACACCATCAGGAGATGGTAATGGGGCATTTTCTCCAATTGGAGGGGCTCCTGCATCATTAAGAGGAGTACCTAAGTACTTGACCTGAAGGGTTCAAGGTTCCATCTAGAATCAGAGTGTTTCTATTTTGGTTGATAGTGGGGCTACCCGCAATTTTATTGATGCCCAACTAGAGAAAAGGAGGGAAATACCCATTGATGCTTTTGAGGGATTTTCTGTTTTGGTCCCAGGAGATAGAACTATGCAATGCATGCATTATGTTCCATCATTATCATTCACCATGGGAACATATACATTGACTGATCACTTCTTTGTGGTTGACATACCTGACACCAATGTGATATTGGGTGTGCAATGGTTGATTACTTTGGGGAAAGTCACCACTGATTGGGAGACTTTGCAGATGGAATGGGTGGATAGAAAGAGTGGAAAAGCTCAAATGATTAAATCCATGCACACATATCCCTCACTTACCACTTCCACACATAAAACAATTATGGATTTGTGCAATGGAAGCAAGGACCTAACAGTCCCATCTATTATGCTTATGAGATTGCTGCATGGAACACTATTATTTAGTGGCAAACCACCTGGGAGGCCACCTGATTCATATTTGGTGAGATATATCTCACAACATGATGCTCCAAGCATAGATCCAAGAGGGATGGGATCATTATAAGGCCATGATACAGCGCTGAGAGTCTTGGGTAGGCTCAAGGAGGAGGGATACATTCTCCCAACATCATCATTACCCACTCTCATTTCAGATTTTGCGCTGTGGGAGGAGAAGCATGGGAGGAATGACCTTCCAACATATACCTTTGGCATGAGGGATGTCAAGGAGGAGAGCAGCCATATGAAAAATGTTCTTTGTGATAGATCATCAGCATTGTCACTATGGAAGATTGATCCATAATGGAAATCCCAACTATTAGTGGTTATTCCAAGGATCTTTTCACATGCATGATACTTGATGACCAGCTACATAAAGAGGGCTATTCAGTCCAAGAAGGAGTCATCTACTATCATGGTAGGATCTTCTTATCCATAGCCTCCAAGCTCAAGGAGAAGTTTCTACAAAGAGCTTATGAAGAGTTCTTTCCCATCCATACTTATTCCATGAAGGCCTACAACACTATCATGGAAAGCTACACTTGAAAAGGCTTTGAAGGGGAACTATATTAGAATTTTCAAAGATTCATGAACCATGTGGAGTTGGAAGAGAGACGTGACTCTATGAAGGAGTTATTTCAGCCACCTCTTTCCTCTTTTGGAATGAGAGGATATATATCTATGCACCACTCCATTTGTATGAGGAGAAATTTTGGTGAAGAGTATGCTTGTGTACCTAAAATTTTATTTGATAAACATATGCATTATTTTACCATGTATATGCAGGCCATAGCTCCAAGGAGGAGAATTATTCCATATAAACTTCATGGCCAACTTTGGGCCATAAACATTTCTGAACATGGCCACTCCCTTGGAGGACAATGGGAGATTTTGTATCATTGTGGGTGCACTCCAAAGGCATTAAATATATCTCACACTTTCAGCCATGGTGAGATGACTTTGGCAGCAAGTAAGTGGTGGGGAAACCACATACCACATCCTTATTTGATGCAATCAAGATATTTACTGTGCTGGTTCCGCATGTGGGACTATGACCCACCTCCATTTGTACAAATTTGTGTTTGCATGTACTTAGTTCTGATCCCATACATTGATGATGTACTTATACTTTTTATGGGAATGTTTGGAGGGAGGATGGGAGGAATGTATGTGCCCTATGGGAGAGAGATTCTCCATGTTCACTGTGCTACATGTTTCAGGGAGAACATTGGTCAAACCATGTTTGTTTCATGTGAACTATTGTCTCCTTATGGGATGGATTATTTTCATCTCATGAGAACTTTCGAGGAGCAATTTATGGAGGGATGGATTGGTAGACACTTAGCTTATGAGGGAAGCTTATCACATGTTGGTGTCACCAATGATGGAGAGTTGCTGCACTCACCTTGTCGGTTTCTTAAGGACAAGCAACATTTGGGAAGGGAGGACTGTAATATTCCCAACTAGCCATAAGCTAGTAGGAATATTCAATTTCGTTTTGCTACTTTGTTTAATGAATAAGAGGACAATGGAGGTCCATAATTCTCCTTAATAATGAATAAATCAATGCCAAATGTGAAAGAGATAAATCTTGGCAGCTTAATTAAGCACCCTTGGTGAGAAAAGGGGTTGGACCTTGACCAAATCAACAACGTTGTCATGGAGGAGTGGTCATCAATGAGAGACAGCGCAGTTTTAGATGGAGATGCTTTGTGTGGAAGTAGTGCTATTATTGGATGGGGCTTAGGGTTTTCAATCTCATATCTTATTTAAGGAAGAGGATGGCAGCCATATTCATTATGTATGTTGATATATGATTTTCTGAATATATGGTCTGTTTAGACATATATCTTTTTCTTATTGTTTAGCTGAGATTGAGTGTTGTTTAGCACAGGGTGTTCCTGATTGGGAATCCCACCTCTTCCATTGAGAAGCTCTTAGAGGAGTCTTGTACTAAATTTTCCACTATCAGGCTTAAGTCCAAACTTCATCTTTCATTTACAGCGTAGATCTTGTTGAGGGTTTGGTTGTTTTGCAGGTTGCAACAAGTGGAAACTAGATCTAGGTCATTTCATTGCTCATTTTCAATGGAGGAGGCTTCCTTTCCTTTGGGAGGATAGTACTGAAGGCCTTTGTGCTTATTTTTAGATCTTGGCATCAGGCCAACCATTTATTTACCCCTACAGTGCATTTTTCTTCCAGATCTGCGTTATTTCTGTAGGAGGAGTTGTAGGGTGGGTTGGCACACCATTTGGAGAGCTGATTTTCTAATGAAGGGGATCTGCCTTTCACTTAGAGTATCTATTGGAGGAGGCTATTGTATTGATCATATCAGATCAGCCACACTTTCCAGATATGTATTTTGTAGTGGATCTTCAGCCCTAGGGCTTAGATCTCCATCTTGTACATGGTGTTTTGCTGAAAACCCTTAAGGGGTTCTTCAAAGGAGGTTGTATAGTGCTCAGATCTATAATAGATCTATGTTTTGAGGCACATATCAGCCCTAGATCTTATGTATAATAATTTTCTGTAGTGGAGCTTTTAAAAAAGCATTGTAAGGGTCTTCCCGCTTTTATATATAGTTGCAGCACCTCATTTTGAGGGATTTTGTCCATTGGAGGTTTGTACTTTCTTGTTGTGTATCTTATGGCCCATTTATTATGCATATTTTTCTGATGTTATAACATATGAAAGGTCTCCATATTGGCCTCTTGCTTTTATATGATGATTTACACTATTTTTTCAGCATTTTTCACTATATTCATACTTTTCCCATTTGGGAATATTACAATTTGATGGAATTGCAAAAAATATATGTTAATGTTGTATAATCCAAATTAAGATGTCTATAGTTGTGGAGCAATAATGAATATTCTTAGCTCACCAAAAACCATATGATGTCTTAACACCTTTTAAAGGGTTCCATCTAATAATTTATTGATTCTTAGCAATGTTACAAATATCTTGGATTTCCCTCAAAATATATTGGATTTATCTCAATAATTTCAATTATTTCCAAGCTTTTTAGGTTGCCAATGTTTCTAATGTTTTTTTTAGGTTTTCGAGCCAAGTTTATGTCGACGAATAATTTTCAAAAACTTCCAATATTTTCCCCAACATTTTTGGTTAGTTTATTTTTGGACTCTTAAAGATAGATTCCCAAAAAAAATATTTGCAACATTGAATTTGAGATCACAAGGATTTTTTGCTTTAACTTAGGCAGTAACCTAGAAAAATATCATAAAATATGTAGGTAGATGGAATTTTTTAATTACCATCCAAGGTCAATCCCTCTTCTCTTGAAGTTAGCAATGACATGTCGAATTATCCTTCTTGGCATGCTCCATAAATGTGCCTACTAGGAGTTTGGATCTATTTCCTCGTATTCCTTGTAGATGATTTATATAGTTGTGTATATATTTGAATTTCAGCATAGTGTAGAGCTTAATCATTCCAATTAGGGGTGAAAGTGACTGAAAGTAGGTAGAAAAATAGTAAAGTACATCATCCATAAGGGAATCTTCTCTAACTATGGAAGAGAAGCTCTACATTAAATAGGGAAGTATTCTTCTGGTCCTTTAATATGCTAGAGCTTTAAAGATAGTAATATATTTACACAAGGGACATTAAAATATAGGTAGTGTAGCAATTGTGCCCCAAAAGTCATAGAAATGGCTTCCTCTTGTTCATTTTGTCTTTGACACGTACATTACTTTGCAGTTGACTAACACTACATATTCCATATTGGTGTAGGATACAAATATTCATAGCACAAATATACATTTAGCAGCCTTGATTTATTCATTGGAGCATATGCATATTTCACACAGAATAGTTAACTTAGTTCATAAATATTACAATCTCAAACTTCTTCTAAGACTTCTTATAGAACAGAATAAATGTATTCTACTTGTATGTTTGGTACTTCCCAACACTTCATTTACACCTCCACCCACTTTTCATAACTTCCATAACCATTAGGTAAGGACTTGCAACTTCGATGTTATTTTGCTTGTTTAGTAAAATATTTTCCAAGACTTTGCAGAGTTTTATAATTTATCAAAAGTTATATAATTTACAATTTATAAAGTTTCAAGGTTTAATTTTTTAAAGTCTAGTTCTTTAAAGGGTGCTAGCTCAATGGAAGAGAACCTAATTTACAAGTAGGAGGTTGGTGGTTTGATTCCATCATGCCCTGATATTCATATGGAATGGTGACAATTAGTTTTTGGTGACAAAGGCTCTTTTGACCATCACCAATGAGCTTATGGTGACATTTTTCGACCTTCACCAATGAACTTATGGTGAAATTGTTTGACCATCACCAAAATATGAAATGGTGAGGGTCAATGAATGCCACCATATATATGCATCAATAGCGACGGCCATGAAATGTCTGTCACTATAAATCATTATTGTTCAAATGAAATGGTGACAATCACCTGTCATTATAATCATTATTCATGACAGACCTTGAATGTCACCACAACGCCTATACGTTTGGTGACAGAGGCTAAGGTCCATCACCATTGCTCATATAAAATCATGATGGTCACTATCCATCATTATAAATCATTATTGGTGATGAACCTTAAATGTTACCACATCACCTATACTTTTGGCAACACCACCTTTGGTGACGTTCAGTTTTTGGTGACGGGGGCTCTTTTGACCGTCACCAATGAGCTTATGATGACATTTTTTGACCCTCACCAATGTCATTTTTTCTTGTATTGAAGGTGATGATGATGAAAAAATGTCACTAAAATATTTGGAAGCCAATATCAATGAGGTGGGGAACATATCCTCTTAATATGACAAAGACATTGATACTAAAAGCCTCCATATCATCCAAGATATATTGGATGGATGTAGTAGGTCATGCAGGGGGATAGTAAAGGAATGTAATGCTAATGAAGTATTCCTCCATTTACATGAGGAAGAGGTGAAGCTTCATAATATGAAATGTGAATATATAAAAAATCGTACTAGTGCTCTCCGCCTACAATAATTTTACTAAAATAACGTGACAAATACCTTAGTTATTGTTCTTTAAGAGAAGAGGGAAGAAGAGAAATCCCGCTTGTCAACTAACCAAGGTGAAGATAAACTTTAGTATCTAGGTGATGAGAAATAAGACGACTCCTCGTTGGGTCCACCTGATGAAGAAGATGATTTCAAGAACACATGTGTTGGGGAGGATGAGGTTATGGAAAGTAAGGAATAGGTTGAACTTACCTTTCTTGAGGGTATCAATCCTAATGACTCTCCTTTTGAGAACCTTGAGGAAGGTGATCCCATGAGATCCTTGGAAGATGACATTAGAGATTATTTCTGCATTGAAAAGGAGAAATAGGAAATTTTTGGGCCTCAATTTGATTGTGCTCCAATTTCTGATATTAACAAAGAGGATGAGGCTGAGATGGGTTTTTCCTTTCTCTCGGGAATTACTTGTGATGACATATCCATCGATACCCTTGGGAAGGAGAATTTTTTTTCCATTGAATCAAGAGGCACAATTGGAAGTAATTGATTCTCCTTTTAGGTAATTTGAACCTTTGATGCTAATAATGAGGAAATCGATAAGGGTCCTACCTATCTTCCTTATGATTCTATATTCAAATCACTTGAGCCTTTAGATTATGATTTTGGTGCAGAAATTTTTTTTGAATATGACACTTTACCCTACCCTTTCCCTTTTCCTTTCCTTTTGTTCATCATCTTGATTTTTCCTCAAATGAATCACTCACCCCTTGTTATATGACCCCAAGTGACCATGAGCCCTTTCCCCCTTTTGAGTATAGTGTCGAAGAAGAGCCCCTCATTGACTATATTTTATCTCCTTGGAAACACCCTTAGGGTTTTGATCCCTCCATGACCTCCCTTCTCCAATGTGACCATCACCTTGAGAAACCTATTTATTGCAATCCTTCTTTCACTCACCCTTTGTTCCCCTCTCATGAAAACCTTGTGGCATCTATAAATCACAATATTATGAGTAATGACTATGATAAGAAGTGCTTAAAGGTAATCACTCATTCCACCATTGTGTACTTAGAGGGAAGGCTCTGCAATTCTATATTTACTCATGTTCCTTCTATTAGGGATTCCTCTTACCTTGCATGGAAACCATATTTTCCCACCTCCCTCCCCCATCATCCTCCATGTGATTGGGTTTACATTTGTTGTGATATTTGTTGCATGAGTAATCATATAGGTGGGCATATTTATATTGATTTGATTATATGTTGGTTGCAATGGCTTTATGATTACACTTAATATTAGCTTCATCATATGCATGTTGGAGTAGGATGCATAGCATGCTGATTTTCTCATTAGAAATAACATCATATGATATTCATCATGGTATATTATTTGAATTTAAATTAAATTTTCATATATTTACTTTCCTGTTGATTTTATGGCCTAACAATAAGCATGGGTGATCATAAGAAACCACAAAAACATGTTTCCCTGTGTGTTTGGTATTTGATGTGTTAATATAATAGGTCTACGTTAACCAAGAGATTGTTGGTGTTTTCATGACCTCTCGTTCGAGCGAATTCACACACTTTTTCGAGATCTCATGTCCCAATTGGAGCCATATATTACCCACCTCCTGTGGGTAGTATATATAGGAGAATTTTTTTCTCCTATATGGTCCTCATCTGGTAGCTATTAGCCCCTTGAAGCTGCCAGATAGCTCAATGTACCATTCTCTTTGCCACCTGAACCAGCCATGTGGTCTGTCAACTACTTTCATTAATATATGTTGGAAGGTGGGCCTTCCGATTCAGAAGGTATGGCTTGTCATTGGTATAGTTAAGTAATTTTCCTTGCTTTTTATGAGCACTTTTGGGCAAGTATTGGAGGGGGGATTTGGCAGAAAGAGTGGGTTAGGCTTGTATTCTTTCCACCACTACCTGATTTTGAGGTTACCCTTGTATCCTAGTTTCATGGGATATCCTTTACTGACCATTTGGCTTTTGGGTTGGCACTACATGGGAAATCTCGATTTTTGTTGCATGGTCCCACTTCCTGATACCACCTACATCACTCATCTTCCACTCATTTTAGACCCATTCATCTATTTTCCCATTCGGGTCGACATGTTTCCACATAGGGTTAGCCTCCCCTTCCCCTTGTCCACACCTTGGGTCAGAACCAGAACGATGCCCCAGAGGTTAATGCAGCTAAAAATAAAATAAAAAGCATAATTTAGCCACCCTCAATAGGAAATGTACCACAAGATGAAAAATATGGTTGGGTCAGGAAAATTTATCATGTGGGAAAAATCCAAACATGAGATCTACCCCTTATCCATGGCCATCACCCTTGTTCTTATGGGTCCTATATGAGCTCCCTCTATTATTAAGGAACCTATGATTGTCCCAACCCACGGTGGGCGATGAACTTCCCCACCTAAAGGGGGGTAGACACTGTTACATATTACACATCATGCTCCCATCCCTTAGAGCCAAAGCAGTTATGAAGAAAAATCAATAAAACGAAAAAACGAATGGTGAGCCTTGGTATTGCACCAAGAGTGATGCAACTCCCAGGGGTTGCCCTACTTTACTTTATCAACCCGAGGTTCATACCAAATTGGAGGTGACAGTGCTATATACACAGCAGATGCATTTTTATCATGTCATCCTCTTTTGCTTTACAAAAGGGTGCTATTTCATAAACTATGATAAGAATTGGAAAGTAAATTGTTGGAAGGAAATGAAAAAAAGGAAACTAACTTAAATTGTAGAAAGGATACGACGAAAATGAAACTTATTTAATTTTCAGAAACAAAATGAAGGAAATGAAACTAATTTAATTTGCAGAAAGGAAATGGAAGAAATGAAACTAATTTAATTTGCAGAAATAAAATGGCAGAAGGGAAACTAATTTAAATTGCACTTAATTTGGCCAATCGGCTAAACACACCCTGCTCTATCTATCATGCTCCTATCTATGCAGTTATTCATGACCTAATTAAACTTGAAAAAGTGTTGCTTGCAGTTTGGAGACAAAAGGGCTAAAGATGCTAATGGAAGGCTTAACACATGTGATAGGGCTTAGAGGTGAAAAGAGGGGTTTAGACTTCATTAAACCTTATGATATCGCAAAAATAATTTGGAGAGGGAGGCTTTAGAAAGTGCAATGGCATAATTGCAATGGGAGGAAGGATGTGCGATATGCGATATGCGATATCGCAATTCGCAATATCGCAAAGCTGGAGGAGTAGCGGAAGTGTTGTTCGGGAGCGGGAGCGAAATTCAATATGCGATGAGGATAGAAACTGCGAAATGCGATATGCGATGGGGATAAAACTGCGAAATGCGATTTGCGATAGGGATGACATGGCGGAGTGCTACAGTAATGTCACAATTGGTGTTGGGAGTGGTAAGTGTTAACGAAGAGGGAGCGAAATGTGATATGCGATGGGGATAGAAACTGCGAAATGAGAAATGTGACATGATGGCATGGTGGTAGGGCTGGTGGCAGAGTATGACAGTGATATTGCAATCGGTGTTGGGAGCAGAACATGTTATGAGAACCAAATGAAAAATGTGATTTTCAATTGTGGTTTGGTGGAGTACAGAGAATTAATGCAATCGACGTTTGGAGTGGTAAGTGTTAACAGGAACCAAATGGAAAATGTGAACTGCGATTTGCAAAAGGAATTGTGGTAAGTCTTTTAAAGGAAAGAAAAGGGAAAAGGTTGTGAAATGCAATGGGTGATGTGGCAGTGGTGTTCCTATGAGGAAAGGGCGAAGATCAAACTCTTAGCATTTTTAAGTGTTTTGTGAATAAAAGGGGGCGGTAGCTGCAATAAAAGAAATAGGAAGGAAATGGAGGTGCAACACTAGTGATGGAGGCGTAAAAATAGAAATGGAGAATGAAATGGGGAGGTCCCAATGGACTTCCCTGGTACTTTGATTCTTATTCATGCAAACTACTTTGCTGATCTATGAAGAAAAAACAGACAAATGCGTGAAAATACAGTACAAAAGGAAGGTTGAAAATGCTAATGTAACTATACTCTATTCTCAGAAACAGTGAACAGAAATCAAATTTTGGGTCTGTGGGAAGGTTCACCCTCCTCGAGCTCTATTGACAGAGATGAGAAGGGAGGTCTTGATCCACATATTCTAGAGTTTTCTCCTCTATTCTATTACTCATAAGAAAATGAAACCTATAGCAGCACACTGAAAGCAAAACTAAACAACAATGAAATTATCGGAAGCAGATCTACTGACAGCAAGCAAAGAACAAGTACAATAGAGAGGCTGAGGCACATGGATTGGGCCCTAACCCACAGCCTACTCTCTGGAACCTAAATATATAAAATGAAATCAGTCTTCTCATTTCATGAAATAATAGTCTCGTACATTTCTGAAATTTTGAATCACTTTGTACAATAATAATAATAATAATAATAATAAAAACAAAAACAAAAATATCAATAGCTTGCAGAAATTTTCCCAATAGAATCCAATCCTTCCTAGCTCTAGCTCTGCTCTATTCATTCTATAGGGTAGCTACCAGCATCTCTCTTGAAAATAGTGATTGAGTCCACTTCACTCCATGTAAACATAGATTGAGTTCACTTTGTTCTTTGAGTTTCTTGGCTGCCTCTAGAATTCGAATTGTTGGAGAGAATCCTTGGTGATCCTTTGGTTTCCTTCGAGAGTTTAGGAGGGTGGAAAATCCTCCTATAATTTCTCCTTACTGCCTCCTTCAATTATTTAAGATAAAATCTTCAAAAATAATGGCAATTACTCATGATTTTCTGCACTCAACCTCATATTAGGCACTCAGAGTATGTTAGCCTTAATCACAACCTATACTAGCATCATACAACCAAATAATGATAAAAATGAAAGAAAAATAGATTTAAGAATGCAAAAAGGTGACCATTAACCCCTCCTAATATGTCTAATTATGGAGCTCATCATCACCCCCCTACTGAATGGTTGCTCATCCTCTGATCAACTAATCCTCCTCCTACATTTTTCAAGGCTTTGAAAACCCCCATGACTTCCTAAGGAAGAAGTGTGGGAGCCCCCTCAGTGGGGTAAAACCCATTACTCTTTTCTGCATTCTCCCATTCTCTATCTTATGAATTTGTGTCCCTTTCATCATTCATCCCCAGCAGCAAAGGTGGACTGAGCTTGAGACCAAGCCATTGGATCTTCTTGGCCTGCATGGCCCTCTTGTATAATGGTACTCTTTCCAAGGCACCTTTCAGTCTTTCTGGAGTATGGTACTCCAAGTTCTTGAGGTTGTGAGCGAGGTTATTCCATATCCTCTGGCTGGCCATAATGCACTCATATTATATCTTCCTAGAAACATCATCAAAGTGGCCTATTACCTGTGTTTGAGTCTAGAGGTAGCTTTCAACTAGTACATGGTCCTTTTCAATCTCTCGAAGGTTAAGGATGGCTCCTCTTGGGCTGAAAAATTCTGATATGATATGTAAAGGTTATCTATTTCTTCTTCTCATGACCCTCCATATCTCTTTTGATATAGTGTCCTAATTCATCATCCAAGATACTAGAGCCATCAACTGCATATCCCCCATTGTAGAATTGGCATCCCAAGTATCCAGATTTTTCAGCACAAGGTTAAGCACATAAAACTCTGTCATCTTTTCCTAATCAGCCATGTTAGCTTGCTTGTAGAAATCCATGAATTGCCTAAAATATTGGAAAGGTAGGGATCCATGGGAGGCTAGAGTTTTGATTTGAAATAGGATCCATTGCTCCTTGAGGCACACAACATATGAGTCAGCAAGGAAAGGAATCTGTGCTGAAGGGCTTCTATGAAAAATTCTTCCATGGTGGCTACTTATCGCCCTTTTTGCTTCAATTGCTCCTTTAGTGCTATATTCTCTGTATGTGTCATCTGAAACTACTCCTTCAAAACTATCTCTCTGATTCTTTCCTCCCCCCTTGGTGATTCTTCAATGATGATGGGGCTCTTGGGAGGAGTTTCTGGCTCTTTCTGACTTACCCTCTGACTCTTTTTAGTTCCGAAATACATAGAGGTCTGCCTTTTTCTCTTTCTTCTCAGAGAAGATAAGGTGGAAACTTCCTCTTGGTTTTGAGGGGCTGTTGGTTGGTGTTGTGAGTCTTCTTCTTGCTCACTTTTTTCTACCTTTATGAATTTTGTCTCCATTTCCATTTCTTTTGTTTCTCCTTGGCCCTCTGTCTCTTCCTTTTCTTCTTCTGGTTCTTCTTCTGGCTCTTCTTCTGGTTCTTCTTCTAACTCTTATTCTGGTTCTTCTTCTATCTTCTTCTGGCTCTTTTTCTCCTTTTCCATTTCTTTTGTTTCTCCTTGGCCCTCTGTCTCTTCCTTTTCTTCTTCTGGTTCTTCTTCTGGCTCTTCTTCTGGTTCTTCTTCTAACTCTTATTCTGGTTCTTCTTCTATCTTCTTCTGGTTCTTCTTCTGGCTCTTTTTCTCCTTCTTCTATCTTCCTTCTGGTCCCTTGCTACTGTGTTTGATATGTGGTATACTTCGGAAGCTATCCTGACTGCGGGTGATGTTTTTCTGTTGTTTTGCTGCACGATGTTAAAATACGTAGCCAAAACTCGATACTGTTGTGTTGTGGGCTCCCTTCGGTCTCTTTCCCTCAAAAATTCTCAATTCACTGGTTTGGATGAGACGGGATCTCTTTTTATTAGACTGCGCAACAAATTTTGGAGCGCTTATGTAACTCTGTCTCAGCTCCAGTTTCTGTTAGAGACCGTTGTTTCCTTCTCTTTATTAATTCACGATGGATTGTGTGTTACCTCCTCTCATTCTCCTCTAATCCAATTGATTTAATTTTTTTTCATGCCCAGATGGCGTGAACTTGCAGTTTGTTGAGCCCTGAAATTGTCTTCTCTTTTTCCAAAATTTACTTCATTTCATCATTCCTTTATCCTTTCATAAACCTAAAACTCAATGAGAATGACTAAGATTACTTAAAGGTTGCATACAATGATTAACTTATTGTAATTTTGTGATTTTGCTGTCATAATAGTTTTTGAACAGTTTTAGCTACAGAATGTAGTCATTCTGTAGCTAGTTCAGTGTTCTGTAGCTGTTTTGGTGTCTACATATGTTACAGGTGTCATCTGGAGGAAAAACACACATAGGAAGATTCCAAATCTTTCCTACATCATTTTTTCCCTTCCACGAAGACTGGATCGAAATCTAGATGTGCCTATGTACATGGTCAAAGAAAAAGTCAAGCAAGTTGTCTTCTACAAGAATCAGGACTCCTGATTTGCTTCACAGCAAATCAGGAATCCTAAAAGAGTTCTATTTTGATTTTAACTTTAAAAACTACACCTGGACCTACTATTATTCAATATTAGTTCTATAATTGCATATAAATTCAGCTTGGTAAATCCGAGGGGAACAAGTTGGATACATATTTTATCATTTTTGTGATACTCTGTTTCCGAAGAATTTTTTATAATAGAAGGAGTAAACTTTGATTCTACTTTGAATACCACCTTGAGGAGTTGAATAATTAATGTTGAATTGATAGCAGAGGGCTCCTGCTATTCAAGGAAGCCTTACATGTTTTCTAGATAAGTAGTTTTCAATTCTGTTTTGTTATATTTCTTTACTTAAACTACTTTCTGGTTTTAGTATCATGTTTCATGTTATTTTCTTAGATTAAATATCCTCATGATATTACAGTTAATATTTTCTCAAGATTTTCCAATATATATCTATTAATAAGGGATTCCCAGTAATGTCAATACCGATTTTCATACTTTAGTTTTCATCTGGAATTAGTGATCTCATTATCCTACGGCCACTCTTTTTCTCAAGCTTTCGATATATCACCTGCAAAAATGAGATTTGGTTGCTATATTGGGGTTCTTATTTCTGTTACACAGTGGATGAAGGGTCTCTGTTACAAACATTAACACTAAGTTGTTCCAATAAATCTCTAAATCATAGAAAAAACTTAGTTGTAATCTTGTGGGTTACTACTTGCTTGTTGTTTAGAATACCCTTATCACATTATGTCTAATCTCCTTCAATAAACTCTTCCAATAAATCTCTAACTGATGAACGAGATCTAGTTGTGATGTCATAAGTTGCTTCAAATATTCCATAGGAGATCCTTATTACATTATAGCAATCTTTTTCTCAAGTTATTCCAAAACACCTCTATCATATGAATCAGATTTCACTATAATGTTCTAAGTTGTTGTTTGTTTTAGGAAGATCCTCATCACATTGGAGTTTAATCTCTTTCACAAACTATTTCAACAAACCTCTAACTAAATGGATCAGGTTGAATTATAGTGTTTTGAGTTACCTTTCATGTTCATTTTCAAGCTATAAAATCCATGGATTAGGATACTCTGTTTTTCACCATTTTCTAAATAGAGACAGACTTTGCAACTAAACTCTTTTTTAAGTTTAAGGTTTCCTTTTTCTTTTCTTTTTGACATAGGTTTAACTTCATCTCCTGAGCATATAGTAGCATACTAAAACTCAAACATAAAAAAAACTTAAAAACATCAATAAAATACTGAAAACAATGAAATAAGAAAAAATATATTTAGGCACATACAGTGCAAGTACACCTCATCACTTTACTAGCCCTGGTCGATAATTTATGTTATTAATTCAGGACATTGAATTGACTAAACATGTTGGCACCATTGTCAGGGAGGTGTAACTATGTAGCCTTATTACCTATTTCCCAAAAACAATGATATGCGTAGAGAAAGAGATTCTAGGGGTAGATTTGTAAGAGGCAGAAGCTTAATTCCCACAACTCCACTCACTCCACCAAGACTAAGAATCAGCACACCTCCAACTCAAACTCACATACCATACTATACTGGTCATAGGCTTCCAGAAGTCTCAAGATGAGATATCCCATCAGGAAGATCCCCCACTTCATCCACTGAAGCAATTCTAGAGGAAGAATAGGACTCAAAAGGATCACTGCTTCCACGAAGGAATATATTCAGTGGGAAAATTTCAAAATCCTATTGAAGAGGAAGAAAGAGGACTATTTCTTCAATATGTGACTAGAAGAACTAGTGGTGTCAGCTCATGGCGGAGCCTGGGTTCAGGAATCTGTCAGGGAAAGAAGGGGGAAATATAAGTGCTGACAGAATATGTATATTTGGAGGAGGTAGAGGTGAGAAGGAGGAGATAGAGGAAGAGGGTATGAGTTCTGAAGAAGAAGATAGAGGAAGAGGAAATCTTAGGAAGGAGGAAGAGATAGAGAAGATGGAAGTCCCTTTTGATTTATAATAGATGAAGAGACTAGCCCTGTCTCGCGTCTCACCCACATAACACCAGAAAGCTTTCTTGGACTAAAAGTGAGGATCTGCAAGAAAATGTTTAGCAATTCCAATTTAGTTGTGAACTAGATTTACAAGATGTAACAAAACTTAAACTATTCCCTCAACATTGAAATGAGCAGCATTAAAATGGTTTATGAGTTTAATCACTAGGTCTATTAGGACATGGGATGAAATGAGAAAAGCATTTCTAGATAGATATTTGGATTACTGTATACCAGTCAATCATAAGGAAGAAGTGTTCAAGATGATGCAAAAAGAGGATGAAAATTTGGAAGATTTGTTGGAAAGATTCAATTATAACATCAAGAGGGAAAAAATGGAAAACCTAGACCAAGATACTTTGAAAGCTCTCTTGTTGAAGACAATTAGGGATGAATGGATAGATATCCTCAATATGATGGGAAAAGGGGACATATCTCAGCTTTCATTACCTGATATAGCTGAATTATGTATCAATCTTTCAAGAGGAAAATCTAAAATTCTAAAAGGACCAAGAGACCCTACTCTTGCAAGGGCAAGTAAGTCTGCATCTGGAACAGTAAGTAGGGAATAAATAGGAAATATGATTGATGAATTCAAATCTGAAATTCTAGGGAGTCTTAGTGAACAAATAGACACCCTTAAGTTACAAAACAAGCAAAAAGCTGAAACTGATGCCTTAGAAATCTTTTGTCCCAAATGTAGGAAGAAGCATGCCTTGAGAGAGTGTCCTTTGGATGCAAAAGTAATAGAGACTTGTGCAATTTGTTCAGAAAAACATGAGACCAAGAGTTGTCCTTCACTTTCTGGTCTTAAAGCTGTCTTTCAAGAAGAAACACCCACAAATTCCACAGAATCTCTTAATTTTGTCTCTAGAAGACCTTGGCAGGGACCTCAGACACAAGGGTTTAATAATCAAATGTATAATCAACCCCCACCAAATTCGAACTCTTGGAAGCAACCTTGGCCCCAATTTCAAAATCAATCTCAACCTTGGGCACATGGAGTACAAAATCCTTATGGAAGGTTCTCCCAGTATTATCAATATCCACCTTCTTATCCCTCATATCCAACATATTCAAACTTTCCCCCTCAACAAAATCCTTAGCAGAATCCACAACATCAAAACCAATATCAAAACCAAAATCAAAATCCACCACTTCCATTACCATTTCCTCAAAAAGAAAATCAGTTTCCTACCCAGCCAATACCAAACCCCAACAATAAAAACCCTCATAATACATATATGATAGAAGGTCAACAATTCGCAACCTATTTGATTACTCCTTTAGACCTTAATGATGTTCAACTTAGGTCTGGAAGAATACTTGAAAAGAAGAAACCTTTTGTAATTATACAAGAGGAAAACAATTCTGAGGAAGATTCTCTACGGGTAAATAAAATTCTTGAAGAAATCACATCTTTTCAAGACCAAAATATTGAAAAATCAAAACAGAAAGAACCAATAATTTCAAATCCTATGTTAGATCAGCCATCAACATCTACTTCTACACCTCCTTTTCCAGAAAGATTACAAATTGATAGGGGTGTAGAGAAACAAATTATGATGCCTAACTATGATTTCCTAAATGAGTTAAGAAATGTTTGTATTAAGATTCCATTATTACAAGCTATCAAGGAAATCTCAATCTTAGCAAAGACAATAAAGGAGTTGAGTATGAAAAAAACAGGAAAAAGAATAAAAGAGATAAATAAAATACAACTAGTAGGAAAAATAGCAGATATAATGATGGGTAAGATTGCTATTCCAAAGTATCTAGACCCAGGAAATCCAGTTGTTAAAATACACATCAATGGAATTGAAATCCAAAACACACTTATTGATTTAGGAGCAGCAATCAATATCATGAGTAGGCAAATCATGGAAAAACTAAAACTTTCTAATCTTCTTTTTACACCCACACTACTACAATTAGCAGATAGATCTGTGATCAAACTAGATGGGGTAATAGAAGACATTCCAGTGTCCTTATATTCTTGGGATTATCCTGTGGATTTCATGATCCTAACTCCTAAAAATGATCTAGGAGGACATCCTATTATATTAGGAAGACCTTGGTTAGCTACAGTTGATGCTTTAATTAGCTGTAGATCTGGTGATATATATATCCCTGATGGAAGTTCAACCAAGAAATTCACCTTGTATCCTCCAGCAAGAACAATCACAGAATTAGATGAGACTCAGTGGATTGATGATGAAGAAGATATACAACCTCTCTTTACTATTTCAGAAATTAGTGAAGATAGTCAGATTCTGAATACTTTGGAAAATTATGAATCTTCTTTGGAATTTAAACATGAAAAATTTCAAGAAGAATCCAACATTGAGTTTTTATCATCAAGACAGATGTCTCTTTACTCCATGGAAGAATTTGGCAACTCTACAATTGAAATATTCCCAGGAAAAACCTTAAACATAAACAAAAACCTAGAGAAATTTCAACAAGAAAAGCTAGTCAAAATATTACAAAGACACTCTTCTGCATATGCATGGGAGTACACTGACATGAAAGGGATCAACCCCAAGACTTGCACTCATCATATCTATATAGAGGAAAACTGTAAACCAATCAGACAACCTTAGAGAAGAATGAATCCAAATCTTAGAGATATTGTTAAAGAAGAATTGCAGAAATTGTTAAATGTAAACTTTATTTATCCCATTTCAAATAGTCAGTGGGTCTCTCCTTTGGTGATTATACCCAAGAATAATGGTAAATGGAGGGTATGCATTGACTACCGAGAATTAAAAAAAGCTATCAGGTGTTAGACACATTAGCAGGCAAAAAGTACTTTTCATTTTTGGATGGGTTCAGTGGTTATAATAAAATTCAAGTAGCACTTGAGGATCAAGACAAAACCACATTTACCTGTCCCTAGGGTACCTATGCCTACCGAGTATTGCCATTTGGATTATGCAATGCACCTGCAACATTCCAAAGGGCAGTATTAGGAATATTTTCAGATCTAATACATGACTGTGTAGAGGTATACATGGGTGACTTCACAGTCTATGGAAACACATTTGAAGAAGCCATAGAAAACTTGGAAAAAGTTCTAAAGATATGTAAAGAAGCAAACCTTTCATTAAGTCATGAAAAGTGTTTTATGATGTTTACTGAAGGGATTGTCCTAGGACATCACATTTCAGGAGATGGGATCAAAGTTAATGAGTCAAAAGTTGAAGTCATCTCCAGACTATTAGTTCCAAGTTGTCATAAAGATGTTAGGATTTTTCTAGGCTTTACAGGGTATTATATAAGATTTATAGAAAACTTCACCAAGATATCATCTCCACTTTTCAAATTACTTACCAAAGACTGTGAATTCAAATGGAATCCTGACTGCCAGTTAGCCTTTGAAACCCTGAAAACAAAAATCTCTGAAGCACCTATTTTGAGGGGACCTAACTGGAAATTACCTTTTCATATTTCAACAGATGCCTCAGATACAGCTTTAGGAGTTGTATTAGGACAAAAAGACCTGATTCCTTATGCCATCTACTATACAAGTAAAATTTTGACTCCTTTAGAGTTCAATTATACTGTAACTGAAAAAAAGTTCTAAGTTGTTGTCCATGCCATAAATAAATTCAGGCACTATATAACATGCTATGAAACTTGTGTTCACACAGATCACTCTGCAATTAGGTATTTAATGAACAAATCAATTACTAATGGCAAAATCACAAGATGGTTATTGCTTTTACAAGAATTTAACATCACCATTCTAGATAGGCTTGGAAAACAAAATACAGTAGTTGATTTCCTATCTAGACTCCAAAACATTAAAGACAATACTCCAGTTGAAGATAAATTCCCTGATGAATACCTCTTTGCAATTACCACTCAAACTCCTTGGTTTGCTGATATTGCTAATTATCTAGTTTAAAGGAAATTTCCTTCAATTATGAATGCAAGAGATGGAAGAAAGATCATTTATGACAGTGCAAAATATTCATGGATTGCTAATGAGTTATACAAAACATGTCCAGAATTTATTATCAGGAGGTGTGTTCGAGAAGACGAGATGCTTGAGATTCTCAAGGCATGTCATGATGAACCTTGTGGTGGACACTTTGCTGATAAGAGGACATATTATAAGATCCTTCATTTTGGATATTATTGGCCATCCCTCTTTAAGGATGCTAAAGAGTATGTCAAAAGGTGTGATAGTTGCCAAATGGTAGGGAAACCTTCTCCTTCAGGTGAGATGCCATTGCAGCCTCGGGTACACATTGAACCCTTTGAGAAATGGGCTTTGGATATTGTAGGACCTATTAATCCTCCATCAAGACAAAAGAAATATATATTAGTTTGCATTGATTATGTTACCAAATGGGTAGAGGCCAAACCATTACTTTCTGCTACTGAAGCATCTGTAGTTAATTTTCTTTTTGAGGATATTTTTACTCATTTTGGTGTTCCAAGAGAAATTGTTACAGATCAAGGAGCTCAATTCACATCGAAGCTGGTGGAGCAAATGGTAGAAAAGTACAAAATCAGACACAGAAAATATACTCCCTGCCATCCACAAGCAAATGGCCAAGTGGAATCTACCAATAAGGTCATTAAAGGGATCCTAACAAAGATTGTTCATTTACATGGAAGAGAATGGGTAGAAAGGCTTCTTGAAGCCTTTTGGGCCTACAGAACTACATGGAGAAACACAATAGGTCACACTCCTTATGAAATTTTTTATGGAAAACAAGTCTTGTTTCCCATAGAGTTTCAGATTCAAACTTTCAAAATGGCAGTCCAACTAGGACTTAATCTAACAGAAGCACAAAAGCACAAACTGGAGCATACTAATGAATTGGATGAGATCAGACAAGATGCAGTCCAGAGAACAAGCATAGTCCAACAACAAAGGAATAGATGGCATGATAAGTACATCAAGGAAAAGAAATTTAAAGAAGGTGACTGGGCCCTCTTATTTGATTCAAAGTTCAAATATTTTCAGGGAAAATTTCAAACTCATTGGCTTGGGCCATATGGGATTGTGAAAATCTTTGAAAATGGAGCAATAAAAATCAGGACAATAGATGAAGGAAAGGTAGCTTTTCTTGTAAATGGACACAGACTGAAATTGTATCATAAGCCACTTTCAAGAGAAGAATTTGTCAAGAAACTTCAAGATAACATTGATATGAAGTTAGTGAAGAAAAATTCTTCTTCTTCACTAACTTAATTGTATTTTTTTTCCTCAATCATTAAAAAAATAATAATAATAAGAATAATAATAATAATAATAATAAAGTATAAACATGAAAACCAATCATTGATTGGCATGTTTATACAGAAAATCTAAGGTGAAAATAAGAATTTTTCTAACACTTTAGACTTTCAAAATTGTTATTTTTCTGCAATTAAGTATCATAAAATCATAAGTTGCAGATTCACTTTTCATACTTCATGATCCATCTCATTCATTCCATCCATATCTCACTTCATTCATATTTGATTCCACTACATATTCATGATCCATCTCATTCCATTCCATACTTCATTCCATCCATATTTTGTTCCATTCCATATCTCAAAGTTTCTTTTACAGGTACATTCTGCAGCTACCTGTTCTGCAGCCAAACCTGTCCTACAACCAATTGATTCTGCAAACCTAATTCAGCAAACAGAGGATGAGTCATAGAAAATTATGGAGCCTACAAGATCAATATTTTGTAGATGAAAGACAAAGCACAACAAAGTAGCAAAGATCAAAAAGGTTAAGGTAAACTGTATGAAATTATTTTGATAGCAAAACATGAAAGATATAGTATATTTAAATCATATGTTTCCAAAAGTTATCTTATCATTCAAATTAATCTTTGCCTATCATAAAAAAACCTCTTGACCAAATCCCTTACATTCCGCTCCATAGTAATTCACCATTTAAAATATTAACGGATAAACTTTGATGTGACCTATTAGGACATGTCATTAGATCATATCATTTATTGATCAATTTTGAAAATCATTACAAGATCTCTTCGCGGTCTTTTATTCCACATCAAACTCTTAAAACCTGATCATCCTCATGATTTACCACTACCCTATTCATTTTTTCACATCCACTCACTGCTATTATATTCCGTATCCAGTTCTCATCCGCAAAGAAGTAATTTTTAAGGGTAAAACAACCCTCCACAGCTACTCTTTCTTCAGACAAGAAAATAGAAACAGAGCAGTGGATATAAGTCAAAGAAAGGAAGTAATTGGTATCAAGGAGAGAAATGGGGCTTATTGTGAGATCAGAGCCAATTGGGACTAAATATTTAGAAGGATACCCTCAGGTTAAGAGATTGTTACAGCAAGTAGGATGGTTGAGCTTTATAAATAAGTTCAATGGATTCCACAAATAAGTCACAAAGTCATTTGCAAGGACATTCAACTGACCAAAGGTAGAAATTGGGGATATTAAGTTCACCATCACGAAGTCATTCATAGCTGAGGCCACAGAATTACCACGACAGGGTGAACACTGGTTCAAAAACAAAGAGTTCCATAATGAAACTTAGAAGCAAATGCTAAAAAAACCAGGTATGGATATTTCAGTATTTAGAAAAGGTATTCCTAGTACAGCCTTGAAAAATAAATGGAGGAATGTGTTGTTGATTTTACAGAAATTCATAACCTGTGAGAGTAGATTTGGCACTTTGTATGTCTATCATATTAGACAGATGATGAATTTCTTAGAGGATGAAATAAATTTACCCTTCTTCCTGCTTAATAGTATGGAAAGGATGGTTTCTAATGTTCAGAAAAGACTTCAGTTCCTAGAAGCTACTTTACATCATCATGGCTTAATTAAAATGTTAATTGAGTTTCACTTGAAGAAAGTAGGAGATAGCTGGGATGAATTCCTCCTAAGAAATCATTTTGAAGAACCAGAAGAAAAATTATATAAAGAAGAACCTGTAAGGAAAATTAGGAGGGAGGGAATTGTTAAATATATTGAGGTCAAACCCGATACATCAACACAGGAAGATAGTGAAGAAATAATTTCTGAAAATTTGATAAAGATCAGGAAACAACTCAAGAACAAAAGGAAGGAGAAATTAACAAGTAAATGTGCTGAAGAAAAAGATGAAAATCTACCTAAATTAAGAAGAAGCTCCAGGCTTAAAGGCATGGTGAAAAAGACATGCATTAAAGAAACTAGAGTCATAAACAATGAAGAAGAAGAAACTCCAATCCAATCTCCAATTGATAGATCTCCTCTACACCAGTATGAAGAAAACCCTAAAAGAAGAACCCCAGATATAGATCCAACTCAACAACAGATTTATGACTATGTGGAGTCACTAGAGAAAAGGGCCTCAGAAAACAGAGAAAGATCTCCCAGTCCACAAGAACCTCCAGTAGAAATTTTGAAAAGAGACAATTATGAATTGGAGATACTAAATAACCATATCAAGAATGAAAATGAAATCCTAAGAGAGCAGATCAAATTGAAAGGTAGAATTAACAACACTCTCTCTCAGAAAATGGAAGCACTATATAAAGCAAACAAGAAGTTGAAGAAAAGAAACAAGAAATTGAACAAGGCACTCATTAATCTGAAGTTCAAAACACTCATGAGGAAACCTAGGATGGCATTGACTACCAGAAGAAGCATAAAAAGGAGGTTAGATGTTCTTGCAGAAGTATCAGTGCAAATGGAATAATTTTTTGATGAAATTGCATGAGGACATGCAAGAGTTTTGCAGTGGGGGTATGTTGAGCCCTGAAATTGTCTTCTCTTTTGCCAAAATTTACTTCATTTCATCATTCCTTTATCCTTTCATAAACCTAAAACTCAATGAGAATAACTAAGATTACTTAAAGGTTGCATACAATGATTAACTTATTGTACTTTTGTGATTTTTCTATCAGAATGGTTTTTGAGAGGATTTAGCTACAGAATGCAGTCATTTTGTAGCTAGTTCAGCGTTCTATAGCTGTTTTGGTGTTTACATATGTTACAGGTGTCGTCTGGAGGAAAGGCACACATAGGAAGATTCCAAATATTTCCTACATCATTTGTTCCCTTCCACGAAGACTGGATCAAAATCTGGATGTGCCTATGTACATGGTCAAAGAAAAAGTCAAGCAAGTTGTCTTCTACAAGAATCAGGACTCCTGATTTGCTTCACAGCAAATCAGGAATCCTAAAAGAGTTCTATTTTGATTTTAACTTTAAAAACTACACCTGGACCTACTATTATTCAATATTAGTTGTGTAATTGCATATAAATTCAGCTCGGTAAATCCGAGGGGAACAAGTTGGATACATATTTTATCATTTTTGTGATACTCTGTTTCCAAACCATTTTTTATAATAGGAGTAAACTTTGATGTTGTTCTGAATACAACCTTGAGGAGTTGAAGAATTAATGTTGAATTGATAGCAGAGGGCCCCTGCTATTCAATGAAGCCTTACATGTTTTCTAGATAAGTAGTTTTCAATTCTGTTTTGTTATATTTCTTTACTTAAACTGCTTTCTGGTTTTAGTATCATGTTTCATGTTATTTTCTTAGATTAAAGATCCTCATGATATTACAGTTAATCTTTTCTCAAGATTTTCCAATATATCTCTATTAAATGAATGGATTTAATCATAATATTCTGAGTTACTAGCACTTTAGTTTTTTTCATATAGATTAAGAAGATCCTCATTATCCTACAGCCACTCTTTTTCTCAATATTTTCCAATATATCACTACTATATGAATGAGATTTGGTTGTACTATGTTGAGTTCTTAGCATTTCTTGTTCTGAAATTAGATAGAAGATCCTCATATTATTACAAACATTCTTCTTCTCAAGCTGTTCCAGTAAATCTCTAAATCACAGAAAAGACTTAGTTGTAATACTGTGGGTTACTGCTTGATTGTTGTTTAGAAGATCCTTATCACATTATGTCTAATCTCCTTCAATAAACTCTTCCAATAAATCTATAACTGATGAACGAGATCTAGTTGTAATGTCATCATTTGTTTCAAATATTCCATAGGAGATCCTTATTACATTTTAGCAATCTTTTTCAAGCTATTCCAAAACACCTCTATCATATGAATAAGATTTCACTATAATGTTCTAAGTTGTTGTTTGTTTTAGGAAGATCCTCATCACATTGGAGTTTAATCTCTTTCACAAACTATTCCAACAAACCTCTAACTAAATGGATCAGATTGAATTGTAGTGTTTTGAGTTACCTTTCATGTTCATTTGCAAGCTATAACATCCATGGATTAGGATACTCTGTTTTTCACCATTTTCCTAATTAGGGACAGAATTTGAAACTAAACTCTGTTTTAAGTCTACGGTTTCCTTTTCTTTTCTTTTTGACATAGATTTAACTTTATCTCCTGAGAATAGAGTAGCATACTAAAACTCAAACATAACAAAACCCAAAAACATCAATAGAATACTGAAAACAATGAAATAAGAAAAAGGATATTTACGCACATATAGTGCAAGCACACCTCATCAGTTTACTAGCCCTGGTTGATAATTTATGCTATCAATTCAAGACACTAAATTGACTAAACACAGTTCTCCCCAGTCAAACTTCACGATGGTGGCGAAGCTAACAGGCCACCTTTCTACTTTCTAAATTCCAAATCTTTGCACTTAATTATTTCTCGCTATTATGAATGCACAGTGAGGGGTGAAAGGCTATACCTGAGCTTATCTGTTTTTTTCAAGGTTTTTACAGGAGTTGGGTTGAGTAGACAAGCTTTTTAGATGTTGCGTTCTTCACTACTTTCCTATTTACTGAGTGAGCAGCTTGCTGAATGAGCAGCTCTCCAAGTGATTTGTTGATATTTTCTTGTTGTAGATGTTGCGTGGGGTGCTTGATATGTCATGGGTGTCATTCTCGTTCTCCTAGAGTCTATTGAGCAGCTTTTCTTGTTTTTCTTTGCATTCCATGAACAACTTTGTTTTTGAAGGAAATTCCTGATGTTCGTAGTAGTTTGTGGTTTGCTTTCTTTTGCTACATTGTGCTCAAGAATGGAGGAATATGGTGTACGGAGGTGATGGAAAGAGTTATGGAAATGAATGGAGTGAATGATGGGATGGATGGTAAAATAGAATGGGAAAGAAGAAGATGACTACTTCCCTGTGTTTCCCGAAACCTTTAATAAACTGCAAAATAGCAGACACAGAAAACAAAGAGATGCAGATGTATTTCTCTTTTCTTTATTTTTTGAAAGCAATTGGGTTGCCTCCATCGAGGTTTTCAACCCGCAAGCTTGCCTTGAGCACCTCAGAAAGGTTTTCACCCATGGATCTTTATTCTCTTTTTTCCTCTCTTTTTTTCTTTTCTTTTTTTTAGCAAGTGCTGGAAACTATGGAGTTTCCCATTACATACACCTCTCTACTTTTTGAATTTATGAACTTTTCCTTGGATAAGGGCTTCTTGTAAATTTTAAGTCGCTGACCATTAACAAGCAAGGGGATTCCTTCCTCATCTATGGTCCTGATTTGAATTGTGCCATTGTCAAAATATTTTTCCACTGTGTATGGTCCCAACCATCTTGTCATAAATTTTCCCTTAAAGTCTTTAAACCTTGAACCATACAACAACACCCAATCTCCTTCTTGGAAGGCCTTATAATTAATTTTATTTTCATGCCATACCTTCCTTTGGAACTGAACTACCTCTATGTGAAGAAGTGCTTGCATTTTGAACTCATCCAATCCATTTAGTTGCAACAGCCTCTCTTTTTTGGAATTTGATAGATCTAGATTTAATTCAGCTAACATTATTAAAGTATTGAATTAAAACTCAACTGAAACTAGAGATTTCTTACCATAGACTAGTTCATAGGGAGTGAATCATGTTGTTGTCTTCCAAGTAGTGTTGTAGGCCCAAGTAGCTTCTACCAATCTATTGGCCCAATATTTTATTTTTTTTCTCACAACCTTGGTGATAATGCTCTCTAAAGCTCTGTTAGTTACTTCTACTTGGCCATTCGCCTGAGGGTGATAGGAAATAGAAGTTCTATTCTTAATCTTTTGCTTCCTCAAAATATTTTCAATGAGGTGAGATGTGAATTGTGCTCCCTGATCAGTGACTATTTCTCTGGGGTACTCAAACTTGTAAAACACATTATTTCTCATAAATTCTGCTACTTTCTCCTCATTTTCTACCTTTAATTCTTTTGTTTCAGCCCAATTTGTCAGGTAATCAGTGCAGACTATGATATAATTCTTTTATCAGGATAGTGGATTGATAGGTCCAACAAAGTCCATGCCCCACTTGTCAAATGGCTCAAGAGCCACCTAAGGGTGAAAAGGCATCTCATCCCTTTGTGTGAATTTCCCCATCCTTTGGCATTGGTCACACCTGCTGGTGTATCGTCTGGAATCTTGCTAAAGGGTGGGCCAATAGTATCTTGTCTGTAAAAAATTTTAAGTAGTTCTCTTTGCAGCAAAGTGGCCTCCACATGGGCTGTCATGACATGCAGAGAGGATATCAAAATATTCTCCCTCCCTCACACATCTCCTGAGGATTTGATTAGGGCCTAGCTTGAAAATATTTCCCCCAATCCATGTGAAAGGGGTGCTTTTTCTGATGATTTTGCTCCTCTCCCTGAATGAAAGAGTAGGAGCGAGTTTCCCAACAACCAAGTAGTTGGTTATATCAGCAAACCATGGTGAGAGTGTTGATATAGAAAATAAATGCTCATCTGGTAGCTGGTCAACCACCATTCCTTCTTCACCTGTAGGGAGAGCTAACCTGGACAAAAAAATCTGCAACAACATTCTCCTTTCCAGGTTTATCAACAATATTCAAATCAAATTATTGCAAAAGTAACAACCATCTAATTATCCTATCATTAACGTCTGATTTTTTCATTAAATAATTTATGGTTGCATGGTTAGTGTGAAGTAGGTTTGATATCCATGTACATAATGTCTAAATTTGTTCAAAGCATGGACAATGGCTAATATCTCCTTCTGAGTAACAGTATAATTCATCTCATCCTTGGACAAGTTCTTGTTGGTGAAATAGATGGCATAAGGGATTTTTCCCTCTAATTTTCCTAATGTTGCCCCTACAGCTATGTCGGATGCATCCGTGTGGATGTGGAAAGGCAAAGTCCAATTTAGACCTCGGATAATGGGGGCAGTAGTCAACTGTTCCTTAATGAGCTCAAAAGCCTCTTGACAAGGACCAAGCCAAATAAAATCGGAATCTTTGGCCAATAACCCAAATAATGGTAAAGCCATAGTGCTAAAATATTTGATGAACCTTCTATAATAACCATTTAAGCCTAAGAAACCGTCTTGACATCTTTCTGATTTTGAGGAGTAGGTACCGTTTTGATGATAATGATTTTGTTTGGGTCTACCTATATTCCTACTTGGGAGATGGAGTGCCCTAACACAACTCCTGCTTTCTTTAGGAATTCACACTTTTTTGGGCTCATGGAGAGATGCATCTCAATGCACCTTCTTAGTACTTTCCCTGAATTGAAGAGAGCTTCCTGGAAGTCGTCCCCATATGGTGTGAAATCATCCATGTAGATTTCAACAGATTCATGGACTAACTTAGAAACAATGCTCAGGAAATCTCTTTGGAAGGTGGCTGGGGCATTGCACAACCTAAAGGGTAGGACCCAATAAGCAAAGGTACCCCAAGGGCAGGTGAAAGTAGTCTTATCCCGGTCTTCAGGGCTAGTTTGAATATGATTGTACCCATTGAACCCATCTAATAAGGAAAATAACTTCCTCCCTGCAAGGCCATCTAGGACTTGGTCTATAAAGGCAAAAGGGAAATGGTCTTTCTTGGTGGTTTTGTTAAGTTCTCGGTAATCAACACAAATTCACCACTTCCCATTCTTCTTTGGGACTATTACAAGAGGAGATAGCCACTCACTGTCGGATATAGGATATATGAACCCTGCATCTAATAGTTTATGTAGCTCTTCTTTGACTATGTCCTTCAGAGTTGGGTTCATACTTCTTTGGGGTTGTCTCACAGGCTTGCATCCTTATTTGATGTAAATATGATGTTTTCATACTGAAGGATGTACCCCTTTCATGTCCTTGCAATCCCAGGAAAATGCATCTAGATTCTCTTTCAAAAGTTGTCATAGTTGCTTCTCTTCCTCATTCGAGAGGTTTGAGTTTATTTTCAGAGATATGGATGGGCCAAACTCGATAGCCTTGGTGGCTTCAGAGGTTCACTCAACTGAGTACGCTTCCATCCAAGGTTGGCTTTCAGACTCTTTGACTAAGGTTTCGAGAGGAATGTTAGTGGAGGACTGGTTTTGAATGGCATGGTCGATGAGTTCATCTTCATCAAGCTACCCCCTTCTAAGAATAACATCTATGGTACACATAGGGGCAGTTTTATATAACTCATCTTCTTCATCCTCTAACCATATAGGTAGATCATGATCAATGGAAGGCTGGGTTGGAGGGTATAACACTAGTTGTTTAGACAAAGGCCCATTTTTTATATTCATGTTTCCGGCCCGACAGCTAATATAAGCATCTGCAGTGGCTAACCAAGGTCTCCTTAAGATGAGAGGATAACCATTAAACTTGGTTTTTGGTTGTAGGAATAGGAAAATTGTAGGATACTCCCAAGAGTCAATGGTAACCATAACATCCTCAATAATTCCTTCCGGAGTTACTGTGGACCGATCTGCAAGTTGCAGAATTGTTGTGGTTTTCCTCAAATTCCCTTGGAGATTAAGTTTCAACATAGTTTCCATGGTCATGACATTGATGGAAGCCCCTAGATCAATCAGATTGTTGGGGACTATGACACCATCGATGTGCACACCAACAACTAGACTACCAGGGTCCAAGTACTTTGGAAAGATCACCCTTCGCAACATTAGGTCGGACAACTGTCCTACCACATTGATGATAGGGGTGTCTCTCTTCTTTCTCCCGGGTCTCTTGAAGAAATTTTCTTTTATGAGCTTATTGTAGATAGGGACATCCTTAATGGCCAGTGGAGAAGTGGTATCTTTACACACAAATTTTCCAATTCTCCCAGAAGTTCAGTCTCCTCTGGGGTGTGCTTACTAGGGTGGATCAAGTGCTCGGGAAAAGGAGCTTTTTGGATCTAAGTGTTACCTTATTCCTTTTCCTCTTCAACCTCTACAGGTGGAGATGGAGGATGGTTGTCTCGGAGTACTCTTCCCAACTTGAGATTAACCTCCTATATCTCCATAGCATAAGTTGGATAGGATCTTTCTCCACTAGGAGCCTGTTGTGTCTGTCTGTTTTTTGGGTTCGAACTGGGTTGTGCAGGTATTTTAGGTAGCCTAGGTGGAGCATCATGAGTAATTTGGGGTTGAGGTTTGGGTGGATGAATTAGAGCAGTTTTTTGATTTTTTTGAGGCCTCCACCATTGGGATGGATTGTTCCACTGAGGTTGTTGTGGAACATACTGCTGAAATGGTTGATTCCCTGGCTGAGGATGATATGGAGGGTTGTGAGGCAAATTAGGAGGTGTAGACCAGGATGGAGGAGCGGGGGTGTACCAATATTGCATGGGTGCACTCTGATTGTTGTGATAGTAAGAGTAAGGTGCACCTTGCATACCTTGTCGATATGGCCGAGGGCCTTGAGGCCTTCTCTGGTTAATGAAACAGAGTTTCTCTGCCATTTCTTCCCCACCTTGATATACTGCCTTAAGTCCATGTAAGGAGGGACACTTGTCTGTGGCATCGTTCTCCTCACAGACTAAGAAAACCTCCATGAAATTCAGTGGACATTCATTTCTTGGGTACTTCTGGGTACATCTAGGACAAAATATGGCCAGGGATCTCTCTGATTCATCTTGCTTCCTTTTGACCTACAATGTCTCCATTTGAAAATCAAGGGTGTGCAGCATGTCGCTCTTGAATTCTTCTAGCATGTTTCTGATCTCATGTTTTATGGAGGTGGAAGAGGGAGGGGTATTGGATGTATTTTGGCCAGCTTTTCCTTTCTTCCTACATGCCCTAGAATATTTCTGGAAGACATTTTTTATTGTTTCATAAGGAATTTGGTAGATATCTCCTCCTGATATAATATTCAAGGTTTCTATCGTCTCTTCTCTGATCCCTCGAAGAAGTATAAGTTTAAGTGATGCAGGATCAAGAGTACATTTGGCTCTCTTATAGTTTAATTGAAACCTCTCTTCATAGTCCTCTAGGGATTCATCAGGCCTTAGAGTCATCATAAATATCTCACCCTTAGTTTCCTTGGACCTACAGTAGTATTTTTACTTGTTGTTGAAGGTTTCTTGCATCTGTGCCCAGGTGGTGATGTTGCACCCAGACATACCCATGAACCAGCGCAAGGTTGCATACTTAAGGGTGGATGGGAATAGCTTCAACTTCTAATCATTAGAGGTGTATTCATAAGTCCTACAGATAAAAAAATTCAAAAATGAATGTGTCAATATCCTTAGAGGTAAGTCCATGGAAGTGTGGAAGAGTTGAGGGGATAATGTTTTTCATCTTAGTTTCCTCATATGCCTCTCTTATGGGAAAAGCTCTTTGGATCCCAACCATGGTTAATATAGGTGAAGCAGGTACCTCAGTTGGACCAAGGTCTTCTTCTTCTTCCCCAGTAGGTTCCTCAGAGTATTCAGAAGGCTCTCTTATAGGAAGTTCAATCTCATTGCCACTAAAGAAGAGTGAAGGGTGGCTAGGAGGCGATGTGGGGGTTTTAGGTAAGATTTGTCTTTGAGTATTCCTACTCCTACGAGGCATGAAAATTAGTTATTTTTTGTATTTTTTTCAATATTTCTAAAATAACATGAAAATAAAGGAAAGCAGAAAATAATGCTAAAACAAAATCAAAGAATCTACTATACACCTCCCTGGTAACGACGAAAAAAAGTGGTGAGCCCTAGTATTGCACCAAGAGCGCCGCAACTCCCAAGGGATTACCTACTTTACTTTATCAACCCGAGGTTCGTACAGACTTGGAGGTGATAGTGCTATATACACAACAGATGCGTTTTTCTCATGTCATCCTCTTCTGCTTTATGAAAGGGTGCTATTTCTTAAACTATGATAAGAACTGGAAAGTAAATTGCTAGAAGGAAATGAAAGAAAGGAAACTGACTTAAATTACATAAAGGAAATGACGGAAATGAAACTAATTTAATTTGTAGAAAGGAAATGGTGGAAATGAAATTAATTTAATTTGCAAAAAGAAAATGGAAAAAATGAAACTAATTTAATTTGCAGAAAGGAAATGGCAGAAGGGAAACTAATTTAAATTGCATTTAACTTGGCCAATCGGCTAAACACCCCCTGCTCTATCTATCATTCTCCTATCTATGCAACTATTCATGACCTAATTAAACTTGAAAAAATTTTGCTTGAATTTTGGAGGAAAAGGGGGTAAAGGTGCTAATGTAAGGCTTAACACATGTGACAGGGCTTAGGTTGAAAGAGGGGTTTAGACTTCATTAAACCTTATGATATCACAAAATTAATTTGTAGAGGGATGCTTTGGAAATTGAAATGGTGGAATTGCAATGGGAGGACATAAGTGAGATATGCGATATGCGATATCACAATTCGAAATATTGCAAAGCTAGAGGAGTAGCGGAAGTGTTGTTTGGGAGCGAGAGAAAAATGTGATATGTGATGGGGATAGAAACTACGAAATGCGATATGTGAAGGGGATAAAACTGTGAAATGTGATTTGCGATAGGGATGGTGTGGTGGAGTGCTACAGTAATGTCACAATTAGCGATTGGGAGCGGTAAGTGTTAACGAAGCGGGAGCGATATGCGATATGCGATGAGGATAGAAACTGTGAAATGTGAAATGTGACAGGATGACATGGTAGTAGGGCCGGTGGCAGAGTACGATGACGATATTGTAATCGGAATTGGGAGTGGAACTTGCTATGAGAACCAAATGAAAAATGTGATTTGCGATTGCGGTGTGGCAGAGTACGGAGAATTATTGCAATTGGCATTTGGAGTGGTAAGTGTTAACATGAACCAAATGGAAAATGTGAATTTTGATTTGCGAAAGGAATTGCGGTAAGTCTTTTAAAGGAAAAAAAAAAGGGAAAAGGTTGCGAAATGCAATGGATGACGAGGAAGTAGGGTTTCGATGAGGAAAGGGTGAAGTTCAAACTCTTAGCATTTTTAAGTGTTTAGTGAATAAAAGGGGGCAGTAGCTGCAATAAAAGAAATAAGAGGGAAATGGAGGCAAAACACTAGAGATGGAGGCGTAAAAATAGAGATGGAGAATGAAGCAGGGAGGTGCCAATGGACTTCCTTGGTACTTTGATTCTTATTCCTGCAAACCACTATGTTGATCTATGCACGAAAAACAGACAAATGCGTGAAAATACAGTACAAAAGGAAGGTTGAAAATGGTAATGCAACTCTACTCTATTCTTAGAAACAGTGAACATAAATCAAATTTTGGGTCTGTGGGTCAAGCTCTATTGACAAAGATGAGAAGGGAGGTCTTGATCCACATATTTTAGAGTTTTCTCCTCTATTCTATTACTCATAAGAAAATGAAACCTACAGCAGCACACTGAAAGAAAAACTATACAACAATGAAACTATTAGAAGCAAATCTACTGACAGCAAGCAAAGAACAAGTACAACAGAGAGGTTGAGGCACCTAGATTGGGCCCTAACCCACAACCTAGCTCTCTGGAACCTAAATCAGTAAAATGAAATCATTCTACTCATTTCATGAAAGAATAGTCTCGTACATTTCTGAAAGTTTGAGTCACTGCATACAATAATAATAATAATAAAACTCAATAACTTGCAGAAATTTTCCCAATAGAATCCAATCCTTCCTAGCTCTAGCTCTACTCTATTTATTCTACAGGGTAGCTACCAACAGTTCCCTTGAAAATAGTGATTGATTCCACTTGACTCCATGTAAACATAGATTAAGTGCACTTTGGTCTTTGAGTTGCTTGGCTGCCTCTGGAATTTGAATTGTTGGAGAGAATCCTTGGGGATCCTTTGGTTGCCTTCAAGAGTTAAGGACGGTGGAATATCCTTCTATAATTTATCCTTGTTTTCTCCTTCCATTCTTTATGATAAAATCTTCAAAAATAATGCCAATTACTCATGATTTTCTGCACTCAGCCTCATATTAGGCACTCAGAGTATGTTAGCCTTAATCAGCACCTATACTAGCATCATAAAACCAAATAACAATAAAAATGCAATAAAAGGATATTTAAGAAGGCAAAAAGGTGACCATTAACCCCTCAAAATATGTATAATGATGGAGCTCATCAACAAATATGAAGAATGGTGGAAAAAGGTTGGGGTAACTCATGTAACACGATTTTCTCCCTCCTACACTCATATACCCATGTGTGGGCTTCCCTTATTTTAGCTACCTTAGAACCTTGACATGTGGTATGGATGTTTTCCCTGATCCCCACTCCATTCCTTCATTATATCATTTTCCAACTACCACTTGAGGGATGTACCATGGACATGTCACCATCTGTGAAGGTTGAAACCACCTAATAGGGTCCTTGGCTAACCCCCTATTGAGCTTGGATAAACTTGTACATACGAAAGCCCATTATGGAAGGTAATGCCACCATGAATTGCCCCATTGATTCCATGACTCGTAAGCTATTTTAATTTATTATTTTGATGATTTTTTGTATTGGAGGGCAAGGAGACACATTGGATCTTATGCAGGATTGCAGGTGGGTCTCCATTTGGCGCTTGGTCTCCCTATACAGGGTCCTAGACCTCCATAGGATCACATTGGCACTTGGAGAGTGAGCGTTGAGAGCCACGAGCCTCCACCATAGAAAAGATTACTTTATGGATCCCAAAAAGTGTGCATTGATTGCTCGTGTTCCACCATTTTGGGTGAGGAAGATGCACCTAGTCCACCATGCCCAGTTGGCTCCATAGTTGCACCAAACACTTGGCAGATGTTCTAGGGTCCAGAGGATCTCCCTCGTTGTAGAGAGAGGGATTATGTCATCATCCTAGCCCTTAAAAATGGTCTACAATAATATTCACTCCATTTATAGACCTGTGAGGATGTCCTTGATGCCCCCACACCCACTTGGGAGCACCACAAGTTCTTGCTTGGAAAACAAGGGGCCAACCCTTGTCCACTATGTTGGGAGTCCATTTCTTCATAATGGCACCTTTTAGACTTCATTAGGCCTCCTCATAGGACAATAGGCTCACTTTGATGATAATTCAGCCTTCTTGAGACGCTTATTCATGTCTTATTGAGCCATTTGGTGGGCTTGTCACCAAAAGTTATTGCTATTATGCACATTATTTTATTTTAGGGGCTAAATTAGGCTAAATTAGCTAAATAAACTTCATTAGAGAGTGTATAAATAGAAGTGATATGATTAATTTTTATCATCATCACTTGAATTATGTCTCTCTCTCTTGTGATATTTTTTTCTATCCTTCTTGGAGGATAAATTTGGATGTAATGAATGAATTTTGATGTTTGGATATTTCTCTTTTGTCTTGGAGCTTCATTATTGGCATAATATTATGACTAGATATACTCTTTCGCACATGTGAGTACTTGTTTCATGATTATTCTTGTTATTTACTTTATGACAATGATGTTGCTCAGATTTTCGCTATATTAGATCTTAAATTTATTGCTTTCCTTATGCAAAATTGTGGAAATTTAGTCTTTATAGTGTTGCATCATCTTATGTATCATATGTAAATGGGTGAATGTTCCTAAAGATTGTTTCTATTGAACATATCTTGATAAGTCATCGATTATTGCACATTGAAGTCTTATAGTAGTTTCTCCCATGCCCTTATTACCATGAGAAGTTGTCTAGGAGGCTCCTTGATTGGGTAAAGTCCTTCTAAAAACAAATTTCATCTTGACTCCATATTCCCCAAAGGATTAGGCACTAATAATCCATTGATGATCACTCAAAATAATATTTTTCTAACCTTTCTCTCTTTTTTTCTAGGCCTAGCCTACATAGGTCACATAGGGCACAAATTAGATCACAATATATTCATCCAAACACTTCAAAACTACACTAGCGTGTCCTCTAGAAACCCTCTAAATTTGTATCAATTATAATGGTGGGATCTCGAGATAAAGCAAGCCCTAGCTTTGGGACCATTTTCTGCCTTAGGTTTCCCTTGGCTAGTGACCTCATTGGGATCATTGCATCAAGTTCAAAGAAATTTTTTCCTTTGATCCATTTCTCCTCCACAATTTGGTCAAGCACACCGCTGGTTGATCAATTCCATCCCCTTGACCTAATTTTGGGTACACTTGGTCTCATGTGGTCTCGCTTCTTATCAAAGTTAATTCTTCAAAGACCATCTAGAAACCAAGTTTCCACAAGGATTTCAAGGTCTAGGAATCTCCTTGGAATGTCATATACTTAAACCCTAGTCCTTGAAATTCCTCTAGCCCTTCCTAGAGAGCCTTTCATCTTGCTTTCAAGGAAAGCAATCCATATAATTGAGTCTCTCGTGCCAATAGGATTTTAGGGTCACCTATCATCCTATCATTGATCTATTCATTATCATGATCCCTATTATACTATCTCTCCTCCCCTCGATGAAATTACGTAAAGAGCAGGGAGCTTTAGCTTAGGTGACAGTGGGCTATCACTCCATTATTTCCCTTGACCTAGTAGTTTCCTTATAGGATCCCCTCTTAGGAGCCCTGCTAGTTTAAGCGGTAACATGCTGAGAGGGATCAAATCTCATAATATTCTTACATGTTTTTTTAAATGTATATATGTTTAACTCATATATTAATTATTTTTATAATTAATAATAATGATAATGATAATTTATCCCTAATCGAGGTATTGAAAATTGAGCCAGTGGAAGGGGGGGTGGGGGGGGGAGAGGGGAAGCCCACCACTTCGCCACCTATCCCAGAATTAAAGAAGGGGGGGATGGCATGGCCATCTCACCCCATGCACCTGCACATGCCAAAAACCTCGACATTTTATTGCATTAACATGGCATACTCCACTTCCATCAAGCACTCTTACCTCCATTGTTGTTGTGCTAAGTTTTTCTACTATACAAGAGATTATTCCCAGCTCCATGTGGGATATTTCCACTATGACATTGGATTTTTTGGCTCACTATTAAATGAATGCCCATGCCATCCTAACTTGGACGCCTACAACATCCACCTTTAAATAGATATTTGAACCTAGTGCATGAGAGAGGTTGCAGGGAAAACCAATACTGGAATCCACGTTGTCCTATAGAGTGGGGACCTTCAAGCACAACAACTCAAAGCCCATTAGGTCATTAGAAACAAGATAAATTATCTTATGTCCAGTATTTTCAAGCTTTTCAGTTTCATTTTCTCTACATGGTGGAATTTTTTGTTTGGTGTACAGGGTGTCTTGGTGGTGTTGAAAACCCTTGGGTTGTTCTGGTTAGTTTTGTTTTCATTTTCCACCCAAAGCTACCCCTTGGAACTGCCCCCTCCTTTATTACTTTCTCACCTCATCCCTTGGTTAGCCTGGTGTTGGGTAATTTAATTGACTATTAAATTACTTGCATTTATATGTCAATCTGGTTATGTGAGCTTGTGAAGTACACTACACCATATGTGTTACACAGCAATTTGTCACCGTCCCTGCAATTCCCCATCCCGCACAATTGGAGGGCTCATTTCGTGACCTATGAGCAGTGACATGACTTGAAACCACTTTCATGGCATCCCTCTGAACATGAGATTTCATTGCCCTGAAGACAACTCCTTGTGAAAAATCCTAAAAACACCCCTTTTTTGCATTGGCGCAGGGAGCCAGTGTTATACCCGCGCCAATGGAGGAAATCATTCAAATAGGGCGCGCCAATTGGCGCTCTGTCTCAGAGTCACACTCCGCCAGCCATTTTAAAGAGTGTTTTTTAAAAATAAATGGCGGAAGTTTCGTCCTAACCAATCCATAAACTGGTATCTAATTTGAGTTGGGTGGTTTGGCTCCGGATCTCCGTGAAGAGGAAGTGGTTTGCCACCTCTCATGGAAGCTTCCTTGAGGATAGGGCCAATCCCATGATTATAGGGATCCCAACTCCCCTTCCTCCATCTATAAAAGCTTGCTCATCTCCTTTGCAAGCTAGTCTCCAAGAGTTCGCAAGAGCCATCAAAGCCTTATGCTGCAAGAGCCTTGATTCATTCCCTTAAGGCCAAATCCAAGCAAGGAGATTATTGTTGAGACATCCGAAGAGAGAGGCTTGTCCCATCCCCAACAGGCTTTTTCGAGACGTGTTCCGCTGGTGACCTTCCGAAGGAGAATTCAGCGTCAGAGCCAGGTTGTATCCTCCTTTGATTGATTAATGATAAGCGACTATTGGTTATGGTTCCACTCCTGTTGTTGATTATGATGATGAGTTATGTCTTCTCTGACTGACATATAGTTGCATGTACTAGATTTTACGCTTGTGTTTGTTGTGTTTCTTGCGTGTGCAGGTGTCTGGTCACGGAGATCGTGAGGATCGTGATCTGCCAGAGCTAAGGAATGGGAGCGCTACTTTCTCTACAAGCGACAGCGTTGGATTCCAGGTAAGCCTTCATCGCTAGTTGGTTTATTTGCAATTAGGAACCTGCACTATAGCATGTGACGATTGTTGCTAGACCCGGTCTGGGCTAGTAGGGATCGCCTCTGTCCGCAGAGGGGATTTACCTCTTCAACAAATTCGCGACTCTGCTGGGGACTGAACCTAGAATCTCTGGCTTGCTTGATTGGCTCTTTTGGCTGGCTCTTTTTGTGAGTTTGGCTTTTCGTTTGAGCTTTACCATCACTGATCTGCTTCTTGGATTGCTTATTTTTTATTTTTCTTTAGTAAACTCGGCTGGCGCGCTTTTCAGTGTGACAGTCGCGCCCACTGGCGCATGTTGTCAGTGTATTGCTCGCGCCAATTCCATTCTGGCGCTATTTTCAGCCTTACAGTCGCGCCAATCCTGTAAGGTGCTAGGGTTTACTGGGTTTTGAGCCTTCTGAGACTGATCTGGGTGTTTGGTTTTGTTTTTTCGACTGCTTGAGTGTTCTGGGGCCTTTTTTGACTGACTGTGACCTTCTTCCTTTGGTTGTTTTCCCATCTCTATCGATTTTACATTTTAGCCCTAGGGCATCTAGGTGCTATTGTGCGTCGAGCCTCCCTTGGGAGTTTTTGGTTTATATCTGTTCAGTCAACCTTGTGATTGCTTCTCTGCATTCGTTTGGTGTTTGTCTATCATTTTATTGCGCTATTTGAGTGATTGGCTTCTTCTTCATTCGAATTCCGCTTTGTCTCGCTTTGAGCCTAGATTACATGGTTCATTTGAGTCTTGGAGATTTTGCTTGAAGTGGTGAGTCTCGTCTTGGTTGGGAGAAATTATTTGTTTTTTCATTTTCAAGCGTTGGCGCTTGTTGCCAGTTAGCAACCCGTGCCAATTTTCCATTGGCGCTAGTTGTCAGTGAGCAAGTCGCGCCAATTGGCACTAGTTGTCAATGATAAAGTCGTGCCAATTTCAAGGTGTGTGAAAATTGAGATTTTTTCCCTAAATCCTTCACCATTGTGTCTTTCCCTTCCGACCTTTCCTCTGTATGAGCATAGATTACATTGCTCATTGTTTGAAATGTCTCCTTTCCATGATTGTTTGATGTAAAAGGGAGTGAATGCCTTGTTTTGATCTCTTGCTTTGGAAGTCCTCTTTGTGTTTGACCTCATATGTCTTGTCGCCTTTTGAGGGATTTCGTTACAAAGTGTTTGAAACAACGATTGCATTCTTAGTGTTTGTTTGCATCTCTTTTGCATTCATCCTTCATTAAGAAGATTTGCGTTCTTTTATTTTTCGTCTCATAGTTTGCTTTTCGTTAAAATGCATTAGATCACATTGCATTGAAAAGTGTTTTTTGAGATTTATCATTGAACTTAGATTACATTGTTTAATGATTGAAAGCTAAAAGTCGCTTTGAGTGCATTCTCCTTCATTAAAAGCATGCATTAAGTAGATTCTCATTTCATCGAAAAATGCATTGAGTGCATTCTTATAATTTGAAAAGAAAAAGGAAATTGTGCGTAGATTACAATTGCATAGTTTTGAAAAAGAGCATTTTGCATAGATTACATTGCATTATTCATTTCGTTGAGTGTTTTAGAATAGTTTTGGATATTGAAAGTCATCTAGTTTGGAAAAATTTCGTTTACAGTGTTGTTGTTTGTTGCATCATTGTTTGAAGCTCTTCCCTTTACTAGATAGCATTCATCAAATTGAAAGATTTATTTTCTCATGTAGCTGCATATAGGAGATTGTCATATGACATGCGGTAGGGCTTGAAAACTGAGACATAATTGAAGATAAACTATAAAATTTATTCAATTTACCTTAAGGAAGCATTGAAACATTAATGAAACATTTAGAGGTCTAAGCTAGAGACGTGTTCCGACGTCTTTAAACCTAGTAGTTGTCGTTCACCTCTTGGCTTTAGACAGCACTAGTACAGATTTGTGCTCCCCGTACCATCGCATATATAAAGGGATACCCCACTAGGATTCTATCCTTTATCCATAGGAAGATGAGTCTGCCGCCCTATACCCATGATACACCGAACACAGCATTCGGGGAGATTGCCTACACGTACATTAAGTCCTTGGTTGATTTCTCTTTCATTTTTGAAACCAAGGTGTATATTGTAGTTCAAGGTTATCTGGTATACCCTTTGCCTAGAATTCCTGAGTAGTCATTTCGATATTTTCTGACTCTTTAAATTTGAAAAGGTCATCAAGCGCTTGTCCTTTCACGGTTGTTTCCAATCTGAAATAGATAGAGTCACCTTTTTCCTATTTCTCAACTCTTAAAAGATGAAACGGTAGAGTTTTGTTTCAATGTTTTAAAAATTAACTTCCCACGAAATATTCCTGGTTAGAGTTAGTTTCCTTAGGGTTTTGTTCTGAAGATCGTTTCTGATGGCAACTTTTTCGGAGTTCACCAACCAAGGAATCCCCTCCGATGGGAATCCAGGTCCTTTTCCTCCTTTTGGAAATGTTGGCGCTCCTTATATGGCAACGTTGTCCCTTCTTGGGTTAACTTTTGGTTTGCCTGTTTGGTTGTTTTCAACCTCTGTGGTCCCGAATGTCTCGGCTATTGTTCAATTAGTTCCTCCGCTTGAGCAACGTCATGTTGATTCCAAGGTGGACCTCTCCCCTTCTTCGCCTGTTTCTGCATCCTCCTCTTCTACTTCGCCTGGTGAAAGTCTAGATTCGAGTAACCAGGTGGCTAAGAAGAAGAAGAGGAAGAAGACAAAGAAGAAGAAGTCTGATAAAAGAGAGGCTAAGGCTCCAGCTACTTCTTCTGAAACGTCTCCTCTTGATAAACCTTCCAACGCTCTGCGGAAATTCAAGTTCCCTTACATGTTGTGCACGGGAGACCATCTCCTTCGAGATTGCCTTGGCATTCCCAAGGTGCTTGAAGAATGGTCCAACGGTCGTCTATCGTTGCCTTTGGCTTCTGGGAGTCAGGTTGGGGGCACATCTTTGGCTGCTGGAAAAGCTCTTAAGAAGCAGGGTAAGCTCACCAATCCCTGTAAGTTGTGTGAAGGGCACCATGCCATTCACCTTTGTCCGTATATGGATGAAGCCAAGAGAGTTTTGGACAAATTGGTTGTTTCTACACCATGCCTCCCGGCTAGTTATAAACAACTTTCTTTGAGTCCTCCACCAGTTGATCCTACGATTGGTCAAGAGTCATCCTTGGTCGATCCCGCTCCCTCGGAAATTAAAATTCAGGAATCTGTTCTTGACCAACCATTGGTCGTAGGATCGGTTGAACTGGCCCTGTCTACGGTGCACTAGGTCTTTTCCGTTGAGAGTGGACCTCACACCCCCCATGTTCTTCTTGTTTCTTCAGATTCTTCAGACTTGGGGAAAGATTCTCCTATCCCTATATCTCAAGAAGCTAGTCCTCCTACCTTCGATATGGAGGTCATGGAGGATGCTCCTTCTTCTTCCGTAACACCAAGGGAAGACCATCTCAGTTCGATGGTAGCCCCTCCAAGTAGTTTAGTCACTTCCTTTGATTGGAATCGATTTGCAAGATACCGCCTTCCTGTAGAAATTTGACTAACTTAGATATTATTCACTGATATTCTCCTGATCACACACTATTTTAGCTTCATGCATAATACAGATCTCTTCTACGATTGATCATCACATGCGGAAATAAAATCAATTGCATGCATACATTAAAACCACAAACAATCACACATATGAACACAGTATTTAATGGGAAAGCTTAAAGCTGAAAACCTCAAACCCTAACCATCTCAGATGCTATAAGTGTCATGATATCACAAGCAACCAGTAAGCTCTCACAAGCTCTCATGCACACCCTCAATTGCTACACACTATCAAGCTAGATCTAGCAGAGCTCATGCTCCAACCCTTAGCCACTTGATAGCAAGCCTCTATTGCGTTTTCAAAGCTATGGGATGGCTTCATTAAATAGATAACCACCTGGCCTGAACTGCGCAATCCTCATGGGCTTACTCCACCTATCTGTGTGTTGCAAATAGCAACAGTATAGTCACAACTTATAGTTAACCTGCTCTTTCACCTATTCCTGCACTGGTCTCCACTGAAACTGTCCATGCACTGAAGTTAACTGATGCATTCTTTAGTTGATTAATGAGTTTATAATTAGTGAATTAATTAATAATTAATTCACACCACTCTCACTAATTGTATCAATTAGTTAAACTAGATAAAAATAGCTCAACTATGTTTAGATTAGTTAAACTGAACACAACTCCATTAACTCCTCAATCAACTCCACCAAACTCTGTCACATGAGTTCTAACTGAAGTCCTCCATGCAATAGCTCCACTAAAACCTAGGAATTGCGTAATTCCTTCTGTCAGCTGCATGTGCCACTTCTAGGCATCAAACTGAAGTGCTCCAAGAGAATAAGATAATGTTTAGAGTCTAAATATTCTTAAGAGCTAATAATATTTGACATCCCTTTTTTTAGACTGGCAATCTAAAAATAGATTCTGCCCAATATGTCTAAAAATAGAAGTCCATCTATTTTTCCAACTTGACCAACCCTCCACAAATAGCATCCTGCAACTCATAGAATCATGATCCACATGTCTAAAAATAGACATAGTCTAAAAATAGACTTTGCGCCAAAAATAGCCTGCGGGCCCACTTAATGAAGGCGACTCCTTTCCACTAAGCTCATCATCTTGTTGCAATCTCAACACTCCCTCTCAGCAAGATATGGATTATCTGCAACCCCTATCCTGCCTCTGTGAAACTCGAATTTGCTCCTAGTGAGCGCCTTCGTCAAGATGTCTGCATCCTGATCCTCCGTGGGAATATATGAAAGCATCATGATCCTCCGCTGAACACAGTCTCTGATATGATGGTACCTGATGTCGATGTGTTTGGATCTATCATGAAATACTGGATTAGCCGGGAGCTTGATGCAGCTCGCTACCTCTGCTCAATCACGATGCCACTCTAAGTGTGAACCGAACAATCTGACAGGGATCTTCCTCATCCATATAGCCTCGCATGCAGCCAACTGGCTGCCTTATACTCGGCCTCCTGGCGGTGGGTACACGGATCTGCACTTCCTGTGTAAGATGATGTTATCGACGTCTTGAAAACATTCCCCGGATGTGCTCTTTACGTCCGTTGGGCTCTGCCCAATGCCGTCTAAATGGCTCTGACTTCCACCTCATCGGCCCCATGCGTACCACAAGCCATCTCCCGATGTGCCTCTAAGATAACGCAATACATGCTTGCCTTCCTTCCAGAAGAGCTTGGTAGGCTTAACCATAGCTTGCGAAAGCTGGTTAACATCATAGCATATATCGGGTCGTGTATTGACCAGATACATAAGCGACCCCACCAACTGTCGATAAACAGTGGCATCCACTACCTCCGCTGAAGTAGCATCCTCCTTCCTCCATCCACTAGGAAGAGGAGTATCAATAGGCTTGCATCCATGCATGTTGAACTTCTCCAGTATCTCACGGGCATACTTGCCTTGAGAACCAAACAGTCCATCACTGCGCTGCCAAATTTCCAATCCCAGGAAATAATGAAGGAGGCCCAAGTCCTTCATCTCAAACTCCTTTGCAAGATCAGCCTTGCATGAGTGTATCAACAGTTCATCACCTGTCAAAATCAAATCATCTACATAAAGTACAATGATCAGCAACTTACCCTCCCCCACAATCTGGTATAGGTTAGGATCCGCCTCACTCTTGGAGAATCCAAGTCCGGTGAAATAACTGTCTATCCGTGTGTACCAAGCACGAGGTGCTTGTTTCAACCCATACAGTGCTCTCTTGAGTCTGCACACATGCGACTCACTGCTGAAGATCTCGAAACCTTCGGGCTGTTCTATGTACACCTCCTCCCTCAGCTCCGTTGAGAACAGATCCTTCTACATCCATATGATGAACGTGCCACCCATACGTACGGGAAACAGAATTGTCCGTATGGAAGAATACCTTGCGACAGGTGCAAAGGTCTCCTCATAATCGATCCCCTCTATCTGTGAAAAGCCTCGGGTAACAAATCTTTCCTTGTACTTCTCCACACTCCCATCAGCTGCCTGCTTCACTTTGTAGATCCATCTTGAACCCACCACTGATTTCCCCTCTGGTCTCGGGACAATCTCCCATGCACTGTTTCTGACAATCGAATCATACTCTTCCACCATGGCATCTACCCACGCGGGGTCCTCCACAGCTTCCTCGAAAGAGGATGGCTCTGTCACGATACACTTGCTCATAAGAGCCATGTATCCAGTGTACCGATCAGGTGACTGTCTCTGTCTGCGCTGTGATGTAGGTGCTCCTACAACCTTCTCTACATCTTGAGCCAGTCGCTCAGCTTCTGTAGTGCGCTTCCGCCCTCTGATGGTTGGCACTGCATGAGTGGTCTCTTCCACTCCATGAACCTCATCTTGTGGCTGATCCACATCCTGAGACTCATCCTTAGGAACTAATATCTCCTCATCTGCATGCAAGTGTGGCTCCCTCTCAAGCGAACACTTCATGGCTTTCTCCTCCTGAAATTTTATATCTCGTCGCACAACAGTCTTGCGACTGTCTGGAAAATACACACGATAGTTGTGGGGCGTATCAGTGTACCCCACAAATATCCCAACCTCTGCGGTCGGCTCCAGCTTCTTCCTGGCATCCTTCGTCACATGAATGTAAACGGGTGAACCAAAAATCCTCAAATGGGGAAATATCAAGGCCTCTTTACCAGAAAACGCCTCTCGGGTGTACTCATGTGCAAGTATCTTGTGAGTTAATGGTTACGCACATATCTTTAGGTATTGCATGCCTCCCCGCCCACAAGTGAATGGGTAGGCACGATCATGCTGTCGCCGTGCGGCACCCACGATCATTTCGGTTCTTCCGCTCGGCAACACGATGCATTTGTGGGTTGCGGTGCAAGATGGGCTCTCTTCCCAATTTGGATGGCTGCAAATCCCCTTGAATTTTCCGAGAGATGAAATCACCACCATTGTTACTCATAGAGCCTTCACACCTTCCCCGAATTCTTTCTCAACCAGTGCCTTGAACTCACAGAACTTTGAGTATGTCTCTCTCTTCTTCTGCATGAAGAAGATCCAGCACTTACGAGAAAAATCATCAACAAATATCACATAATACCTGTGCTTTGTTGTCGAAGCTGCTAAGAAAGGTCCACACACGTCTGTGTGAATTCTCTCAAGGATCATCATGGCGCGACTATACTTCTCGTGAAAGGTGGATTTCACAAATTTTCCCAAGGTACATCCCTTGCAATGATCTGACTGCACAAGAGTACCCTTAGGAAGCCCAGTAGAAATCTGCTGCAGTATCTTCAAAGCTCCATGGTGAAGGTGGCCCAATCTCTGGTGCCACAACTCGCCATCATCCCGGCTCACCACTCCTTCTGCCTTGCCTGCCATTGATGTGCAGCCATCTACCTGCAATTGATCAAGGTTCTGAACTCGAACCCCTATCCTCCGGGTCTCACCAGTTGCCTTACTACGCAGGAAAGCTTTTCCCTCGCTAAAGACAACATCATATCCCTTGTCTTCTAACATCGCCACAGAGATAAGATTCTTCTTCAATCCTGGAACATGCATCACTTCCTTCAATCTGAAGGGTTTACTAGACTCCCTCTCAAAGGAAATGGTACTGATACCGGTCACACTGTATCTACCATCATCGCCCATCTCGATGTGTACTCCAAGATCTTTCTCATCCAGATCAGTAAACAAATCTCGATCTCCTGTCATGTGAAAAGACGCACCATTGTCAAGAAACCACACGCCGATCCCGTCATCGCAGGAAATAAGCATGCGATCGGCGAAAAATCCGATAATGCCGATAAGGCCTCTCAGTGAAGTCAGCAGCCTGCTTATTTTTCTTCTTCTATGGAAAATTAGTGGCGTAATGTCCATGTTGGTGACAGTGAAAGCACTTCACCTTGGACATGTCCTGCTTCTTGCCTTTCGCACCAGATTGAGAAGCATTCTTCTTGCTCTTCATTTTCCTTGCTTTGGCAGCCAAAGCACAATTTTCTTCATCTAAGTTCTTTGATGAAGATCCATCCATGGTACTTCGCCTTATCTCCTCTTGCACAAGATCCGACCAAAGTCGCTCCCATCCTGGCAATTTCTCCCGACCATTGACAGAGTCCTGATAGGAATGCTAACTCTTCGGAAGCCCAAGGAGAGCCAAGCTCATATTCCTCATCATCAACGATCCCTTACCTTGACTCAACCCATGACTGGATGAACTTCGTGAGGAGTACTTGGGTATCTTGTCGCCTTTCTCCATCTTTATGTTTCTGAGTTTATCCTTGAGCGCCAACTTCCTGTGGTCGCTCTTGCTTTGGAATAAATCTGTCAAGGCTTTCCACATCAGGAATGGAGAAGCCTTACCATGCAGGCTAGACACTATGTGATCCTTCACGCCCTCCAACAGAATCCTTTGACACTTTGCTATCTTCTTTTGCCAAGCCTCAATTACGGCAGCATCGCTAGAAGTAGGCTTTGGGACTTCAGCATCTATGAACTCCTTCAACCCATTGTCATCTAGCACCACCTCCATCCTGTCCTTCCATGCAATATAATTTGAGCTGCCCTCAAGGGCATACTCCAATCGCAATCCGTTGAAAGACATCTCAACTTCGACACCAAGAAAACACTGCTGCAAATTCGAATTCCACCAGCACAAAACTCAACCACTTCAATGTTTTGCAATTGCTCCAATGATCAATATCGCTCTGATACCATGTAGAAATTTGAATAACTGAGATATTATTCATCGATATTCTCCTGATCACACACTATTTTAGCTTCATGCATAATATAGAATCTCTTCTACCATTGATCATCACATGCGAAAATAAAATCAATTGCATGCATACATTAAAACCACAAACAATCACACATATGAACACAATATTTAATGGGAAAGCTTAAAGCTGAAAACCCCAACTATCTGTATATTATATTTCATGGAGATCATGTAACAATCATAGTAAAAAATCTCCTCACAAGCTCTCATGCGCACCCTCAATTGCTACACACTATCAAGCTAGATCTAGCAAAGCTCATGCTCCAACCCTTAGCCACTTGATAGCCAGCCTCTATTGCGTTTTCAAAGCTATGGGATGGCTTCATTAAATAGATAACCACCTGGCCTGAACTGCGCAATCCTCATGGGCTTACTCCACCTATCTGTGTGTTGCAAATAGCAACAGTATAGTCACAACTGATAGTTAACATGCTCTTTCACCTATTCCTGCACTGGTCTCCACTGAAATTGTCCATGCACTGAAGTTAACTGATGCATTCTTTAGTTGATTAATGAGTTTATAATTAGTGAATTAATTAATAATTAATTCACACCACTCTCACTAATTGTATCAATTATTTAAACTGAATACAAATAGCTCAACTATGTTTAGATTAGTTAAACTGAATACAACTCCACTAACTTCCTCAATCAACTCCACCAAACTCTGTCACATGAGTTCTCACTGAAGTCTTCATGCAATAGCTCCACTAAACCCTAGGAATTGCGTAATTCCTTCTGTCAGCTGCATGTGCCACTTCTAGGCATCAAACTAAAGTGCTCCAAGAGAATAAGATAATGTTTAGAGTCTAAATATTATTAAGAGCTAATAATATTTGACATCCCTATTTTTAGACTGGCAATCTAAAAATAGATTCCGCCCAGTATGTCTAAAAATAGAAGTCCATCTATTTTTCCAAATTGACCAACCCTCCACAAATAGCATCCTGCAACTCATAGAATCATGATCCACATGTCTAAAAATAGACAATGTCTAAAAATAGACTTTGCGCCAAAAATAGCCTGCGGGCCCACTTAGTGAAGGTGACTCCTTTCCACTAAGCTCATCATCTTGTTGCAATCTCAAGACTTCCATCTTATGTGCCTTTTGAGATAAAAGTACAGGCTTTTGGTCTGGTCGTACCCAGCACCATTATAGACGAAGGCGCGTCTGTTAGTATTCTATCCTCAACTACTTGGCAAGATTTTGGCTCGCCGCTGCTTGTGCCTGTTACGCAGAATCTGTTAGCATTTAACAGGAGAACTAGTCAACCATTGGGGATCCTTCCAAGGTTACCTGTTACTTTGGGAGGTAAAACCGTCCATATGGACGTGATGGTTGTTCCAGGCCCCTTGGATTTCAATCTGCTCTTGGGGCGCGATTACACCTATGCCATGGGAGCGCTTGTCTCCTCCCTTTTTCATGTGGTTTGTTTTCCGCATGAAGGATGGATCGTGACCATTGATCAGCTTTCATTCTTTGGTCCTGATATGGCAACTAGCCCGCCATCATCCCTTCCTGGTTTTTATCCACCCGTTGTATCTGCCCCACCGCAGGTCAACTATGTGGCTACCTACCCCGTGCCTATACCCAGTGATAGTGCCATTGTGCATCAGGTGCTGGGGGCATTGGGTCCTGACTTCCAAGATGTTTTCCTTCCATCGGGAGTGGAACTCTTGGAAGCGATGAGTTCTTGTTTATTATGATGAGGTCGGTCGGATCACAGTTCGTTTTCTTGTGTCAAGCTCCCTAAAAAATGAAACAAGGTTGTCGGAGAAGAGTTCGTTTTCTTGTGCCAAGCTCCTTAAAAAATGAAACAAGCTCTTCAGAGCATGGTTCCCTTCCTATGTCAAGCTCTTTAAAAAATTAAACCAGGTCGTCAGATCAGAGTTCGTTTTCTTGTGTCAAGCTCCTTAAAAAATGAAACAAGCTCTTCAGAGCATGGTTCCCTTCCTATATCAAGCTCTTTAAAAAATGAAACCAGGTATGTCGGAGCACAGTTCGTTTTCTTGTGTCAAGCTCCTTAAAAAATGAAACAAGGTTGTCGGAGCACAGTTTGTTTTCTTGTGTCAAGCTCCTTAAAAAATGAAACAATCTGGTCGGAGCAGAGTTCCTTGTCTTGTGTCAAGCTCCTTAAAAAACGAAACAAGGTCGTCGGAGTAGAGTTCGTTTCCTTGTGTCAAGCTCCTTAAAAAATGAAACAAGGTCTGTTGGAGCAGAGTTCCTTGTCTTGTGTCAAGCTCCTTAAACCACGAAACAAGGTGTCCTGAGGATATTTCTTTTGATGTGTCAACCTTGTTAAAACAATGAAACACGTTGTTGTTCAATTCGAGTCTTTGATAAGATCTCGTAAAATCCCATCGAGTCTTTCTCTTGAACTCGTAGCTTTGAACCTTCATTCCATTTGCCTTTCATATGGATTGAAGCTTGGGGGGCATGTACCTCGAATTGAGTCACCATGCTGGGGGCATGCTTACTTTTTCAAGCATAGTTTGTTTCTGTTTCAAGCTTGTGTAAAAATGAAACCGGTTTCAAGCATAGTTTATTTTTGTTTCAAGCTTGTGTAAAAATGAAACCAATTTCAAGCAGAGTTTCTTGATTTCAAGCTTGTGTAAAAATGAAACATTTCCCATTTTACCTCTTGTGATTGCCATTTTATTAGCCTATTTTTTCCAGATGAGCCTTGGTTTTCTCACTCCATCGTCGTTATCTGCTTGGCCGATCGTATGCCTTCACTTGGTTGTTTTACCCATTCCTGAGGAACCGCTGCGATGAGTGGCCTTGTTGGCCAACCTCTTTACCTTTATTTATTCTAAGCAGCTCCACCATTACCAGAACCAGTTGCTACCCTTTATACCACTCATTCCTCCAGGAGGAGTCAACTTTCAGCTCTTTTCTGACTCCCTAAACATGAAAAGATTGCTGAGTCGCTTGTCGTTTTGATCTCGTTAAAGTGGTTACGAAACGACATCTACCCGGTATACGTTTACCCCTTTTTCGGGCTGGGATAGATTATTTACGAAAAAGGAATACCCTAGCCTATCGCAACTAGGAGGCTTTCTCAGACATTGTTTTCTACCTCTTCGAGTCTGAGGAACTATTTACGAAAAGGGACTGTTGGAGTTTACTTTTCCGCTGTCTTTTCAAACTCTCTAAACATGAAAAGACGTTGATTTCTTCCTTTGTCAGACTCGTTAAATCCTGATGACATCGGATTCAGTCGTAATGACGATATTCGAGTTCCTCCTTCCTAGGGCTTGTTAAATGTACTAGGATGGACTGATATGACAAGAATATGGTATCCTCTTCAAGCTTGTGTAAAAATAAAGAGGTACTCGCCAGAAATGGTGGGGAAAAATGAAACCAACATCATTGTCGTGTCGGCAGTATGTCACTCTTGAACATGGCACTTGTTTGCATTCGTGTCGGGTTGGGGATATCTCATCTCGTTTTTTCCACTTGCCTCCATGGGTTTGGGTGATCCCTTTTGACCTCTCATCTGCTCTTTGCCTTGTCATCATGACCCTTGATCTTTTGATGTCAAATACTGCCAAATCCACTTTCGTGCCGCTGATATGTTCAAGAGAAGTTGACCTCTACAGATTTCAAACTTCCTCTAATTCTCATCTGATCTTGATTCACAAAGACATTATGTTCCTCTGTCTCGTGTCAATGATGTGGGAAACACTATGGCCCACCTTCGATCAAAGTCACTTCCTGTCGACTTCAGCTCATTATCCAGGAAGCTAATCTAGAGACTCCCTTCTGGTACCTTGGAGCCTGCATGCCTCAATGGCAGGTTCTTCGCATTCGACGTGAGGTTTTCATCATTGGTCTTCGATCGAGTGATTCTACAGGTGTTCGACGCTAGCTCATTGATTCACACACCATGGATTGTACCTATAGTACCTTGAGGACCATTGTCATTATTGGTGGTACCTCTCACGTCTATTAGCAGCTTTCATCATTGGCTGGTAATCAGACGATGTTCTTGCATGTTCGACTTCAGCTCACATATTTGCATGCATGAACTTGTACTTTTTCGGATCGAGATGGAGCACAAGACCCTGGATTCCTGTCTGTTATAATCCAGGCTACGATTTTGTGGATTCTTATGAATAGTTACATGACTCACTGATTGGATGGCTACGACCATACCTGAGTCTATTTATCGATCCTCACTGGATGGCTGCGTCCATACCTTGGATCTGGATTATAGCATACTCTGTTATGGATGGCTGCGCCCATACCACATATAAATCATGTATTTGAGATATCAGTTGTACTTCTCTACGAAGGTTTTTCGACGGCGGTGTTTTCAGTTGGACACGTTCTCGTAAAGCATTTCACCCCTCTCTCTCTTTCGGGCCTCATGCTTTAGGGGGCATCTGTTACACATCAATTTGTCACCATCCCTGCAATTCCCCATCCCACACAATTGGAGGGCTCATTCCGTGACTTGTGAGCAGTGACATGACTTGAAACCACTTTCATGACATCCCTCTGAACATGAGCTTTCATTGCCCTGAAGACAAATCCTTGTGAAAAACCCTAAAAACACCCCTTTTTTGCATTGGCGCGGGGAGCCAGTGTTATACCCGCGCCAATGGAGGAAATCATTCAAATAGGGCGCGCCAATTGGCGCTCTGTCTCAAAGTCGCACTCGCGCCAGCCATTTTAAAGAGTTTTTTTTTTTAATAAATGGCGGAAGTTTCGTCCTAACCAATCCATAAACTTGTATCTAATTTGAGTTGGGTGGTTTGACTCTGGATCTCCGTGAAGAGGAAGTGGTTTGCCACCTCTCATGGAAGCTTCCTTGAGGATAGGGCCAATCCCATGATTATAGGGATCCCAACTCCCCTTCCTCCATCTATAAAAGCTTGCTCATCTCCTTTGCAAGCTAGTCTCCAAGAGTTCCCAAGAGCCATCAAAGCCTTATGCTGCAAGAGCCTTGATTCATTCCCTTAAGGCCAAATCCAAGCAAGGATATTATTGTCGAGACATCCGAAGAGAGAGGCTTGTCCCATCCTCGACAGGCTTTTTCGAGACGTGTTCTGCTGGTGACCTTCCGAAGGAGAATTCAGCGTCATAGCCAGGTTGTATCCTCCTTTGATTGATTAATGATAAGCGACTATTGGTTATGGTTCCACTCCTGTTGTTGATTATGATGATGATTTATGTCTTCTCTGACTGACATATAGTTGCATGTACTAGATTTTACGCTTGTGTTTGTTGTGTTTATTGCATGTGCAGGTGTCTGGTCACGGAGATCGTGAGGATCGTGATCTGCCAGAGCTAAGGAACGGGAGCGCTACTTTCTCTACAAGCGACAACGTTGGATTCCAGGTAAGCCTTCATCGCTAGTTGGTTTATTTGCAATTAGGAACCTGCACTATAGCATGTGACGATTGTTGCTAGACCCAGTCTAGGCTAGTAGGGATCACCTCTTTCCGCAAAGGGGATTTACCTCTTCAACAATATGTGCAAGGATATTAGCTTTTAATATTTATGCATAGTTGAAATGAATTGGAAACTTTAAAATAAAATTAGATTCTTTAATATAAACTATGAAAGTACTAATTGTTTGGAAAGGAAATTAATGTTAAACTAAAAAAAAACAAACAAAAAAACAAAATTATTATTGATCTAAGAAAACATGAGATTTTACCCTATGAAAGCATGGAGATTTTGTTCTGGGAATTACAAACTTTAATCTATGGAATCATGAACATTTTAATCTAAGAAAGAATACATTTAATCTATGGAAATCATGATATTTTAATCTATGATAAGCATAAAAAATTAATCTATGTAAAGCAAACCATTCATGAGAATATGAAAGAAATGGAAAGCATCTATACTATTCTATCAGATCTCCAAGGGGGCCTCTTGAGCACTGCAAGGTGTTGAAAAATCAGATCAAGAGAAGAGATCTAAATCACCAATTTCATTCAAAGTTGTGCCATATAAAAAATTATATTCAATGAAAAAAAATAGAGTTATTCTCCTTCAATAAGTAGAAACAATTACAAATTAAGATCATGCTTCACATCTCTAATCTCTCCTCTCATCATAGAGACTGCAATTTATAGAACTTTGAGACAATTAACAAATTCAGAATTTCTTGCTTGAATTTTGGTCATGTGATCAAATCAAATAAGATTTCATGGATTTTTGGATAAAAAATCAGCCCATATCTTATCAAACTTATCTATATGCCACGAATTTGCTAAAGAATAGCTCATTCAAGTCTTTTTTATTGTGCATTAAATGAAAAATTGAAAAAATCATTTATCCACGTAATCTACAAAATAAGGCTCCAAATAATTTCGAAAATCTCTCAAATGGTAACTAATTTAAGAAAAATTATCACTCCCAACCTAATTGGGTTCGTTCTAAACAAAACCCATGTTTTCGTTTTCTGAAATTCACTTTCATTTTCTCCAAAAATGCGTTTTAAGTTGACTAATCAAAATTGCTGCGTTTTTCCCTTGAAATTTCGCTGGAGGTCCACAAATGCGAGCTGGGTGGAATTTTACCAATACAAATCCATATTGGAGATTCTAGAAACAAAGACCAAGTGTCAAATTTCCATCTAGAGTGGTGCTACTACCTCAACCATGGAGATAGCAACAAAATCTTGACGAAACTACATAAACTTCAACTTTCTAAAATGTCATTAGTAAAACTTTGAAAATTTCTTCTTAATTCATTAAAAATAATGGAAATAATCATAATAAACCATGTAAACATTTATGCGGTAATTTGGTGAATTTATGAAGAAATATGGTTTAAAATGATGACAATGGGTCAATGGAATGATGTGAAAATGGATGGTTTCATCAACAAAATTATGACAAATTGGAGGACCAACATTCCTCCACACTGGAGATTTTGCATGTCCTCATGTAAACAAATCATTGCAAAGTTTCATAATCTAACCCATTCCTTGTGTTCCTTTATTTTTTCATTTCAACTAAATCGTTGACCAAAGCTCCAAGAGAGCAATATCGACCTTCTATCTCAATAAATTGCACTTTTCTCTCTCTGTTTTTCAAGTTTACTAATCTGGTAGCATAATTTTTTGTTTCTGCACTTTCTTGTTGTGTCATTAGAGTAAGAAAGAAGAGTTACCCATCCTCCTTTAAAATTCAAAAAACTTGAATTATTCACATATGAGGTTGCTCATGGATGCAATAGAGGTAGAAGAGATACCTATTGATTTGTTCTTTTTGTAATAAAAACAAACCTTCATTATTTATTATATGAAACTTGTGTGAAAAGAAAGGATGCCCAGATAGTAGCATATCCAAGTACTTGTCACTATTTTAAGCCTTTGAAAATATAACTCTTTCAATAACTTGGAAACAACTTACAAGTTTCTTCACACTAATTAATTGTGCTCAAATTGTTCAAGCCTTGGTAGAATAGCATATTGTGAAGAAAACATCAAGAATTTTACTCTATCTATAAATTTGTTTTCCATCATTGTGAAGTTCATCTCATTAGTATGGCTAGAAATGATCATAGATTGCATCCCATAATGATTGTCTTCTTATCATCCATGCATTGAAACCAATCCTATTTCAACAATGTTATCAAATAGTTTCTTCAAGAACTCACAAACTAATGAATGAAGAAGACTTCGCAATGTGAATCTTTGACAAGATGAGTTGCACATAACACAAAATAAGAGTTGTTAGTGAGGGTTATACAACTTATGAAAGCCTAAAATATGCTTCCAAGTGATTTCAAGAGTGTGTGAACAAAGCCTTGTTGCAATCTTCTTCTTCTTGTGGCTTTGTACTTATCATTTCTTGGATTCCATTAAAAATATTGAGATGAGAAATATGATACATAATTTAAGTGATATGTGTACCTTTTGATCATGTGCTATAAAAATGTACCATGAAGTCAAGTTTTTCTATTTGTAAAATAATTCTTTTTCTCAAGAACATCATGTTGATGGACCATTAAGGAAAGCATGGATTAACAAGAAGAGAAAGTTTAAACAAGAGAGTTGTGAAAGCCTAGAAGAACATCATTCTGACCATGGAAAACAATGAGATGATTGCATGGGTGGCAGGAATTTCTTGATAAATAATCAATCATATCTTGTGAGATTGATTGTTAAAGGGTATGACAAAACATAATGGGTGATAAATTGGAACTGCATGTTTACAATAGCTTTTCAGCAAAAAATTCTAGAATTTTTAACAAATTAAAAAGTTTAAGGCTAGTTTTACATCAATTTTACCTTTTGGAATTGGATAAGAGAACACGATATGATGGTCAATTTGGGGTTGATTTGGCTCAAGTACTCTGCTCCATGATTCGTTGACCACCACATTGACCTTGCTCCACAAAATGTATCTTTTTCATGTAGCAGAATTGCTTTTCCAATTTATATCAAATGATAAATAAAATTCTCCTGAAATTTTCTTAAGTTGTTACTATTAATATTATACATCTTCCCACAAAATATCTCACCCAATGGGTGCACGAATCTCGAGAAAAATGAGAAATTCCTGTAGGTGAAAGCATCCAATTTCTTGAAAAATACACACTGAAATTTCTTGAAATTTTGAGTTTTTATTTACCCTACCTCAATTCATTTACCACAAAAATTTCAGGACAAATAGATGCACGGTTTGTAGGTTATGATCAAATAAATTTTTGCCATGTTTCATCCTTCGTGCTACCCAATGTTGCAACAAAAACATATGTCACGAACTCATTTTCAGGCCAAATTGAGTGCTTCAAAATGGAAACAATGTATTTTTACCTTTTCTACCGCTACATGCCTTCATAATCCACTTTTAATGATGAAAAAAATTGATGTGAAAAAATACCAAATTCTGTCCTGATTTGTGCACGGTGATAAAATTGAAAATATGCCTTAAAAACCCACTTGAAATGCCCTTCAAAATTGCTCTTTTTTTAATTTTGTCCACATTGAACTCAATTTGACATATTCTAAGAAAACCCAGAAGCTTTGAATTTTTTTATTTCTGCTCCAATCTCTTGAAATATTGTTCCAAAACTGCCTCTGGAACAAGCTGCTACAAGAGAAAAACAGGTTGTTACAGCAATAGTTGTAGTTTTTGTAGAAAATGTCAATTTTTGCATAAAGTTGTTTTCTCCGAGTTTGTACTACTAATTTGGATTGTGTATTGCATGTTGAAGTAGAAACCATGAAACGTAATGCATATTGACTGAAATAGGCCCAATTATATGGTTTTTCTTGAAAATGAAATAAATGAAAAAAATTTGTAATGGTGTCATCATGCAGTTGTTGAATGACAAAAAAAAATGAACATGCTACTACAAGAAACCAATAAAATATATTGTTGCAATTTGTTGTTGATTCCATAAAACCATATAGTCTTCATCAAAACCAAAATTCATGGTACAATTCTTACCATGCGAATGAATGTGTCAAAGTCGAGCATGGGAATAAATCATTGGATTACCGATCAATGATGAAAATCGTTAACCAATGCAAGAAAAATCACCAATAGTGTAAATGAGTGTCAAAGTACCTGAGTGCATCTTGAAAGGGACACATGAATGTGTTGAAGTCAAGTCACCTGCAAGGTCTGACAATCAAGAGACATTGTTCTATTCCCATTGTTGTCAACGAGGAGGCTTGCCATTGATGTACGCAAGTTCCAAGGCACTCCAAATAATCTCTGATATTGATCCCAAATAAGGTGTTGAGGTCGATGGGACAAGATCTGTTGTAAGGTGGACCTTAAGGAATCCCACATCAACCAACTCGATCATAGAACCAAAAATAATTTGAAGAACCATAATAATAGATTGAAACCATCATAAAATTGCATAACTTATTGTGAACTTTGCTCGTCAATTACCTTGTTTTCAAGCAAATCTCATGTCCAATTGCGCCAACAAGTTGGTTTTCACAATAGGACTTATTTTTCTCTTTATATATATATATATATATATATATATATCCTACTCTACTTGAAAAGGAAATCTCGTTCAATTATACAAATATTTCCAATGGAACCATGTGTGTAACAAGATGATAGATAAACTCATATACAGGTTCGAAATGTACTCTTTGATATGTACCGGTATATGAGAGACCGGCTGTCTTGATTGAGATGATGTAAGCATATACTGAAGAATTGAGTAATAGGATCCAATGACTGTCTTGAACCAAGATTCAATGTAATCTTGTCTTCCTTGGCTTCTTGCTATCATGCCATGCAAGTCTTCAGAGATGTGATCCCCATTCATAGAATTTGGTGATAGGCATGCACGAAAATTTTCAATCTCAGGTTCCAACAACTTCTCTTCTTCCACAGGCATCCATAATTCTTGGACCTTATATGAATCTTCTTCTTTTGTTTTTTGTTCTTAAATGGAAGCTGGAGAATCATTTTACAAAACCTCAACATTGTAAGTAGATTGGTGTGTTTTATTGTTGGGGATCTGAAATGGTTGTGCAGGTAGTAGAGTGAGAATGGATATTTGTGGTGCTTGTGTGGATGGTAATGGCAAAGGGTGAATTGAGGTCAACTGATGGTGAAACTGATGTTGTGGTGGAGGTGAATGGTATGGATAACATTGATATTGGTATTGAAGATAGTGAGGAAAATATTGAGGATATGATGGATTTCCTCTGTGAGCCCTTGCCAACCTTGTTGCCAAGATTGGTTTTCAGGTTGGGATTGAGATTACCAAGGTTTCCAAGGCAAGGGTGTTTTCCAATTGCTTTGATATTGTTGTGCATAACCTTGGAATTGTGAAATAAGATCTTGCATCATACTGGGTTGATGAGGCTTCCATGGTCTTCTTGGAGCTACATAACAGGATTGTTCCATTGTTTGAGTTGCTCCTTGGTAAACTTCCTTTAACGTTGGTAATGATGGGAAATATTTATTAGTATGTGATCATGCACATATTTCACAAATTTTAATGTTATCAAGTGGACTTTCATGAAAAACATGGTTCTTTCTACATTTAGAGAAAAATATAAATGAAGTAGCATTCTAAAATTTTTGTTGGTTTTGCATTCTCAGAATATCAATTTGTTCATTTAAATTACCATGAATGTCTAGCAAATTGTTAAGTTCAGTTTGACTTACCAATCCTCATGTTGATTTACTTACTCTTGCAATAACTAGATCTTGAGGGGGTCTTCCATACTTTTCTTTTCCTCTAGATATATTCTTGCACAATTCACAAATCTCTTGAAATGACAATTGAGAGACATGTCATTTTCCCACCAGGTTAAGAAGATCAATCCATTCATCCTTTATAGCATTTAATAAGAGAATTTTTAATGTGTCTCATCCTAAATTATGCAATTTATATCTTTTTACATTATAAGTAAATCTCTCCACTAAATCTTCTAGGCTTTCATCCTCTTTTTGGTTTATCTTAAAGAATTGATTTCTAAGGTCATAGTGTATGCAATAATATTTATATTTTTCAAAAAATATTTTTTTTCATATCATCCTGTGTCCTTATAGAATTTGTTGCTAAATTCATAAACCATTTAATAGCTCTATCCTTCAATGTTTCCATAAACAAATTCAATTTTTTAATGTGCAATGAGTAACCATAAGATCTACAAATTATTTAAAATTCAAAAATAAAGGTTTATGGGTCTTCTAATCTCATACCTTTGAAGTTAGAAAAGTACGGATGGAGGGATGTTCTTCATATGAACATTGACATTAGTTTCTTGAATGGGAAATCCAAAAGGATCTTTCTCATTGTCATCATCTCCATCCATTTCTTTAGCCTCTTTTTTTCAGCTCTTCTTCTACCTGAAAAAATAAGAATTCATGATGTGGAAGATGATGTGGCTCTTACTGCACCACATGATATAGTGGGGGTGGTAGGAGATTGAAGATTTTTATTTTTTTTAATGAATCTACTTCTAGGATGTACTAAAATGAAAGTAGCCTTATGAAACTAAATGGATGCAACTAAGAATGAGATGCAATTGAAAGATAACGCCTATGTATATTTCCCTGGAAACGACGCCAAAATGTTGGGTAATTTAATTGATTGTTAAATTACTTGCATTTATATGTCAATATGGGTATGTGAGCTTGCAAAGTACACTACACTGTATGTGCTAGGAGATTAGCTTTCAATATTTGTGTATAATTGAAATGAACTGGAAACTTCAAAAGGAAATTAGATTCTTTAATATAAACTATGAAAGTACTAAGGTTTTGGGAAGGAAATTAATGTTAAACTAAAAAAAAAAAATTATTGATCTAAGAAAACATGCTATTTTACCTTGTGAAAGAATGAATATTTTGTTTTAAAACTTACAGACTTTAATCTATGGAATCATGAACATTTTAATCTAAGAAATCATAAACATTTAATGTATGGAAATCATGAGTTTTTAATCTACGATAAGCATAAACAATTAATATATGTAAAACAAACCATTCATGAGAATATGAAAGAAATGGAAAGCATCTATACTATTCTCACAAATCTCCACGGGGGGTTCCTAAGGACTGCAAGGTGTTGAAAACTAAGATCAAGAGAAGAGATCTGAATCACCAATTTCATTTAGAGTTACGCCATATAAAAAATTATATTCAATGAAAAAAATAGACTTATTCTCCTTAAATAAGCAACAAAAATTGCAAATTAAGATCATCCTTGGCATCTTTGATCTTTCCTCTCATCAAAGAGACTACAATTTATAGAATTTTGAGACAATTAACAAATTTAGAATTTTCTTACTTGAGTTTTGGTCATGAGATCAAATCAAATAAACTTTCATGGATTTTTGGATCAAATATCAGCTCATATCTGAGCAAACTTATCTCTATGCCACAAATTTTCTAAATAACATATCGTTAAGGCTTTTTTGTTGATTGTGCATTAAATGAAAACTTGAAAAAACCATTTATCCACGTAATCTACAAAATAAGGCTCCAAATAACTTCAAAAATATCTCAAATAGTAACTAATTTGAGAAAAAATCTCCTCGAAAACCTAATTGGGCTGTCAAACCAGGAGGTAACTCCTCAAAACTAGAATATGTATTAGCTGAAGAATGTACATGCTTATATAGATGGGAGGTGAGGCTATTGGGATTCATCTCCCAATGACTCTTGGCCTTCCTTATTTCCTAATAATAAATAATATACAAAAATACAAATGCACACCCATCCATAGGATTAGGTGTCAACATTCCCCCCTTTAATCCGAAGGGATGTTGGTGAGTCCAAGCATCGATCCGAACTTTTCAAACTTTTCTCTTCCAAGTGCTTTGGTGAAGATGTCAGCAGTTTGCTCATTTGTGGAACAATGATGTAGATGGATGGTTTTGGCCTGAACATGATGTCGAATGAGATGGTACTTTGTATTGATGTGCTTTGTTCGATCATGGAACTTTGGGTTCTTGGCCAACTTTATTGCAGAAGTGTTGTCGATCATGAGTGGAGTGGAATACATTTGTTTCATCTGAAAATCTTCCAGGATTTTCCGGAGCCACACAATTTCCTTTGTTGCTTCAGCTGCTGCCACATATTCTGCCTCGGTCGTGGAATCTGCTGGAACTGATTGTTTGCGTGATCTCCATGAGACAGCTCCTGATCCAAGACTCATGGTGTAACCTGTAGTAGACACGCCTGTTTCTTTGTCGCCATCAAAGTCTGAATCAGAGTATCCGGTCAAGATGAAGTCGCCTACCTGTGTATATTTGAGTCCAAAGTCTTGAGTCCCCTTCCAGTACCTTAGTACTCTTTTTGCAGCAGACCAATGTCCTTCACAAGGTTTTTGCATGAACCTTGAGAGGATTCCAACAGCAAATGAGATGTCAGGTCTGGTGGTGGTTAGATAGATAAGACTTCCTACAAGCTATCTATACTTAGTTGCATCCTCAAATTCCTTCCCTTCAACAGATGTGAGCTTCAAGTTTTGTTCCATTGGAGTGCCTAAGGGTTTACAATCATCCATGCCAAATTTGTTCAAGAGATCTCCAATGTACTTCTTTTGAGAAAGAAATATGAATTTGGGATGTTGAATTACTTCAATACCCAAATAGTAATGAACATGACCCAAATCAGTCATTTCAAAACCTTTCTTCAACTCTTTCTTCATGGATGCAATATAGCTCTCATTGTTTCCTATTATCAAAAGATCATCTACATATACCACAAGATATACAACTATTTTTCCAACTTTCTTAACAAACAAAGTTGCATCATCAAGATCAAAATGTTTGAAATCAAGTTTCAGAAGATGCTCAGTCAATTTCTCATACCAGGCTCGTGGTGCTTGCTTAAGGCCATAAAAGGATTTTACAAGTTTGCAAACTTTGTGTTCTTGACCCTTTATCACAAATCCTTCTGGCCGGGACATATAAACTTTCTCCTTTAGATCTCCATTCAAGAAGGTTGTTTTTACATCCATCTGATGGACTTTCCATCCATTCTGAGCTGCTAAGGCAAAGAGAGTCCGGATGGTGGTCCATTTTGCTGTGGGAGCAAAAGTTTCTTCATAATCGACTCCTTCTTTCTATGCGAATCCTTTTGCCACAAGCCTGGCCTTGTGCTTGTCAAGTGAGCCGTCTGCTTTGTACTTGTTCTTGTAGACCCACTTACAGCCAATTGGTTTCGTTCCCAAAGGCGGATCAACCAGCTTCCAAGTGCCATTCTTTATCAAGGCATCATACTCATTCTGCATCGCTTCTTTCCATTCATCATGAGAAGCGGCTTCTTTGAAGGAAGTTGGTTCATGATCTGTAGACAAACTCAATTCACAGTTATAAGCAATATCCATATCAACAGGAGAATCAAAATTATCTACATCACCTTCGATTTGTTTAGTGGAACTTCTTGTTCCTGTTTTTCCAACCTCATCGGGATGAACATTCTCCAGTGTCTTTGTCAGCCATTTGGGAGGACCTTTCTGAGATGGCCCAGACTACTCATTTGACTGAGTTGGGATTGATTCAAGATTCAATCTCCCAATTCTGTCAATCACATCATTCAATGTGTCATCCGTGGTTGTTTCTTCATGTGGGGGAGAGTGTGGTTCAGGAAATGATTCCACGGTTTGATTCAATATCGGAATCCCCCCTTCAAGGTGTGGAATCACATTATCAAACTCTTGGAAAGAATTTGCATGTGTGAATCTGTCCAGGCGATCAAGTTGCCGCTCAAAAACTTTGTCACTCTTGGAAGATTCAAGAAATATGACATCTCTTGCTATCACAAACTTCTTATTTGCTTCATCATAGAGACGATATCCTTTGGAGGTATTGGAGTACCCCAAGAAGATACATTTTCTGCTTCTAGCACCAAGTTTGTTCCTTTTACCCTTGGGTATCAAGGCATAACAGGTGGACCCAAAGACCCTGAAATGCTTTACCGAAGGAATGTGGCCATGCCACATTTCAAAAGGAGTTTTGTTTCTAATTGAACTTGAAAGACACCTATTCTTTATGTAAACATCACATAGAACTGCATCAACCCAAAACATCAATTTTACATTCTTGAAAAATAACATGGAGCGAACCATATTTAAAATAGTTCTGTTCATTCTTTCAGCTACACCGTTCTGTTGGGGATTATATGGCACAGTTGTTTGATGTTTGATTCCATGTTGACGAAGATAATTTTCAAATTCGTTTGAAGTGTATTCTTTTCCATTATCGGTACGTAGAGAGCCAATATGTGTTTGTGCATCATTTTCAATCCATGCATGAAAATTCTTGAAAGTTTGAAAAGCATCAGACTTATTCTTCAGTAAGTAAATCCAACACATTCTGGTGTAGTCATCAATAAATATCATCATGTATTTGTTTCCATTTGCAGAAGCAATAGGCATAGGGCCACATAAATCTGAATGAACAAGTTCAAGTTTCCTATGTGCTCTTGAGTGTGAATCATGAAATGGCTGTTTGCTATGCTTTCCTAGAATACATGCATCACATTCCTTAGGTTTTCTAGGAATTGTAGGCAGTCCATCAACACCATTTTCTTCAACAAACGAAGGCTGTCATAATTTAAGTGTCCAAATCTAGCATGCCATAAAAGACTTGATGGAAATGTACCTTCATCATGATATGAACTGAATGCAAAGTTTTGAGCATGAGCAGATGAACCTTTCAGCTTCAAAAGTCTCCCTTCTTCTATTCCCTCCATGACAAGTGAGTGATATGATGCTGATCTGACCTCTGCCTTGCCATCAAACAAGTGAACTGAGTGTCCTTGCTGCCGGATTTCGATCAGGGACAGCAAGTTTCTCTTCAACTTCGGGAGGTATAGAACCTCATGTAGGATATGATCAGGAAGACCAGGCAATTTAAGCCTGACTGTGCCAAGCCCTGATGGCTTGAGTTTGGATTTATCTGCGAAATATACTGCTCCATCAACTTTGTCAGTGAATTCTTCAAAAAAAATCTTTTCTAAATGTCATGTGACATGTTGCTCCTGAATCTAGCAACCAATCATCTCTCCATGAAGTAAATGAAACATCAAATAGGTTTTCAGTTACTCCATTGTTACAATGTGCTAGAACAGAATGAGCTGATTCAGCTGGTTTACCTTTGTCTTTGTCATCAGTTTTACCTCTGTCTTGATTTGTTTGATGCTGAGCTTTAGATTGTCTGCCCCCCTTTTCTCTGAAGTTTCTTCTTCGTCTTCTGCCTTCTCTTCCTCTGGATGGACCTGAAGCATGTCTCCTTTCTCTCTGTGCCAAGTAGGCAGCCTCTTTAGAAGATGAAGGAACTGTCATCTTCTTTTGAAGGAGGAGAGAAAAAAACTCTGCTGGAAAATTTCTCTTGAAGGAGAGAAAACAAAAAATCTTTGCTGGAAAATGTACTCAGTTTAAAAGGACAGAAACTCTAAATACTCTTTTCTATAAAAGCTGATTCAAAAAACTCAAGCTCTTTGCTAAAAATCTGAATTCTGCACAAAAAAAATGTATTTTTTTTTTTTGTTTGGGGAAAAAATTTGTATGTGTAAAGATGATATGGAATGGAAGGGCGATATTGTGAAATGGTGATGGGGGGGGGCGATATATAAAAGGAATGGGAATTATATGACTATGGGAAATATACAACGCATTACATGACAATGCATACCATGGGGCGAAAATATATGACTATGGGGCGGAAATATACAACACATTAGTTATGTATATGAAATGACAATGAAACTTGAGAACGTATTACATGACAGCATCATAATACAACCATGTAATGACAATGCAATCAGCGATACCAGCGTTTTATAACTTATGAGGAGCGGTATAATATGTTTGGTGGTATTGTATGTTGGAGGCGGTATTGTGTATTGAAAAGGGCGTAATACAACAGAACAGAACAAAACGTAATATATACAACGTGCCAATGTAATGGAGGGCGGGTATATATATAGGGAAGGGGCGGTATATGACAGTGTTAAACCAGCGTATTAAACCATGATGACTGTGCGTGCCAGGGGCGTAAAACAGTGTATGTTATAAACAGCGTGGACTGTGGATGTTATAAACAGCGCGGAGGAGTGGTATTATAAACAGCGTGGACTGTGGTATTATAAGCAGCGCGGAGGAGTGGTATTATAAATAGCGCAATGGTATTTGAAACAACGTATAGGCAGCGTATTAGAAAGGCGTTTCAAAGCAGCGTTTCAAAGCAACGTGGAGAGGGAGCTCCAGTCGCTGTATCATATGTCAAGGGAGAACTTTGATGAATGAAGACAGTAGGAGCGGTTTTATATTGGCGCTGTATGACATATGGCGTTGTATGTAAAACTGGAGTTGACTGTAAACACCTCGAATTGAAAGCTGGAGCGATATGTGGGAATATATGACAGCCTTTAAATATGATGCGTGGGAATGTATGACAGAGGGTGATATATCATGAACAAAACGCTGTATTATATATGGAAAAGCATTGAAATACCACTGAATGAAGGCGCAGGTCGATGAGAGATGGGTGAGGGTATGGAGGAATGGGAATGCAGGCAGGGGGAGGAGTGAATGGGAGAAGGGAGGTGAGTGAATGGAGCGCTTGGTCGATGGAGAATGAAGGAGGCCCAAAAGGGCGTTACATAAAAAAATTTGAAATTGAATCTGCAGAAGACAGAGTTGCAGGACTGCTGGAATTGCAGAATGGCAGAGCCTGCAATTTGCAGATTGACAGAGCCTGCAGTCTTCAGGAGCTGCAGGAGCTGGAGCTGCAAATGTCAGTGCTAAATAGGCGCTGGCTCTGATACCATGTCAAACCAGGAGGTAACTCCTCAAAACTAGAATATGTATTAGCTGAAGAATGTACATGCTTATATAGATGGGAGGTGAGGCTATTGGGATTCATCTCCCAATGACTCTTGGCCTTCCTTATTTTTTAATAATAAATAATATACAAAAATACAAATGCACACCCATCCATAGGATTAGGTGTCAACATGGGCCTATTATAAATAAAACCCATGTTTTCGTTTTCCTAAATTCGCTTTCATTTTCTCAAAAATGTGTTTTAAGTTGACTGGTCAAAACTGTAGTGTTTTTCCCTTGATCTTTTGTTGGCGGTCCACACATGCGAGCTGGGTGGAATTTGACCAATACAAATCCATATTGTAGCTTATAGAAACTAAGTCCAAGTGTCACATTTCCCTCTAGAGTGGTGCTACTACCTCAACCATGGAGATAGCTACAAAAACTTGACAAAACTGCATAAACTTGAACTTGCAAAACTGTCATTAGTAAAATTATGCAATATTCTTCTTAATTCATTAAAAAAAATGGAAATAATAATAATAAACCATGTAAACATATATGCAATATTTTGGTGCATTTATGAAGAAATATGGTTAAAAATGATGACATGGGTGAATGGAATGATGTGAAAATGGATGGTTTCATCAACAAAATTATGACAAATTGGAGGCCCAACACCAAGTTGTAGTGCTTAACCCCCCTCATAGCTTTGTCTCGGTTTAGTGTCACCTAGTTCACCATTCCTCACCTCCTATGGGCTTTTACTAGTCATGTGTCATGTCTGCTCCTGAATGTTATGCCAATCCAGATTATGCACTCTCGTTGGGGGTATGGAGGTCATGGCCCTTCGGGAAGGCATTTTTCTCAAAATCAATCCTATTTTTCTACTGCTATTTTCCATTCTACTACTCCACCTGAAATTTACGCAGAAATTCAACAATTGGAAGCTTTAACCACACATGACCATTAGGCCTATTCCAATTTTGAAATTCAAACTGAAGTTGCTAGTTGGGTCCCTAACCCTGGCCACACTATGGGACGATGCAGTCAATACATTGATTCCATCCCCCTTCATTAAAAATGAAGATGATCCTAGTACGGGTACTCAAAGAAAAATATGAGGGACCACAATGAGATCATTGCATGCCTAAATGAATTCTGAAGACTCCAACACCACCAACACTCTTGTTTGGTTAGCCTTGATGCCCTCTTCGTACACATCAAAATTCATCTTCAGTGTAGTCACAAGCCTCCAGCAGGCTCAAGTGCATAAGAATCGGCCCCCGTAATGTCCTCTGAAAAATCTTGATCGCCAAGATATCTTGGCTTATATTTTATCACCAGAAATTTCTTTTATTTTCATAGTTAGACGCATGACCAACTACAAATAGCAAATGATATGTAGTAATTTTGAAAATATTTTCAGACAACTGCTTAAAAGAAGGATAGCTAGAACTAAACTTACAATTTGAGTATTTTGATGGATGGGAAACTATTCAATTTCCTTCATCGTTGTTGGTCAAGTTTCCCTTGTGGTAGACCATAATGATGAGTAGGCAAAACTTCGAACTTTGCATGGAAATGTGTATAATTCAATAGAAGATCTAAATTAATAACAATAATAGAGATAGTGGCCCCTCCTGAATTGAGGGTTATTGTGACTAAGCTATATGAGAATGATATTGCCAAGCATATGAGAATGTTACTTTGAATCTCATACAACTGAGGGTTAGTCATAAGAAATTACATGCAATATCAAATTTAAGAAAGGATGTCCCATATCCCATACCCCTTTTGGCATTTACATTGATAAACTAGAAGAGTGTTTGGGAGATGCAGGATGTGATGGCCCCAAAATCATTGGCATGGTAATTATTCTTCTCCTTTATCCTGGCAATATTGTTCTTTTAGCTAGGAGCCTTGATGATCTCAAAAAGCAACTTAAAATCCTCCGAGATTATTGCTCCAAGATGGGTATGATTATTAATATCGACAAGATTAAAGTCATGATAATTAAATCCAAAAATATCAACTATGATAATTTTATCTATGATAATAACCACTTGGAGAAAGCATCTTCATAGAAATATTTGGGAATTGGCATTCATCGTCAGATTAATTGGAATTATAGCATTGAGAAAAGGATAGTAGAGGTTGGAAAGCTTATTATGGGCTTGAAAACAATTGTAAGTCAACAGATCTTTGGGCATGGAGTAAAAAAATAATAATCTTTGAGACTTCGTCACACTTTTTATTTTATATGGATTTGAGGTTTCAAGTTGCAGTGTATCCAGAGAACCATGGAAGAAGTTTGAGTTAATCCAAAAGAAATTTATAACCTACAACCTAAATTTTAAAGGAAATACTCCCTACCCTATCCTCTTGATTGAAGCTAGCCTTTCCCCCATTGATAGCATGGAGATGATTAGGTATTGCATTTATACGAAGAAGTTATACATCATGAAACCCAAGAGGTATTGAATCAAGCCAAAAACCCCACCTCCAACTCAAGCGAGGATGGCATAAGGATGCCAAGTATTGGCTAGACCATTGGGGGGCGAAGGAGGAGATCAACTTGAAGAATAAGGATAATATTGAAAATATTATTACTTCCAAATTTAAGGATAAGTTGTGAGACATTATGGAGTTAGAGGGAAAAATGAAGCTAAGATATTATAAGGAGGTTATCAACCCCAATCTCGAAAACAAAAATTATCTTAATATCTTGACCAGTGCTAAGAAGAAAATGAACATTTATAAGATAACGATTAGCCCCATGTGCGAAACAGGGGGTACGTTGCATCCCTTTGCTTGCATCGGGAGCAATAGGGAGGTCACAACAGTGCAGTAGCCCCCCTGCATGGGGTCTAGGGCAGTGCCCTGGGAAATTTTTTTGGACCCTATATTAGGTGGGCGGACCTGGCTATGATTTGGTGCATGGGTTTAGCACATGGTTTTGGGCATGATGGTTTTTTGTCCATGGTATTTTATAGATCCAGTCAAGGGAAATACGGTTATGTTCTAATCCATGGTTAATGGATTGGGGTTTATGAATGTTTTGGTATATGTGTGTGTGTGTGTGTGTGTGTGTATTGTAACGTTGAAAGGAATATAATGAAAAATCAAGATGGTAGTCCCGATTTTTGGATCTAGGGGAAAATCTCTTTGTATATTTGTTTTATGTTTTATGATCTCGCTATTGTATATTTTTTGTTTTAAAATTTCGTTTGCATATAATTTCTCTACATGGTTAAAACCTACACATAGTGAAATTGGGCATTGTTCTATTCCCAAAACACCTTGGGACGAAACAATTTGTCACCTTTGCGACACTAAGGGGGTTGAAGATGAAAATCACTTTCTCTTGGATTTCTCGGCTCTCACTCACATCCGTTCTAATTCTCAAACTAGTTTCTAGACTACCAACCTTATTGACTTGCTAATTCAACAAAACTACAGTGATCTAAGAATGCTCCCCTTCCTTCTTTTCGATCATAGAAATAAAATGTTAAAGAATCTCAATTAATCTCTTACTTTCTTAAGGTATGATAGACCATATTTCACTTAGTGGATTTTAATCATCATCATCATCACCATCATTTTATTTTATAAAAGAAAAGGTGATATGGTGGAGAGAATAGAGAACCTATGGATGACATTGTGAATCCTAGTGCCTAGAAGTTGACTCATTTTTAATGACTTCAGAATCATGCAATTCAATTTCTTTTAGGTTGTTGTTAATTGACTGACCCCTCTACATTATAATTGCACTTGAAAAATTGTGAGCATTGTTGAACTCTAAGATTTTGGTTAATTTAATTAAATTTTTATTAAAATAATATATATATATATATATATAGATTTAATTAATTAATTATTTTTAATTATATTATTATATTTAATTAATTATTTTTTATTATATTAAGAGTATTAATACTTTTTTTTTAACGAAACAGTTAGCTAGTCCATCTAGCGAAATCGATAACTTTATAATATGATGAGCTCTATTTCACCAAGTAGAACAAGATATTCCAAATTACAACATGTCTATAGAGATTTGAACCCTCCACGGCTCCGAACACAAACGTGTGCCATACCACTTGAGTTACGCTCCTTCAACAAGTACAAATATTTTTTTAATAATAATATAATAATCTAATTTTAAAATTATGGTTAAGTAAAATATTAAATTGATGTAAAATTTGATTGCTAAAATTTATAATCTAATATGAAATTAGAAATAGTATTAGATTATATATATATATATATATTCTCAATATGGTGGCCTTCTCAATGTGTTATTGTGCACACAGTTGAGATGATCTTGAACATGTACTGTATATATTCTTAATATATTCAGCGTTTTTTTCTTTCTGAAAAAAAATATATATATATTCTACATCTGTCTTAAATCGAAATTATTAAGATCCATCAAATTTCTTAATATGTAATTTTTAATTAAGTAATTATTATTATTTTATCATTTAATATGAATGAATTAATACATTACATGGAATTAAATGATTAAGAAATTATGCATTAAGAAATATGATTCCAATAAATGTTTGATAGACCTAGTTTGTATTATTTGTGTACATTATTATAATTATTTAATTTCTAAAGATGTATATACATTATATTTTATGGGTTTGAATTTATACTTTATAAAAAACATGGAGATAAATGCATTTTTTTCTAATTATCCCAACCTAGATCCATCTTAGATCCAAATCTATTAAGCATCGATAGGATCATTTTTCTTGAATTGTAATTTTTTTAATCATTTTATTCTATGTCAAGAATTAAAATATCCACACACAAAGAAATTTGATTGCTTCATAGATCTAGGTTTAAGATAGACTTAGGCTAGTTTATTTACTTTTTAAATATTCACACACACATTCTTTAATTTATTGTTATTCTTTTAATATATTTTTTATGCAATATTATGGGACATCTCATCTCCCTCACACTGGGTTGTAGTTCACCTCACTACTTTCAATATAAAGAATATTATTATTAGCTTCATTTTAGCCAAAATATATGGAGTTATTTTGGAAAAGATGATTAACATATGGCTAGAAAACCATGTAAAAATATTTAAGGGCCAAGACAAGTTTAGAAGATGTCATTCAATTGTGAACCACATTGTTATTCATGGTATCATTAGAAATGAGTGACACACTAGTAAAATTGATCTACTATGTTTGTTTTATTGACTTTAGAAAATATTTTGGCATAATACATAGGGAAAACCTTTGAAATAGATCGGAAGAGATAAGGTTCCTTTTGAGTTGAGGGTTGTTGTGATTAGGTTGTATAGTAACATTATTGCTAAAATTAGGAACACCGAGGTTTGGCTAGAAGAAATTAATTGCAATATTAGAGTCAAACAAAATTATCCCTTGTCCCCTACCCTTTTTGACATACACATTGACACGCTAGAATTGTTTGGAATAACCTGTTTGTGTTGGCCCAAATCTCACTGGTCTAGTCATCACTCTTCTCCTTTACACCGATGATATTGTTCTTATGGCGAGAAATCCCTCTGATCTTGGTAACCAACTAAGTGTCCTCCAATATTTCTACTCCAAGATGGGTATGATTGTTAATATTGACAAAAGAAAATTTGTGATAATTAAATCCAAGAAGATCACATAAGATACTTTTGTATATGGCAACAAAAACTTGGAGGACTTGTACCTTCATACAAATATCTCGAAATCGATATCCACCACAAGCTTAATTGAAATTTTAGGATTGAGAAAATATGGAAAGATTATTTTGAGCTTGAAAATAGTTGTAAATTAGTGGATCTTTGGATATGAGAAAAGAATAAACTCCTCTTTGAGACTCTCATTACCCCTATTATTTTATATGGATGTGAGGTTTAAGGATTAAGATCTCTAAGAGCCATGGAGAAATATACAACAAATCCAAAATAATTTTATAACCTATAATCTCAAAATTAAAGGAAATGCATCTTATCCTATCACCATAAAAGCGAGCATTCCCTCCAATAAGAGCATGACTATCACTAGGTACATAATGTATAGGAACAAGTTAAACAACATGGAAAACAAGATGCTTCCTAAAATTGTTTCAAGCTCTATCCAAAACCATATTTGACTCAAGAAAGGATGACATATGATACATAATCTTGGTTTAATCATTGGGGAATCAAGGAAGATATCATATTACAGAATAAGGATAATATTAAAAATATTATCACATCAAAATTTGAGCATAAATTGTGGTGTGATAAAGTGTTAGGGAGAAAACTGAAATTAAGATATTATAAGGAGGTGAACAACCCTAATTTGGAAAATCAAAAGGAATTTTTGTCTTCACTAGTATAAAGAAGAAAATAAACATTGATAAAATCATTAGTGTAAAGAAGAAAATAAACATTGATAAAATAAGAACGAATTTTCATTATCTCCGTAGTGAAACTGGGCATTGGTTAATTCCCAAAATATAGTGGGATGAAAGAGTTTATCACATTTTAAACACTATGAGAGTTGAAGATGAAAAGTAATTCCTTCTAAATAGTCTAGCATATACCCATATTATATCTCAATTTCAAAATATTTGTCACACCACCAACCTACCTAACCTTTAAACTTAACAAAATTATGATGATCTTGGAACACTTCTCTTAATGTTTTTTTGAATATAGAAAAAAAATATAAACAATTCCAAGTAGTCTCTTAACTTCTTTAGGTCTAATAAACCAAATTCAGCCTCAATGAATAATAATGATCTTCATTATTTTTTTTCTTGTTAACTTGATCCATGAGAATTTAAACTTTGAATTTTATGCTTTACCTATTACTTCATAACAAAATATTAATCAATTTCCCACTCATGAAAACGGTTATGGCACGCAACTGCGTATGAGGCTCAATCATGACCTACCCCTTTACATGTGTCACAAACCTTTTAAAAGGAAGGCCCCTCAGCACAAAGAGACACACAGTCAATTCCTTCAATCTTTCTTGTTGATTTTGTTCTTGCCCTCTTGCGCCACCAGCCCGCTGTGCAGCCCTCTTCCCAGAGCTACGTTGCGCAAAAATCTCTGGGCTACGATTTATCTAGCCTGCGCTTCTTATCCCAGCTCCATCTGTCCCTCCAATCTCAATAGTTTGTGCGCACCCATTACCCCGCGTCCTCGGGCGTGTTTTCCCACTCATCATTCCCCCTGTCCACTTGCTTTTCCCCCACTCCGTTCCTCTCCCCTATTGAGCATCCTTACATCTCTATCACTCCTCTGCTTCAAGAGGCCATGGCTCCTAGGTTGCGCCAAAGAACCATTCGTGGAGGGCAGAGAGGGGCACTCCCCGGTCATTACCACCGTGGGACGGACAATCGACTGGAGTCCGTTGAAAGCTCCTCCTCAGGAAATTACGCTAGACAGAGCCCCGATCTGGATCAAGAGGAGGAGGCCCCTGTGCAAGCTTCACAGAGAGTTAGATGTGGACCTTGAAAGTCTACCATTGCGCATCAGGCGCACCTCCTGCCTCGCAAGACCAATCCTCTACCGGCTCAGGAGGATGAGGGTGATGATACAGATGTATTGATTATGGATTCTGAAGGCACTTGGACGCGCGTCCCTGACGCAGAATATCCGGTGGCTCCCATCCTCTACGCACCGATCCCCAAACCTACGTGTCCACCCACTGACACAAAGGAAGCGGCTGCGCAGGCATACGCCTTCTCAGTTCTTCCTTGTTTTTTGTCATTCCTGCTATTACCATGGAACTCCAAGTTATACTTATGCTTCCGCATATTTTGTAATTTCTTGATACACCAACGCTGCTGTGCATTTTGTAATTTCATGCTTCAAGTATTTTCTGGCCTAGTTTCCTCCATGAAGGCAACCCCAAAACCGCGCAACTAAAGCTAATATTGATTAAGCACAACTACCAACCCAACCTGTAGCATATGTATTGTTTCTCTTTTCGAATTAATATAGATTAGCCTAATTTACCAAAAAAAAAACAAAAGATTAATCAATTAAACTACTTTATAAACTCATAATCATCTTCATTATTATAAATAATAAAAATTCAACATTTAAAATAAATAACATCTTTAATTAAATTTACTTAATAACATCTTTAATTAACTTTACTAAATTATAAGTCAAAAAGTAATTATACTCTCACTCTTTATAAAACTAATCATTATTACATATTGTTCATGAGCCCGTGAGATCCACTCAACTACCTTCCACTCACACATCAATTTCTTGGTGATATCTATCTCTAAATTTCCCTTATAAACAATAATGCAAGTATTATTTAAAGAGATCCCACAAAATGGTTCAAAGAAGTATATCTGACCATAGTTGTAGTTGTCCATCAACCACCTAAATTAACAATTTATTGTTTATTAAAAACATATAAAAAAATCCAGTCAACCTTTATTTAAACAAAACTTACTTTTTCATTTATTAAATGAAAATTTTATTTATTAAAATTGTAAAAAAAAAATATTTAAAAAAAAAATATTAAATCACAGTTTTAAATTATATATACATTTTAATTTTATGAAAAATTATAATTAAATTTTTATGCACTTTGACTATCACTATTACTTATATGTGTAAGTTTATATTTATATAAAACTTCTAATTTTCTTTTAATACAATTTGACCACCACCCTTTTTTATTCTCAGGATTGCATTAATAAAGTACTTATCCTTGTTTTTAATTATTCCTTCACCATTTCTAAATTCCCCGACACTCAACATTATTTATTCCATCGTCGCATAATTCTATCACACTTATTTCTTCCGCATATTGTTGTTCTGCACATCATATTGTTATTCGCGTGCATCATTAATACTCCCTTTTTCTCACTCCCTTTTTCTCACTTCTTTCTCATGTTGTATCAAGATTCCTTTAAAATAACAAAAACATTAGTTTAATGAAGAAATAATAATAATAATAATTTAATTTTAAAATTATAATTAAATTGATTTTTGAGTTTTTAATTTATAATATAATGTTATATCAATAATTATAATTTTAATAATAAAAAAAATTTATCAACTAATATTTAAATATATGTGGATTTTACCAAAATAACCCAAACATTTTTACATTCAAATTTTGACGCCATATTGTTAAATAAATCTCAAATTCTTATATCAAATAGGACTCAAATATGTGTAGATTTTACCAAAGTAATATAGAAATTTTTACATATCAATAAATGGAAATTTATTTTCGCGATATGGATGAGATTTACATAGTTCAGCAAAACTTTAACCATGCATATGTACCAGATCACTCTCTTGGAGCAGGTCAAGATTTAGTAAATAGTAGTTTGGTAAAACTTTGAGTGTTGGTTCAATAATCGTTATCCTCTTCAATATTTGTGAAAAAATAATGAAATTTCATTATTTTAAATCATTTAAAAAGTGATATGATAATAACAACACAGGAGCTATGTGGTTAGTTTATTCACGTAAGTCTTTAAAAAAAAAATTAAAAGTAGTTTTTATTATTGAGAGGTCATAATTTTAATTTTTTTGGATTTTTTTTGCTTGGTATAATTATTACATGGAATTTATGAAGTTTTCAGTTTTTTTTTAAAGAAAAAAAGAATATATTTTATGTTAAAATTTTTAATGAATTTTTTTGTGATATTATGAATTTTTTTTAAGAAAAATAAATTTATTTTATTTTAAAATTTATAATTTTTTTAAAAGAAAATCAAATTTGTTTTATTTTAATTTTTTTATCAATAATGTGGTCACAACTCAGTTCATCTTTAATTCTTTGCTTGGTAAAATTATTTAGTGGAATTTATGTATTTTTTTTAAGAAAATTAAATTTATTTTATTTTAATTTTTTATTAATAATATATTTGTAATGAAACTCACTTCAGTTTTAATTTGTTCCATATTCTTTGCTTGGTAAGTTATTTCTTGGATTTTATTATTGTGTAGAATTTATGGATTTTTTTGAAAGAAAATAAAATTTATTCTATTTTAAAATTTGTGAATTTTTTGAAAGAAAATCAAATTTATTCTATTTTAAAATTTGTGAATTTTTTAAAAGAAAATTAAATTTATTCTATTTTAATTTTTTTTATCAATAATGCCTCACTTCAGTTTTAATTAGTGGAATTTATGATTTTTTTGAAAGAAAAACAAATGTATTCTATTTGATTTTTTTATTAATAATGGATTTGTAATGAAATTCTAACCACTAATTCTGAGTAGTGACCTCTCAATAACAAAGTTGCCAATTGAGCTAACTCTCATGAGGCTTAATGACTCCAAATTTATCAAGCACAAGAATGATCAAATCTTTCAAGGTGTAAACCTCTTTTTTGAGTGCAAAAAACTTCAGAAAATGTTTGCACCTCTATAGATTTGATCCCTCTAGACTCAGATTTCGAGTTAAGATATATCATGGTTTATTTATTTATTTTCCAAAGAAAAATCATGGTTTTATTGAACCTAAAAACCAAGGAACAAAATTACATTTTGCAGTTGACTGAAAGCATTCGATCATATCAGCCTTTCGGCCAATGCACAAAAAGAGAAAAAAACTAAAAAATAAAAATTACATAAAATTGACGAGGATAAGTGTGATAATAATCACTTAGTTTCCCTTTTTTTCTTTCTTTTCTTCCACCTTTTGCCAAACTCCTTGATTGGGAGCAGTTGATACTATTTCCAATTAGTTATCTTCCACCTTCAAGGGAACTTCTTTATCTGAATCCAAACTCTCAGATGTATGAGTTAGCTTTATGCCTCCTATTTCCCTTTGAAAGGGGATGACCACCTTTTGATGCTTTGCTACTATGATCTCTACTGCTCCTTGGATGTTTTCTCTTTCCTTATGTTGATTCCCTGGAGTTTGGATCACTACTAAATCGATGCCTTTTTCGGCATGTTTAGCAGAATCCTTCTGCTTCTCTTCTCCCTCCTCCACTTGGGAGCCTTGTTGATTTTGTGCTTGTGGTTGCTGAAGACTCTCATACATTTCTTCATCTTCATCATCTGAAGAAGAAGGATCTGAAAATTGTCATCCATTTTCTTTTGTGATCTTTCCTTTGTTCCTTTTTCCCTTGAAGGCATGAGTTCTACCATGTCTGATCGCAATAAATTTTCCCTAATTTTTCCCTAAATGTGGTATTTCTAAAGTCTATCCATTGTGTCCACTTGAAATTTTGATGAGTTAAATGAATGTGATCTGGTAGGCCTTTTTTTATCGTTTATTTAATTATTAATAATTATAATTATTTATTTTATTTTTATTTTTTTTAATGTAATTTCATGGAGTCAAAATGTTTTCATTAATAATTATAACTAGCATTTGCACCAAATGTTGCAAAGGAAACGACGTAAGACATAGATGAAGAGTGATGTGATATGTTATGCGATCTAAATGTAGCTCAACTTGAGTAAAAGAGAAATATTAATGATGTTTCCACTGGGTAATTGGGATCTCTATTTTTCCTTTATCAAGTGAAGATTTAAAAATTTTAGATATCTGAATGGTGGGAAATTGGAAGTGCAAATGTTATGCTATTGTTAAATTAATCTCTAGACTTGAATTCAAAAAAGTTTCTTATATCAATTTACATAGATAACTCTACTTTTAAAAGCATGAAGACAAATCGTTAACGGTTTATTCCTTCCCTAATGTTTATGGAACTATTTTGGCAAATGGGAGTTATAATGTCACTTAGAAAGGATGGACGATATGATCCATATACATTTTATAAATCTATAAAGGTAAAAAAAAAATCCTAGAACTTTTAGGTGTTGAGTAAGTCGCTAATGTATAAGAAATATTTTTTAAACACTTTATGTACCACATACAGCATAACATGTTGTAATACAATTATTCACTTCATGGCTTTGTTCTGATATGTAAACCTGGTTAATGTCTTTCAATATGGAGCATATGATCTGAAGATCATTATATCTTGGTCTTTTAAAGTCATGGTCTTTATAAATATATCCTTCGAATATCCTGCAAATATTATTATAGGTTTGTAATATATGGTTGTGCGATCCTAGGAGCCTTTGAAAAGGAAAGCTCTTATGAGAACCCATTATGAGTTGCATTTAAGAAGAGAAAGTTATTTAATGGAAAGATTATGAATGTATGTGTCTCTTGTGATGAGGTCTTTATTTGAATACTTTCTTGACTATGAGACTTTAATAACTAGTTTGCCCCGAAACTTTAATTCGGATACCAAAAAAAATTAGTAATGTGAGGGAAGGAGTTACTCCGTTTTTTACATCATGTTTTCATTTATCAGTCTTCGTTGTTTAGGTCCATGACTTTCTTCTTCTTCCTTTTCATTTTTTTGTTCTTTTCAAACAGTGAAATTGACTTCTATGAAAAGTTGTGATATCTGTGATAAGGACTTGAATTTAGTAAATGACAATGTCATCTTGATTGACTCTAAACTTTGATATGAAATATGAAGTATAAAAATTAATACAATAGAAATTATGGACTCTTATGAGCAGAAGAGACAATAAAGATAAACAATTCTTTATTTTGCAAGTCCACTGTAAAGAAAAACTATCATAGAGTTTGCATGAATCTGTTGCAATTAATATTTTCTAAAAACAAGATAATAACTGAATGGAAATTATATATTACCTCATCTTCATATATTATGTTTTTCTCCACTACCCAATTCTTGGTAACATATTTTAATTTGAAGCAGCATATCTGAAGATAAGCTAGGTCAATTTAAGCCACCTTTTCAACAGTTTCACGAAGTTTGAAACTATGAGCAGTGGCTAAGAGAAGAATTTTATTCAATGGTGCTAGTTGTGATATCCCTTTATTCATTTCAATACTTTTGGATATGAGTCTTCAAAATTGATATGGCTTGGGACTATAAATCTTCCACCAAATATCCTAAAATTCAAGGGAAGTACATTTACTATGATTCCTAGTAAATGGTGGAGGATATGTATCAGGAACTTCTGTGTTTCTATGGTTCAAGTTCTAATCAATAGAACAAAGGTCCAGTCTCTCCTTTTTTGTCTTTAATTTATTTTATTAATTATATTTTATCTTAATTTTCTAACCATATAAAATTTATCTCTACACAAACATAATATCTTGCGACTCATATTCACCTCCACAAATGAGCCAATAGATTTATGAATTTCCTAAATTTAAGGATGAGGATAGGATTTTAAATTTTTTTTTGTTGGCATGTGTTATGAGGAATTCTAATCTACGAATAAACTAGTCTTCCCTGAGTGTGGTGTTCCTTCACTTAGAACAACAAAAGAAAGGTAAATGTTATTTTCCCTAAAATAGACAGAAAGATAGAAGGGATAAATACCTACTTGTGATCCTTCACTCTCATTCCTCTTCTATTGTCATTCCCGTCACTCTCGATCTAGATGAAACCTGCTTGATCAATACCGGCAATCAAAGACAGCAAAAGACAACAAACGACATACAGATATACATCCTATCTACCTTAACCAAATTGAACCAATTAAATTTGAGAATACATACACATTTGAGAATGCATTTACGAGATATAAGTGCATATATGAGAGAAAGAACAGATATCTTTATTGAAATAATAGGAGTAGATTACAACCAGTGGATCAGTTCATTGTCAACCTGCTCCAACTTCATTCCGTCCTCATCACACCAAGCATCATTTTAGCAGCATAACAATACTTGATCTCTCAATAATTGAGAATCCAATAGCATAACACTACATAAATTCTTCCTCCCTTGCACTTAGACGAGTGCTCAATTTATAGGGAAATTGTAGGTAGTCTCTCAATAAATGATATTGAATGGCTTTCTAATAATATATGAGAAATGTTTCTAGGTTCAATGGTGATGGATGAACACATGTATTCGAAGTATGACACCTATGAGCTCTTCTAGAAGGCACTGGACATGTGGAAATTCCCGGAACAATGATGATTTCGCTCCCAGGAGACCAACGCACCCTTAAGTGTCGGGAAGTGCTTTGCAGATCACTGTTGCATGGGGGTAAGTTCTTTGCAACACACTTAGGCCCATTCATAGGATCTTTGATGAGTCAATGGGTCATTTTAACTATACTTCAAACATTGAAACTCTCATGAATTAAAGCCATCAATGGAATGACTTCTTCAGGGCATGTAGCAACTGAATTAGGGGATGATAAACCCTGTTCATACTGGTCTTAGGGATGATGCCCAAATTGACCTGTAATAGCATGGATTTGTTAAGTACAAAAAATTTCCTTGAATTTAGGGATAGGGATTGTAATTTAAATATATTTTTGTTAACTTGGATTTGTTTCAAGGTGAGGTGGAAATTTTAGAAAAGAGGGAAGCTAATTTTTTTAGTTATAATTTTTTTTTGGAAATTTTAAACATATATGAATTAGACTTTTGTCGATAATGTTGCCCTATGTGTTTGGTATTTGATATGTGAAGATAACATTTCTACGATAACCAAGAGATTGTTGGTGTTTTCATGACCTCTCGTTCGAGTGACTTCACACACTTTATCGAGAGCTCATGTCCCAATAGGAGCCAGATATTACCCACCTCCTATGGGTAGTATATATAGGAGAATTTTTTTATCCTAGATGGTCCTCAGTTGGTAGCTAGTAGCCCCTGGAAGCCACTAGATAGCTTAATGTGCCATTGTCTTTGCCACCTGAGCCAACCATGTGTTAGGTCAACCACTTTCAAGAATATATGTTTGAAGGTGGGCCTTCCAGCTCCAAAGGTATGGCTTGTCATTAGTATAGTTAAGTAATATTCCTTACTTGTTATGAGCACTTTTGGGCATGGATTGGAGGGGGGATTCGACAGAAAGGGTGGGTTAGGCTTGTATTCTGGTCTCCAGTGCCTGATTTCGTGGTTACCCTTGTGATGAGCTCCATCATTAGACATATTTGGAGGGGTTAATAGTCACCATTTTGCCTTCTTAGATCTATTTTTCTTGCATTTTTATTATTATTTAGTTTTATGATGATAGTATAGGTGGTGATTTAGGCTAACATAATCTAAGTGCCTAACATAAGGTTGAGTGCAAAAATCATGGATTATTAATCATTTTTATAAGGGTTTCATCATAAAGACTCGAAGGAGACAACAAAGAGGAATTATAGGAGGATTGTCCAACCTCAAAGGCAGCTGAAGGATCCCAAAGATTCTCTCCAGTAATTCAAATTTCCAAAAGCAGCTTAAGGATCCCCAAGGATTCTCTCCAGCAATTCGAATTCCAAAGGCAGCCAAGTAAACCAAAGAAGAGTGAACCCAATCCTTACTCACTGGGAGTCAAGCAAACTCAATCACCATTTTCAAGGGAGTTGTTGGTAGTTGCTCTGTAGAATAAATAGAGCAGAGATAGAGCTAGGAAGAGTCAGTGAGTTAGTCTATTCTAGTCTCGATTCCATTCAGAACTATTGTTGTGAGCTATTGAGCTTTTGTCATTATGGGAATTTTGAGGTCTAAAATGGGCCTCCTAAGGAAAATGTACAATCAAAATTCACTTTATGAGAACCAATCACATTTTAGGGTATGACATCATCCATAATGGTTGAAGTGGCATTGCTTGAGTTAAAGGTACTTACTTGTTACATTCTCAATGGTAGATAAAAACTCATGGTTAACTATGGTAGTGCTCTAAATACTTTTAAAGTCATAAGTAAAGTACTAATAATAAATGTCATTTCACACTTTTTGAATAAAATATTATTATTGTCATTTCATATTTTTTGAATGAAACAATTCATATCCTTACATAATCATTGTGTCTTTACATATTTTTCAATAAATATTGTATTTGCATATTTTTATATATTTATTTTTTAAATTATATATTCATCTCATTTTATTTAATATCATAATTCCAAATTAATTATAAATTAATATTTATACATATATATTATACATATGAAATCAAGATAAATAAAAATGTAACCTTGTAATTTTATGATAAATCAAATCTATGAATAATATTATTATAATATTAATAACAATACAAACACATTAAAATTAAAGGAAAAAGATATATTAGTTTTGTAGGATAACAAAATGTATATTAGTTTTGTATATTAAAAAATATATATATTAGATTCAACATAGTTTGACGAAAAAAAGTCTAAAATTTCATTGTATATAAATCTTATATTATACTTATAAATATAAATTAAATCTATTTTAATATTTTTTTCTTTAATTTTAAATACAATTAAATTAATTTCATTATGATTATATTAATATTATATATTATTATACATAATATTATGAAAAATATTCTAAATGTTATAGAATATATATTATGTATTATTATTTTTTTATGTTATAAATCAAATCAATTCAATATGTAATATATATAAAAAAATACATAAAATAATATATTACATATATTATATTATTTTATTGTATATTTATACATGTTACTATATAGTTTAAATAATATAAATTTTAATGAATAGTATATTATACAATTAAGAATTTATGAATTTATATTTATAAATTATTTTAAGTTATTTAAGTACAAAGGACAAATGCATTAGTTGTTCAATGATAATGACATTTTCTTGAAAATCTCATTCTTATTTATAATCACATCAAGACAATTTTTTATTAATTTTATTTTGGTACACCTTTTCAATTGAATTTAACCATGGTTACATGGATTGTGGTGCAAAATGTAAAATGCAAATTTATAAATATTATTTTATTGGTTTAGCTATTATTTTATTATTTCCTTAGGAGGCCCATTTTAGACCTCAAAATTTCCCAAATGTTTATTCAGGGATCAAACTTTCAGAGATGTATGCAATTATTCTTTTATGAAATGAGAAGACTAGTTTCATTTGACTGATTTAAGTTTCAGAGGGCTAGGCTCGTGGGTTAGGGCCAATCCATGTGTCTTAGCTTCTATGTTGTTACTATCTTTTTTTTTTTGTCATTTAGCTAGTTTTGATCTTGCCATTTAAGTTAGATATGCTTTTGATAAGTTTCATTACTGTTTAGTTTTTGTTTTGTTGTAGTTTTAATTGCTTATGCGTAGTAAAATAGAGGGAAAACTCCAAAAATTGTGGTCAAGTCTCCCCCTCTCATCTATATCAATAGAGTTCGAGCAGGGTAGACCTTCCCACAGGCTAAAATTGCTTTATGTTTGAAGTTTTGGGAAGAATTTGTATTACCAAGTCCAAGCCTTTCTTTCATTGTTTCATCCCGCATTTCTGTCTGTTTCCTGTGCATGACCCCGCAGTTGTGTCTCACTTCTGAGCACTACTCTTACGCCTCCATTCCCCTCCTTTTCTGGTCATCTTAATGTTGTACTTACCTCTTCTTTGCCTAATGCACTTATGCCCTTCAAATCTTTATTTCTCTGTTTTTTTCATTCACGGCCGTCTTACCCTTTTTATGCAAAACACATGAAAAACCATTCAAAACCACAAAAAAAAACCAACCTCCGCCTTTGCTCCTCGATTCTCCTACCACCGTACATCGCAATCGCACTTTGCAGCTCTTATCTTTTGCCTTGAAGACTTACTGCTCTCCTTCGTCGATTTCCTGCCTTATTATTTTTTTTTATCGGTCATCGTTATCGGACTCGTTTTAACACAAAAACGCTTGAAAACCATCTAAAACCCAACCTCCGCCTTCCTCCTCAAAATACCCGCTATCGTACATCGCACTTTGCATATCACAACATTTACATGTTACCTTTAATGCTTACCACTCGATTCTTGCGATTACAATATTGTGAAATCACAAATCGCATCATTTACCTTTTTCGCATAACACTTACAGCTTATTCTGTCAATGAGATGACTCTGCCACGTCACTCGTTGCACTTCGCTGAACTTACCACATCACAGATCGCAACCTGTAACTTTTAGCTTTTACCTTTAATCACGTACTGCTTGTTCTTGCGATTGCGACATTGCGAAATTACGCCCCATCGTTGGTCCCACCGCCACGTCATGCGTTATAAATCGCACTTCTCACATTTTAGTTCGTTCTGTTAACCTTTACCGCTATCCCTTTAAACTTGCGAAGTTGTGATTGCGACATCGCACATCGCAAATTTTCCCTCCATTGCACTCTGCCACGTCACTCATCGCACTTCGCTGAACTTACCACATTGCAGATCGCAGCCCGTAACTTTTAGCTTTTACCTTTAATCACATACTACTTGTTCTTGCGATTGCAATATTGCAAAATTGCGCCCTGTCATCAGTCCCACCACCACGTCACGCGTCGTAAATCGCACTTCACACATTTTAGTTTGTTCTGTTAACCTTTACCGCTATCCCTTTAAACATGCGAAGTTGTGATTGCGACATCGCACATCGCAAATTTTCCCTCCATTGCACTCTGCCATCACACTTTTGAGTTATGTCCGCTCCAAAGCCATTTCTTCCATATTATAAGGTTTTATAAGGTTTTAACCCCAGCTTTCCACTTCTAAGCCCTGTTTCATGCGCTAAGCTCTCAATTCACCACTTTAGCCCTTTTCTTCCCTCCAAGCTGCAAATCAAGCCATTTTAAAGTAGAATTAAGTCATGGATAGTTTAGTTTCATGGATATAAGCATGTTAGATAGACTATAGGATAAGTAGAGTGCATTTCACTAATTTTCTAAGTTAAGTGTGGTTTAGAATTAGTTTCCTTTCTGCCATTTATTTTCAACAAGTTAAATTAGTTCCCTTCCTGTCATTTCCTTTCTGCAAATTAAATTAGTTTCATTATTGTCATTTCTTTTCATCAATTTAGTTTAGTTTCCTTTCTTTCATTTCCTTTCAGCAATTTTCTTTGCATTTCTTATCATATTTTAAAAAATAGCACCCTTTTGTAAAGCAGAAGAGGATGACATGAACATAGTGCATCTGATGTGCATATAGCACTGTCACCTCCAATTTTGTACGAACCTCGGGTTGATAAAGAAAAATAGGGCAGCCCCTAGGAGTTGCAGCACTCTTGGTGCAATACCAGGGCTCACCACCTTGTATCCTAGTTTCGTGGGATATCCTTTATTGACCATATGGATTTTGGGTTGGCACTACATGGGAAATCCTAATTTTGGTTGCATGGTCCCACTTCACGATACCACCTACATCACTCATGTTACACTCATTTTAGCCCCATTCATCTATTTTCCCATCCAGGTCCAGATAGGGTTAGTCTCCCCCTCCCCTTATCCACACCTTCGGTCTGGCCCAAAACGATGCCTCAAAGGTTGATGTAGCTAAAAAGAAAATAAAAAGCATAATTTGGCCATTCTCAATACGAAATTTACCACAAGATGCAAAAGATCGTCGAGTCAGATAAATTTAGCACGTGGGAAAAAGACAAACATGAAATCTACCCCTTATCCATGTCCATCACCCTAGTTCTTATGGGCCCTATATGAGCTCCCTCTATCATTAAGGAACCTATGATTGTCCCAACCATGGTGGGAGATGAACTGTCCCACTTAAATGGGGTTAGACACTGCTACATATTACACACCATGATCTCATCCCTTAGAGCCCAGAGAAGTTATGAAGAAAAATCAATAAAAGGAAAAAGTTGTATGAATAATGGTGGAAAAACAAAGGTCGTGGTAACTCATGTAACATGATTTTCTCCCTCCGACACTCATATACCCGAGTGTGGGCTTACCTTATTTTAGCTACTCACGCACCTTGACATGTCGTCTGGATGTTTTCCCTTCTCCCCACTCCATTCCATCATTATATCATTTTCCAACTACCACTTGAGGGATGTACCATCGACATGTCACCCCCTATGAAGGTTGAAACCACCTAATAGGGTCCTTGGTTAACCCCCTATTGAGCATAGAGAAACTTGTACGTACGAAAGCCCATTATGGAAGGGCATGCCACCATGAAGTGCCCCATTGATTCCATGACTTGTAAGCTATTTTACTTGATTATTCTGATGATTTGTTTTATTGGAGGGCAAGGGGACACATTGGATTTTATGTAGGATTGCAAGTGGGTCTCCATTTGGAACTTGGTCTCCTTATATGATCAGGAGCTCAGTATTTAGCCAAAAATTGAAAGTGATCAGAAATGCTTCAGACCAGAACGACCGGATAGAGCTCGTCACTAGGATTCCAACGCAACTTGTTTCATCAAAATTCGAATTCGTATGAGTGATTTATGGTCTGCTATTCATTTTCCCAAACAGGTAAAAATTGTGCAGAACAGTGACAGATTGATGATTGGGCAGTCCAGTCAACACCTCGGGAATTTATAGGCCAATGGGGAAGGACATGTGGCACAACTGAGAGCCAAAGCATTATAGCGGATAATATTCAGTTGGAAGGCGCATGCATTACATATTTCAAGGTCAAGGTTGGTCGCATATTTATTTAAACAAAGGTTGGGACTAATGGCTAAAACCATATTCGAATGAAAAGACAACATATATCCGCAACATATTTCATTAACCCAAAGTATTAAACCTTGGTCCAAAGCATCGGCGGATTTAACCATCTCACATCAGCAGTTTATGAGTGGAGGAAATAAGGCAACAACAAATGAATTGTGATTTGTGATTACACAATAACTGACATCGCGATAAGGTGGGTCCTACCAATCACATCGTGGGTTTTTAGGAGTAGGCAACATAAAGCGTTAACAAGGTGGCAGAATTGCGATGACATATATCACATCGAGGTATTGCAAGACGCAGTAGGAAACATAGAATGATTTATAGCGGGGCCACGATCTACAATCTGTGATAAGTGACTGCGATGCAATGCGATCTGTGGAGATTTGAAAGCGCTTAACCCCAGTTAAACAACACTTATCTTAACATTAATCGCATACTTATCTTGGCAGCGCCTTTGGCGGACTCACTAGATTCGGCTGACTTCTACATTTGGTGGAGTTAACTAGCCGGATTCCAGATTTAGTGGAGAAATAGTAGGAGAATTTTTTTTTTCCATAACTGAGGTTATTTTCAACCAATTTAGGCTCAGGAAGATTCATTCTTGGTATATTTTGATGTTTTGGAACCATTGAAGCAGGATGCATAGGCAATGGGAGACTGTAAACAACACTTTTTCACAATTGAAGCTAACATGTAGGCCCACACTATGAAGTTGGACCAAGGAGATGTAGCCTAGGAGGGGTGAACTCCTTCATCAAAAAATTGTGTATTTGTCTCTGTTATTTGTGCTTGTTGTGTTTTATTATGTTGTTGTTCAGCAATGATTTTACATTCTTTTAAGTTCATTAAATACACTTAATCTCACCAAGTTCAATGAATTGTCAATCATAAACACATGTATAAACCCTTGTATGATAAGAAAACCAAAGCACTTTCATGTTAATTCTGCAACTGATATTAGCACAGCATTAACTAACAATCAATTTCATATCACTATATGGGGCCATATCCCTGCAGAGGGTCACATTGGCACTTGGAGGGTGAGCGTTAAGAGCCATGGGCCTCCACCATAGCAAATATTACTTCATGGATCCCCAAAAATACGCATTGATTGCTCGTGTTCCACCATTTTGGGTGAGGAAGATGCACTTGGTCCACCACGCCAAATCGGCTCCACAGTTGCACCAAACACTTGGTAGATGTTCTAGGGTCCAGAGGATGTCCCTCACTGTAGAGACGGGGCTAATGTCATCATCCTAGCCCTTAAAAATGATCTACAAGAATATTCAATCCATTTAGAGACCCATGAGGATGTCCTTGATGCCCCCACACCCACTTGGGAGCACCACAAGTTCTTGCTTGGAAAAAAAATGGGCCAATCCCTTGTCCACTATGTTGGGAGTCCATTTCTTCATCATGGCACCCTTTGGACTTCATTAGGACTCCTCATAGGACCATAGGCTCAATTTTATGATCATTTGACCCTCTTGAGACGCTTATTCATGTATTATTGAGCTATTTTGTGGGCTTATCACCAAAAATTATTGTTATTATGCACATTAGTTTATTTGAGGGGCTAAATTAGGCCAAATTAGCTAAATAAAATTCATAGAGAGTGTATAAATAGAAGTGATGTGATTCATTTTGATCATCATCACCTGAATTTGGTCTCTCGCTTTTATGAGATTTGTGTTATACTTCTTGGAGGATGAATTTGGATGTAATGGATGAATTTTGATGTTTCGATATTACTTTTTTGTCTTGGAGCTTCATTATTGGCATAATATGATGACTAGGTATACTCTTTCGCACATATGAGTACTCTTTCCATGATTATTCTTGTTATTTACTTTATGACATTGATGTTGCTCATATTTTCGCTATATTAGATCTAAAATTTATTGCTTCCCTTATGTAAAATTGTGGAAATTTAGTCTTTATAGTGTTGCATCATCTTGTGTAGCATTTGTAAATGGGTGAATGTTCCTAAATATTGTTTCTATTGAAAATATCTGGATAAGTCATTGATTATTTCACATTGAAGTATGAACTCTCATAGTAGTTGCTCTCATGCCCTTATTGCCATGCGAAGTTGTCTAGGAGGCTCCTTCATTGGGTAAAGCTCTTCTAAACACAAATTTCATATTGACTCCATATTCCCCAAAGGATTAGGCACTAATCCTCCATTGATGATCACTCAAAATAATATTTTTCTGACCTTTCTCTATTTTTTTCTAGGCCTAGCCTACATAGGTCACATAGGGCATAAATTATCTCACAATTTATCCATCCAAACACTTTGATTTTTGGCCCACGACTGCACTGGTGTGTCCTCCAGAAAACCTCTAAATTTTTATCAATTCTAACAATGGGATCTTGAGATATAACAAGCCCTAGTTCTAGGACCATTTTTTGCCTTAGGTTCCCTGGGCTAGTGACCTCATTTGGATCATTGCATCAAGTTCAAAGAATTTTTTCCTTTGATCCATTGTTCTTCCTCAATTTGGTCAAGCACACCCTTGGTTGATCAATTCCATCCCCTTTGACCTAATTTTGGGTACACTTTGTATCATGTGGTCCCGCTTCTTATCAAAGCTAATTCTTCAAAGACCATCTAGAAACCAAGTTTCCAGAAGGATTTCAAGGTCTAGTAATATCCTTGGAAATTCATATACTCAAACCCTAGTAAATGAAGGCCCATGCCATCCTAGCCTAGATGCCTACAACATCCACCTTTAAATAGAGATGTGAACCTAGTGCATGAGAGAGGTTGCAGGGAAAACCAATCATGGAATTCACATTGTCCTGTAGAGTGGGGAGCTTTGAGCACAAAAAATCAAAGCCAAATGGGTCATTAGAAACAAGATAAATTATCTTATGTCCAATATTTGCAAGCTTTTCAGTTTGATTTTCTCTACATGGTGGAATTTTGTGTTTGGTGTACACGCTATCTTGGTGGCGTTGAGAAGTATTGGGTTGTTTTGGCTAGTTTCTTTTTCATTTTCCACCCAAAGTTACCCCTGGAACAGCCGCTTCCATTATTACTTTCCCACCTCATCCCTTGGTTCGCCTGGTGTTGGGTAATTTAATTGACTGTTAAATTACTTGCATTTATATGTCAATCCAATTACGTGAGCTTGTGAAGTACACTACACCATATGTGCTAGGAGATTAGCTTTCAGTATTTATGCATAACTGAAATGAATTGGAAACTTCAAATGGAAATTAGATTCTTTAATATAAACTATGAAAATACTAAGTTTTTGGAAAGGAAATTAATGTTAAACTATAAAAAAAAAAAACAAACAAACAAACAAACGAACTTAAAGATTATTGATGTAGGAAAACATGAGATTTTACCCTATGAAAGCATGGATATTTTGTTCTAAAAACTACAAACTTTAATCTATGGAATCATGAACATTTTATTCTAAGAAATAATACATTTAATCTATGGAAATCATGAGTTTTTAATCTATGATAAGCTTAACAATTAATCTATGTAAAACAAACCATTCATGATAATATGAAAGAAATGGAAAGCATCATTACTATTCTCACATATCTCCAGGGGGGACTCTTGAGGACTGCAAGGTGTTGAAAACTCAAATCAAGAGAAGAGATCTAAATCACTAAATTCATTCAGACTTGCACCATATAAAAAATTATATTCAATGAAAAAAATAGAGTTCTTCTCCTTCAATAAGCAACAACAATTACAAATTAAGATCATCCTTGACATCTCTGATCTCTCCTCTCATCAAAGAGACTACAATTTATAGAATTTTGCGAGAATTAACAAATTCAGAATTTTCTTGCTTGAATTTTGGTCATGAGATCAAATCAAATAATATTTCATGGATTTTTGGATAAAAATCAGCCCATATATGATCAAACTTATCTATATGCCACGAATTTTCTAAAGAACATCTTGTTCAGGCCTTTTTGTTGATTGTGCATTAAATGAAAAATTGAAAAAATCGTGTATCCACGTAATTTGCAAAATAAGGCTCCAAATAACTTCAAAATCTCTCAAATGGTAACTAAATTGAGGAAAATGCTCGTACCCAACCTAATTGGCTTCATTCTGAACAAAACCAATGTTTTCGTTTTCCGAAATTCGCTTTCATTTGCTCCAAAAAACACGTTTGAAGTCTGCTGGTCAAAACTGTTGTGTTTTTCCCTTGAACTTTTGCTGGAGGTCCACATATGCAAGCTGGGTGGAATTTGGCCAATACAAATCCATATTGGAGATTCTAGAAACCAATTCCAACTGTCAAATTTCCATCTAGAGTGGTGCTACTACCTCAACCATGGAGATTGCTACAGAAACTTGAACTTCCTAAAATGTCATTAGTAAATCTATGAAAAAATATTCTTAATTCATTAAAAATAATGGAAATAATAATAATAAACCATGTAATCATGTATGCGGTAATTTGGTTCATTTATGAAGAAATATGATTTAAAATGATGACAATGGGTGAATGGAATGATGCGAAAATGGATGGTTTCATCAACAAAATTATGACAAATTGGAGGCCCAACATTACCCCACACTGGATATTTTGCATGTCCGTGTAAACAAAGCATTACAAAGTTTCATAATCTAACTAGTTCCTTGTGTTCCTTTATTCTATCATTTCAACCAAATCCTTGACCAAAGCCCCAAGAGAGCAATATTGACCATCTATCTCAATAAGATGCACTTTTCTCTCTCTGTTTTTCAATATTACTAAGCTGGTAGCATAAATTTTTGTTTCTACACTTGCTTGTTGTGTCATTAGAGTAAGAAAGAAGAGTTACCCATCCTTCTTTAAAATTCGAACAATTTGAAGTCTTCATATACGAGGTTACTCATGGATGCAATAGAGGTAGAAGTGACACCTATTGATTTGTTTGTTTATTAATAAAAACAACCCTTCATTTTTTATTATATGCATCTTGTGTGAAAAGAAAGGATACCTACATAGTAGCATATCTAAGTACTTGTCACTATTTTAAGCCTTTTCAAATATAACTCTTTCAATAACTTGGAAACAACTTACAAGTTTCTTGTCACTAATTAATTTTTCTCAAATTGTTCAAGCCTTGGTAGAATATTGTTAGGTCCATATATTACTAGTGATATCCCTTATTGTGTTAGTGTAGCCCCCTTATTGTTATTTCTATACCCTTGTAGTCCCCATATTGTTATTATTGTGCCCCATAAAACCCCACTATTTTATTGTTGTGCCCTTGCATTATTATTGTTACGTTGGCTAGGATTATATTGTGACTCCATGAACTCTTATTTATAGAAAGGAGGTTTTGTCATTTGAATCATCCAGGAATTTTTCATTTATGTAATGTAAAGGAGGTTTCCCCCTCGAAGTGGTTGATTTATAAGGCATTTATCTCTCTTTTCTTCTATTTTTGGAGCTGGTTTCATAACATTTGGTATCAGAGCTTTGGATTCTAGGATTTCGCTGCTTCAAACAGGTCATCATGGAATTTTCGCTATAACATTTTTTTTACAAAGGTTTAGAAGCTAAAAAAAAACCCATTTGCGAAGAAATCCTGAGAAACGTCGTGTAAAAATTTTAGATCTTGGTTCACAATATTTTTGGAGATATGATATGTGGAATCTAGAGTTTTTGCACACTCCCGGATTTCGTCTCAAAGAGGTGACCTTAGGAAAATCGTCATAAATCTCTCTCTAAGCATAATATTGGAATTCTGTAAAAATTGGATGAAACTAAATGGATTTTAGTTTCCTGTGTATAAATTTCAGATCTAAAATAGGAAACAATGACACATGGTACGTCGTACAAGTTCGCTCTACTGAACCAGTCCATAATTAGGACATTGTGGGAGATTGGGCGTAACTTTGTCTTGAAGAATCCAAATTAGGTCAGACTTGGAGCATTGGAAAGAGAACTCAGAGAGATAATATAGGATATAAATTCAGATCTTCAAGATCCGAAATAACAGAGATAAATTAGGTTCAATATAGACCTCCTAAAAAGCAAGAAAAAGGTGTGTATTTTTAAACAAGTTTGCATAAAATTTGTTTGAAAAATCAGTTTGAAGTGATTCCAAGGGCATATTGAATCATAGATATTAGTATTGAGTTATATAATGCCTCCCAAAAATAAGTCCACACCCTTTAAGCCCTCAAAAATCTCTACTATGACGCATGAAGATGAAGAATTGCAGTATGATATATCAAAATTACGGTACCAAGTGCAACAAATTTCGATCTTACAAAGAGAAATCAAAGATGACATATATCGTTTAAAAGCAAAAATGAAGGCTAATTTGGACAGTTTGAAGGATAAAATGAAAGCTAATATGGATGATAAATTAGTGTAATATCACATCGAGCATCAATAACAAGTTCTCCAACTCTCAAAGGATAACCTAACTTTAATGCGGAATCAAATGAAACAACAAGAAGATCAACATCGCAACAAAAGAAGTTTTGAAGCAGTCACATAAAAAATAACTCAACAACTACGAAATCAATCAATTTCAGAGTATCTCAACAAGTGGAAGAACTTACCCGTTGAATATTCCACTTGGGAGGATGAGAATTTTATACAGAAGCATCAAGAAATAATAAAGTGTTGAGGACAACACTTGTTTGAAGGAGAGGGTCATGTTAGGTCCCTATATTACTAGTGTAGTCCCTTATTGTGTTAGCGTAGTCCCCGTACTGTTATTGTTATACCCCTGTAGTCTCCATATTGTTATTATTGTGCCCCATAAAACACCACTATTGGTATTGGTGTGCCCTTGCATTATTATTCTTAGGTTGGCTAGGATTATATTGTGACCCCATGGACTTCTATATATAGAAAGTAGGTTTTTTCATTTGAATCATTCAAGAATTGTTCATTTATGTAATGTAAATTAGGTTCCCCCTCGAAGTGGCTTATTTCTAAGACGTTAATATCTCTTTTATTCTATTTTTGGAGTTGATTTCATAACAAATACCATATTGTGAAAAACACATCAAGACTTTTACTCCATCTATAAAATATGCTTTCCATCCTTGTGAAGTTCATCCCATTAGTATGGCTAGAAATGATCATAGATTGAAGCCCATAATGATTGTCTTATTATCATCCATGCAACTAATCCTATTTCAACAATGTTATCAAATAGTTTCTTCAAGAACTCACAAACTAATGAATGAAGAAGACTTCGCAATGTGAAGCTTTGACAAGATCAGATGCACATAACACAAAATAAGAGTTGTTGGTGAGGGTTATACAACTTATGAAAGCCTAAAATATGCTTCCAAGTGATTTCAAGAGTGTGAACAAAGCCTTGTTGCAATCTTCTTCTTCTTCTTGTGGCTTTGTACTTATCATTTCTTGGCTTCAATTAAAAATATGAATATGAGAAATATGACACATAATTTAAGTGCCCTATGTACCTTTTTATCACGTGCTACAAACATGTACCATGAAGTCAAGTTTTCCTATATGTAAAATAATTCTTTTTCTCAAGAACATCATGTTGATGGACCATTAAGGAAAGCATTGATTAACAAGAAGAGAAAGTTTAAACAAGAGAGTGGTGAAAGCATAGAAGAACATCATTATGACCATGGAAAATAATGAGATGATTGCATGGGTGGCAAGACTTTTGGGATTTATTGTTAAAGGGTATGATAAAACATAATGGGTTATAAATTTGAACTGCATGTTTACAACAGCTTTTCATCCAAAATTTCTAGAATTTTTAGCAAATTAAAAAGTTTAAAGCTAGTTTTACCTCAAGTTTACCTTTTGGAATTGGATAAGAGAACACTATTTGATGGCCAATTTGGTGTTGATTTTTCTTAGGTACTTTGCTCCATGATTCGTTGACCACCACATTGACCTTGTTCCACAAAATGTATCTTTTTCATGTAGCATAATTGTTTGTCCAATTTCTCTCAAATGGTACATCAAATTCTCCTAAAATTTTCTGAAGTTGTTACTATTAATATTATGAATCTTCCCACAAAATATCTCGCCCAATGGGTGCATGGATATCGAGAAAAGTGATAAATTGTTGTAGGTGAAAGTGTCCAATTTATTGAAAAATACACAATGAAATTTCCTAAAATTTTGAGTATTTATTTACCATGACTCAATGCATTTACCATAAAAATTTCAAGACCAATGAATGCACGGTTTGCAAGTTATGATCAAATCAATTTTTGTCTTGTTTCACCCTTCATGCTACCCAATGTTGCAACAAAAACATATGCCATAAACTCATTTTCAGGCCAAATTGAGTGCTTCAAAAGGGAAACAATGTATTTTTACCTTTTCTACCGCTAAATGTATTCATAATCCACTTTTCATGACTAAAAGGAGTTATTGTGCAAAAATACCAAATTCTGTCCTAATTTGTGCACGGTGATAAGAATTAAAAATTTGCCTTAAAAACCCACTTGAAATGCCCTTCAAAATTGCTCTTTTTTGAACTTTGTCAATGTTAAACTCAATTTACCATATTCTAAGAAAACCTAGAAGCTCATATCAAGTTGCTACAACAAAAAAACAAGTTGTTACAACAATAGTTGTAGTTGTTGCAGAACATGCCAATTTTTGCAGAAATTTGTTTTCTCCAAGTTTGAACTGTTGATTTGGATTGTGTATTGCATGTTGAAGTAGAAACCATGAAACGTAATGCATACTGAATGAAATGGGCCCAATTTTATGGTTTTTCTTGAAAATGAAATGAATGAAAAAAAGTTGTAATGGTGTCATCGTGTTGTTAAATGATAAAAAAAGATGAAACCAATAAAATATACCGTTGCAATTTGTTTTTGATTCCATAAAACCATATAGTCTTCATCAAAACCAATATTCATGGTAAAATTCTTACCATGCGATTGAATGTGTCAAATTCGAGCATGGGAAGAAATCATTGGATTACCGATCAATAATGAAAATTGTTAACCAATGCGAGAAAACTCACCAATAATGTAAATGAGTGTCAAGGTACCTGAGTGCGTCTTGACAAGGAAAAATGAATGTGTTGAAGTCAAGTCACCTACAAGATCTGACAATCAAGAGACATTTTTGTATTCCCATTGTTGACAACGAAGAGGCCTTCCATTGATGTATGCAAGTTCCAAGGCACTCCAAATAATCTATGATCTTGATCCCAAATAAGGTTTTGAGGTCGATGGGACAAGATCTCTTGGAAGGTGGAACTTAAGGAATCCCACATCAACCAACTCGAGCATAGAACCAAAAATGATTTTAAGAACCATAGTAAAAGATTGAAACCATCATAAAATTACATAAATTATTGTGAACTTTGCTCGTCAGTTCCCTAGTTTTCAAAAAAATCTCATGTCCAATTGCACCAGCAAGCTGGTTTTCACAATAAGACTGATTTTTCTCTTTTTTATTTTTATTTTTTATTTTATATATATCTATCCTAATCTACTTGAAAAGGAAATCTCGTTCAAGTATATGAATACTTCCAATGGAACCATGTGTGTAACAAGATGATAAATAAACTCATATGCAGGTTTTAAATATACTCTTTGATATGTACCAGCATATGAGATACCAACTGCCTTGATTGAGATGATGTCAGAAAATACTGAATAATTGAGTTTTGGGACCCAATGACTATCTTGAACCAAGATTCTATGTAATCTTGTCTTCCTTGGCTTCCTACTATCACGTCATGCAATTCTTCAAATATGTGATCCCCATTCATAGAATCTGGTGATAGGTATGCATGAAACTTTTCAATCTTAGGTTCAAACAACATATCTTCTTCAACGAGCATCCATGATTCTTGGACCTTATCTAAATCTTCTTCTTCTAGTTATTATTATTCAATGGAAGCTGGAGAATCATTTTGCAATACCTCAATGTTGTAAGTGGATTGAGGTGTTTATTCTTGGGGATCTGAAATGGTTGTGCAGGTAGTGGAGTGGGAATGGATATTTGGGGTGCTTGTTTAGATGGTAATGGGAAAGGTTGAATTTAGGTCAAGTAATGGTGAAACTGATGTTGTTGCGGAGGTGAATGGTATGGATAAAATTGATATTGGTATTGAGGATAGTGAGGAAAATATTGAGGATATGATGGATTTCCTCTGTAAGCCCTTGCCAACCTTGTTTCCAAGATTGGTTTTGAGGTTGGGATTGAGATGGCCAAGGTTTCCAAGACAAGGGTGTTTGCCAGTTACTTTGATATTTTTTTGCATAACCTTGGAATTGTGAAATAAGATCTGGCATCATACTAGGTTGATGAGGGTTCCATGGTCTTATTGGAGCTACATACTAGGATTGTTCCAGTGTTTGAGTTGCTCCCTGTTAAACTTCCTTTAACCCTGGTAATGATGGGAAATATTTAGTAGTATGTCATCATGCACATCTTTCACAAATTTTAATGTTATCAAGTGGAAATTTATGCAAAACATGTTTCTTTCTACATTTAGGGCAAAATATAAATGAAGTAGAATTCTCAAATTTTTGTTGGTTTGCATTCTTAGGATATCAATTTGTTCATTTAAATTACCAAGAATGTCTAGAAAATTGTTGAGTTCAGTTTGACTTACTAATCCTCATGTCGATTTACTTACTCTTGCAATAACTGGATCTTGAGGGGATCTTCCATACTTTTCTTTTCCTCTTGATATATTCTTGCACAGTTCACAAATATCTTGAAATGACAATTGAGAGACATGTCATTTTCCCACCAAGTAAAGAAGATCAATCCATTCATCCTTTATAGAATTTATTAGGAGAGTTTTTAATGTGTCTGATCATAAATAATGCAATTTAGATCTTTTTACATTATAAGTAAATCTCTTTGGTGAGCCCTGGCATTGCACCAAGAGTGTTGCAACTCCTACGGGCTGCCCTACTTTACTTTATCAACCCGGGGTTCGTACAAACTTGCAGGTGACAGTGCTATATACACTACAGATGCATTCTACTCATGTCATCTTCTTCCACTCTACGAATTAAGAGTGCTACTTCTAGGGGTTCTCAGTGAATTTTGTCACACTTCAATGAAACTAAACTAAATTGCATAAAGGAAATGACAGAAGGGAAACTAAAATAAATTGTTGAAAAGAAATGACAGGAATGAAACCAATTTAATTTGCATAAAAGGAAATGACTAAAAATAAACTAAACTAAGTTTCACCTAGCTAGGCCAATCGGCTAAACACACCCTACTTATCCTCTGATCTATTTATCATGCTATCATGCTTCTAACAATGCAACTATTCATGATAAACTAGACTTGACAAAGTGTGGCTTGCAGTTTGGAGCAAAACGGGCTAAAGATCCTAATGGAGGGCTTGAACAGATGGGACAAGGCTTAGAGGTGTGGAAAGAGGGGTTTGAACCTTATTAAAACTTTATTATAGCGCAAAAATGCTTCCGAGTAGAATGATTTGAAAAGTGTGATGACGAAGTTGTGATGGAGGAGGGAAGTGCGATATGCGATATCGCAATCACAATATCGCAACGTTGGAGGGATAGCGGAAGTGTTGTTCGGGAGCGGGAGTGAAATGCGAAATGCGATGGGGATAAAAACTGCAAAGTTCAAAATGCAACGGGATAAAAGTTGCGAAATGCGAGATGCGATGGGGAAAAAGTTGCGAAGTGCGAAATGCGACGGGTGACATGGCGGTAGGACCAGTGGCAGAGTGCGATGATAATATCGCAATCGACGTCGGGAGTGGTAAGTCTTAAAGGAAAATTGGAAAAGGTTGCGAAATGAGATTTTCGATTTACGATGTGGCGGAGTATGGAAAATTATCGCAATCGACGTTTGGAAATGGTTAGTGTTAACGGAAACCAAAGAAAAATGCGATTTGCGACGAACGAAGTACGGTAGCGCGAGATTCGAAGAGCAAAGGCGGAGGTCAAATTTTAATGGTTTTCAAGTGTTTCGTGTTAAAAGGGGTAAGGCAACCGTGACCAATAAAAACAAAGGAATAAGGTGATCTAAATGTTTTAAGTGCTTTTAGGGATAAAAGGTGGGTGCAACGGTTAGAATAAGCGGAAAAAAAGAGGGAATGGAGGGCGTAACAATAGTGCACAGATTGTGAAGACAGAGAGGGAAAATGAAGCGGGGAAGCATCACGGAGCTTCTCTAGGGCTTTAACGTTAATTCTTGCAAACAACTTTGCTGATCTATGCACGAAAAATAGACAAATGCGTGAAAATACAATACAAAAGGAAGGCTGAAAATGGTAATGCAACTCTACTTTCAATATCAGAAACAATGAATAGGAATAAGTTTTTAGGTCTATGGGAAGGTTCACCCTCCTCAAGCTCTATTGACAGAGATGAGAAGGGGGTTTTGATCCACAACTTTTTGGTCTTCCTCTATTCTATTACTCTCATAACAAAATTAAAAACTACAGCAACACACTGAAAGAAAAAACTAAGCAGCAATGAAACTATCAGAAGCAAAACTAATTGAATGACAGAAAGAAAACTAGCTAAATGGCAGAAAGGAAAGAATGGTAACAGCAGAGAAGCTAAGGCACATGGGTTGGACCCTAACCCATGAGCCCAGCTCTCTAGAACTAAATCAGTAAAATGGAGTCTGTCTGTTCATTTCAGGAAGAGAATAGCCTTGTTATATTTCTGAAAGTTTTAATAACTGAGTACAACAATAAAAAGCTTAATAGCTTGCAACAAAAGTTTTGAATGGAATTGAAGAATCCTTCCTAGCTCTATCTCTGCTCTATTTATTCTACAGGGCAGCTACCACCAACTCCCTTGAAAATAGTGATTGAATCCACTTGACTCCAAGTAAACATAGATTAAGTGCACTTCGTCTTCAGTTTTCTTGGCTGTCTTTCATATTTAAGGAGGGTGGGCAACCCCCTTGAATCTCTCAAAGATTTCTCCATAATTTCTTGATATTGTGCTCATTTATTCTTTAATATTGATCTTCCAGTGATCAGGAGATCATATCCAAGATATGCAAACTAATCAAAAATGAAAGTGTTCAAAATTGGTTTCAATTTGAACGACTGGAAAGGTCTCGTCTCTTTTATTCTAGCACCGTGAACGGTTCTCAAAACTGAGGTCGTATGTGAAAGTTATGAAGGTTTGAAGTCTCCAGTAAACTCCATTTTTCAGTTGACCAAGTTTGAATTTTTAAACTTTGGAAAAAAAAATTTTAAAAAAGAATATTCCAAGGAATATTTTGGGAATATTCCTCGAAATATTCCATTCGGACGTATCAGATGCAGACAAGTGGCAAATTCTTGTTCGTTTGTGGATTGATTTCTAGTTTGATGGGCCAATCAGAGGGTGCCACGTGGCAACCCCAGAGGCCACCACGTGGCCCCAAGCTAGAGAAACTTTGGCATATTAAAAACTTGGTTAGGTGCTGTAGGATCCGAAACCTAGTCGATGGACAAACAACCAATAGGCCCGACCGCCCGAGCTACGGAAAAGATCTTAACAACATTGGGTTCCGCGTTGTATTTGTTGTTTAAAGTTTTAAACAACGGAAAATTAAAGGGCTAGCCCTGATGGCACATGACCCTACACCCATAACCCAAGCCTTAAGGCCTTTAACTCCAACTTTTTATGCGGCAGTTACCACGCGGTTAGACCGTTCCATGTGGCCAGCACTACACATGACATTTATTATAATGTTTTTTCAACGGTTTGGGCGGCAGTCACATATGACCGACCCCTCTTAAATTTAATGCCAACCATAATAGTTGCCACTATGTTTGGTGAAATTCCACCTTTTTTGGACTTTTTCCAACTTTGGTGCTCCTAACTGGAGCTATTCCACTTTTAGTGGGGTTTTGGGGGGACATTGGGCAGTTTTCTTTGGGAGACCGTAAATCTCTCATTATTGAACCAAATTGGATGAAATTTTGGTCAATTTTCGGTCTCTTCGACCTCCGTAGAACTTTGGGATAGGTTTCAGGTCAAATGGAGGTGATCTTTAGCAGATTTTTCTTCAGGGAAGATGAAGGAGCCATCAGGGCCACCATGAGGCCAAATCAGTTTGAGGCCTAGCCAGGGGAGCTAGAGTCCTTTTCCAGAGTTCCAATAGTCTAAATTGGAAAATTTAGATGTTATGAATCTGATGAAATGGTTTTAAAAGCCTGTAGAGAACATTTGAAGGCCGAAAAGCTTCAGTAAAGTTATAGGGGCCATTAGTGCCATCTTTTGCCAACAGTAGTGCAGGGCTTAGAAAGAGCTGTTTGAGACCATATGCAGTGAAACAGTGATCATTATTTACTGAAAAAATCATTATAAATATATTTACATAGGTTTCAGCAAGTGTTAAAGACCTTTAGAGGTCGAAAACTCAGCAGAGACATTTTCATTAACTCGAGTGCCAGGGGGTGCCGATAGGTGATTGAGGCGAAACCGAAGCAGTCGGAGGCTATTTTTGATAAATAAAAACTCTATATTTACTATTTAAGTAATTTTGGAACCAATGGAAGTGTTTTCAGAACATTTTGAGAACTTTTAGAGCTCGAAAAGCTGATGTGAAGTTCTGGGCAGCCCTAGGCAAACCATGGAGGATAGCCTATTTGGGGAATGCAGTGCTTGATTTGAGCAATTTATCAGTTGAAATTTGGTGTCTGATGTGTATTGGATACAACAAGAGTGATTTTAGTGACATAAACAGATTTCAAAGGGAGTTTCTGCCATTTAGAATCTCAGAGTAGCTTAGTGCACCAACAGAAGGAATCGTCTCAACAAGAGCCTAAAGTTGTTTGCAGAATTTGGACAGCCATTAGAGGGATATTTATGGTATTTTAAGTCCTTTGTATCATTTTTGTATTCATTGGAATTAAGTATTTACTTGTAAAAAAACTTACCATAATCCCAAAGAGCTGAGTCATGATGACAAAGCTCAAAGGAGACGTAGCCTACGAGATTTCGGGTGAACTCCTAGATTAAAATTGTTGTTGTGTTTGAATTATTATTTGCTGCATTATGTTGTTTTCATACATGTTAAATTACAGCAAGAACAAATGAAGTTAAGACACATAAAAAGTAAAAATTCATACACCACTTTCAAGTAAATAATTCCGCAAAATTGTCAAGTACAAGCTGGATCATTTTAATTAAAACTGAGTGGTAGGTTCTTGAAATACATACAAGTTATCCAGACCATTTTCAGATCAGGTTGATATCAGAGCCAGGTTTCTTGCTTGACAAAGCACTTGGTTTCTTGATTGTATAGCTTGAAAGGTGTTTAAACAGTGTAAAATATTGACTATTTTACTATTTGCAAACTGATTGTTGTTTGAGTTTGCTTAAGATTTGGGGATAGCTACTGATTAGCTAAGTCCTAGAGAGGACAAAAAAGAAGAAAAGGCATGAAGTCGTCTTCCTTACCCCAAAGGACCTCAAGGCCACTCTTGGAACAAACCCTCTTGACGTTTGTTTTTTAAGAAGCTCTTGGAGTTTGTTTGTTGTTTGGCTACTTGAATAAGAGTTTGTCTCTACAGCCATTTGGTTAAAAATATTTGTCATTTGTTTAGAAACTCTTTAAGAACTTTGTTGAAGTTCCTTTTGTTCATTTACATCATAATGAAAACTTCTACAAGTGAATTTTCCTCCTTCACAAGATTCTTCTATGATGATATGAAGCGTGACTTTATTATATTGAAGGACATGGTGCAGATTTTGTTTGAGGATAAACGAGAAATCACTGAACTTCATGAAAATTTGTTTGCCATGAAGGAAGAGAAGGAATAAATTCTTCAAAGATTGCATGATATGGAGAGGCAACTCCATCAAGCCCAAGAGGCTTTGACCAAGAAAATGCATGAGGAAGAGGTAATCCATTCTAACTTGTCTTCAGTTTCCTCTTTAGAAAGATGTGTTGGTTCTTTCGAAAAACATACGAGACGTATAGGGTCCAAATTAATGATTAAAATGGGCTATGAAGGCAAGGGATTAGGAAAGCATGCACAAGGCATGGTTGATCCCATTTCAGTTGAGGAACGACCCAAGAATCTTGGTCTTGGTTATGTGCAATTTAATGGTGAAGACTCCAAAAACATGAAGTCATGTGAGGCTACTTTAAAGAGAACCTTTATTCCCAAGTTCTAAGATGCAAATATGTCAAATTTGTTTCAAAGATGGTTGCAATTTCTTTAAGCCTTTTTTGCAGCAAGAAGATGGTAGACATGCAACTTATGGTGAGCATGCAAGTTCATACAGTTTTCAAGACAAGAATGATGATGTTAGTCTGCAAATGAAAGTTGTAGCCTCTACTAGTTCATCTCCTCAAGAAGGCAAAAAGGATGAACATTCAAAGCAGCACAAGAGGTATAAATATTCTCATGATCAATCTGATTGTGTTTCTACAAAGCATGATAATTTTCCATGCTTGAATGGAAGAAATATTTGTTGTACATATTGTGGTGGATTTAACCATGTTGTTTCGAGATGTTGGATGAGGAAGAAAGTATACAGGAAGCAGATGAGGCAAAGACAACTTTCAAAGAAGGTGCATAAGTTTTGCACATATTTCCAAAAGAAGGGACATGATGTCTCTCATTGTTGGACTTTGCATCCAACTAGTCATCCAAAGCACATGCAGCAAGAGGACAAGAAGATTGGCGCAAGTGGAACTACGGATTCCATTATTGATGTGAAAATGGAAGTTTCACAGGAGGAAGAGTTGCAGCAGCAAAAGTCGCCATAGAAGTGGCTTGGTAAGAAGTGGATGGAATTCTTCGTATAGTAAGACGTACTCATTTTGTACAAACGCAAATTTCGATTATATACATGTATTTTATGTTGTAATATCTTGTTTGTTTGAGCCACCTTGGGTCATTGATCAAGGCAGCGATGTTCAGATTCCTTCTGCAAATTTCTCGCCAGAAATTTTCTGAGAGAGTGCAAGAAAGACAACTCTTGACAGGAGGACAAGCATCGAGGAAAAAAAGTATGAATTTCTTTCTAGTTGTGGTTCAAAGTCACTAGCCATACAGGGAAAGTATTTTGAGGCTGAAGAGAAAAGGGTGCAATACTCTTATTTGCTCTACATATCATTTTTAGTAGTTCAGAGAGCTTTTGGGGTCCAAAAGCTTCTCATTTGGGAGGTGTGATCAGGAGATCATATCCAAGATATGAAAACTACTCAAAAATTAAAGGGTTCAAAATTGGTTTCAATTTGAAGGACTAGAAAAGTCTCGTCGCTGCGATTCTGGCACCACGAACGGTTCTCAAAACTGAGGTCATATGTGAAATTTATGAAGGTTTGAAGTCTCTAGTAAACTCCATTTTTCAGTTGACCAAGTTTGACTTTTTAAACTTTGGAAAAAAAATTTAAAGAATATCCCAAGGAATATTCTATAAATATTCCTAGGAATATTCCCTAGAATATTCCTCAGAATATTCCATTCGGATGTATCAGATGCAGACAAGTGGCAAATTCCTGTTCGTTGGTGGATTGACTTCTGGTTTTATGGGCCAATCAGAGGGTGCCACGTGGAAATATCGGAAGCTGCCACGTGGCCCCAGGATGGAGAAACTTTGGCATATTAAAAACTTGGATAGGTGCTACAGGATTCGAAACCTAGTCGATGGACAGACAGCCAACAGGCCCGACCGCCCGGCCTACGGAAAAGATCTTAAAAACATTGTGTTCCGCGTTGTATTTGTTGTTTAAAGTTTTAAACAGCGGAAAATTAAAGGGCTAGCCCCAATGGCACATGACCCTGCACCCATAACCCTGGCCTTAAGGCCTTTAACTTCGATGGTTTATGCGGTGGTTACCACACAGTTAGACCGTTCCATGTGGCCAACACTACACATGACATTTATTATAACGTTTTTTCAATGGGCGGCGGTTTGGGTGGCGGTCACATGTTACCGCCCCCTCTTACATTTAATGCCAACCATAACAGTTACCACTATGTTGGATTACTTCCACCTTTTTCGGCCATTTTCCAACTTTGGCACTCCTAACTGGAGTTTTTCCACTTTTAGTGTGGTTTTGGGGGGACATTGGGCAGTTTTCTTTGTGAGACCATAACTCTCTCATTATTGAACCAAATTGGATGAAATTTTGGTCAATTTTGGGACTCTTCGACCTCCTGAGAACTTTGGGACAGGTTTCAAGTCCAATGGAGTTGATCTTCAGCATAGTTTGCTTCATAGAAGATGAAGGATCCATCAGGGCCACCATGAGGCCAAATCAGTTTGAGGCCTAGCCAGGGGAGCTAGAGTCCTTTTCCAAAGTTCCAATAGTATAAATTGGATAATTCATATGTTTTTAATCTGATGAAATTTTTTTCAAAGCCTGTAGATAACTTTTGAAGGCCGAAAAGATTCAGTAAAGTTCCAGGGGCCATTAGTGTCAGCTTTTGCCAGCAGTAGTGCAGGGCTTAGAAAGAGTTGTTTTAGACCATATGTAGTGAACCAGTGGTCATTCATGACTGAACAAATAATTCTAAATCTATTTAAAGAGGTTTTATAAAGTTTTAAATACTTTTAGAGGTTGAAAACTCAACAGAGACATTTTCATTAACTTGAGTGCCAGGGGGTGCCGATAGGTGATTGAGGCGAAACCGGAGCAGCCGGAGGCTATTTTTGATTAATAAAAACTTGAATATTTCAGTCATTTTGGAACCAATGGAAGTGGTTTCAGAACATTTTGAGAAATTTTAGAGCTCGAAAAGTTGATGTGAAGTTCTAGGAAGCCCTGGGCAAACTGTGGAGGATAGCCTATTTGGGGAATGCAGTGCTTGATTTGAGCAATTTATCAGTTGAAATTTGGTGTCTGATGTGTATTGGATACATCAAGAGTGGTTTCAGTGACAAAAATATAATTCTGATGGATTTTGTGCCATTTAGAAGCTCAGAGTAGCTTAGTGCACCAACAGAAGGAATCGTGTCAACAAGAGCCTAAAGTTGTTTGCAGAATTTGGACAGCCATTAGAGGGATATTTATGGTATTTTTAGTCCTTTGGATCATTTTTTTATTCATTGGAATTAATTATTTACTTTTAAAAAAACTTACCATAATCCCAAAGAGCTGAGTCATGATGACAAAGCTCAAAGGAGACGTAGCCCACGAGATTTTGGGTGAACTCCTAGATTAAAATTGATGTTGTGTTTGAATAATTATTTTTTGCATTATGTTGTTGTCATACATGTTAAATTAAAGCAAGAACAAATGAAGTTAAGACACATAAACAATAAAAATTCATACACCACTTTCAAGTAAATAATTCTGCAAAATTGTCAAGAACAACCTAGATCATTTTAATTAAAATTGAGTGGTAAAATACATAAAATTTATCCAGACCATTTTCAAATCAGCCAGTGGCAAGGAGAAAGTCCCTAAATTATCTTCTTCTCCAAATCTTCATAATCTGCCAAATATTCTCACAATATTTTACAAAAATAACCAATATTAGGCACAAATATGCAATTAGTTTTAAACCTTCATAAGAAAATATTAAAGCATAAGAAAACATTATTAAGTGCAGAAGGAGAGATTTAATATATATTTTCACATGCATAAGAGAGGTAGATGGGCCTAAGAAAGGTTAGATGGGCCTTAATTTATGTCCAATTTAGAGGCCCATCACTCTCCACTAAATCTTCTAGGATTTCATCCTCTTTTTGGTTCATCTTAAAGACTTGATTTCTAAGATCATGTTGTATGCAATAATCTTTATAATTTTTAAAAAATATTTTTTTCATATCATCTCATGTCCTTATAGAATTTGTTGCTAAATTCATAAACCATTTAAGAGCTCTATCCTTCAATGTTTCCGGAAACAAATTCAATTTTTGAATGTGCAGTGAGTAGCCATGAGATCTACAAATTATTTCATATTCAAAAAGAAAGGGTTTTTGACCTTCTAATCTCATACCTTTGAAGTTAAGAAGTATGAATGGAGGGATATTCTTTATATGAACATTGACATTAGTTTCTTGAATGAGAAATCCAAAAGGATCTTCCTCATTGTCATAATCTCCATCCATTTCTTCAACCTATTTTTTTCACCTCTTCTTCTACCATCAAAAATAAGAATTCATGATGTGGTTCTTACTGCACCACGAGATATAGTGGGGGTGGCAGGAGATTGAAGTTTTTTTTTTTTTTTAATGAATCTATTTCTAGGATGTACCAAATTGAAATTAGTCATATGAAACCAAATGGATGCAACTAAGAATGAGATGAAATTTGAAGCTAACACCTATGTATATTTCCCTGGCAACGATGCCAAAATGTTGGGTAATTTAATTGACTATTAAATTACTTACATTTATATGTTAATCCGGGTACATGAGCTTGCAAATTACACTACACCGTATGTGCTAGAATATTAGCTTTCAATATTTATGCATAACTAAAATGAATTAGGAACTTCAAAAGAAAATTATATTCTTTAATATAAACTATGAAAGTGCTAAGTTTTTGGAAAGGAAATTAATGTTAAACTAAAAAAATATATTATTTATCTAAGAAAACATTGAGATTTTACCCTATGAAAGAATGGAGATTTTGTTTTAAAACTTACGAACTTTAATTTATGGAATCATGAATATTTTAATCTAAGAAATCATAAACATTTAATCTATGGAAATCATGAGTTTTTAATCTATGATAAGCATAAACAATTAATCTATGTAAAACAAACCATTCATGAGAATATGAAAGAAATGGAAAGCATCTATATTATTCTCACAGATCTCCAGTGGGGGCTCTTGAGGACTGCAAGGTGTTGAAAACTCAGATCAAGAGAAGATATCTAAATCATCAATTTCATTCAAAGTTACGCCATATAAAAAATTATATTCAATGAAAAAAAATAGAGTTATTCTCCTTCAATAAGCAGCAAAAATTACAAATTAATATCATCCTTGACATCTCTGATCTCTCCTCTCATTAAAGAGACTGCAATTTATAGAATTTTGAGACAATTAACAAATTTAGAATTTTCTAACTTGAGTTTTGGTCATGAGATCAAATCAAATAAATTTTCATGGATTTTTCAATCAAATATTAGCTCATATCTTATCGAACTTATCTTTATGCCACGAATTTACTAAAGAACATCTTTTTCAGGATTTTTTTTTATTGTGCATTAAATGAAAACTTTAAAAAATCGTTTATCCACGTAATCTGCAAAATAAGGCTCCAAATAACTTCGAAAATCTCTCAAATGGTCACGAATTTGAGAAGACAACTTGTTGACAACCTAATTGGGCTCGTTTTGAATAAAACTCATGTTTTCATTTTCAAAAATTCACTTTCATTTGATCAAAATAGGCGTTTTAAGTTGGCTTTTCAAAATTGCAGCGTTTTTCCCTTGATCTTTTGTCAGAGGTCCACACGTGCGGTATAGGTGGAATTTGACCAATACAAATCCATATTGGAGCTTCTAGAAACCAAGTCCAAGTGTCACATTTCCATTTAGAGTGGTGGTACTACCTCAACCATGGAGATAGCTATGGAAACTTGACGAAAATGCATAAACTTGAACTTTCTAAACTATCATTAGTAAAACTATGCAAAATTCTTCTTAATTCATTAAAAAAATGGAAATAATAATAATAAACCATGTAAACATGTATGTAGGAATTTGGTGCATTTATGAAGAAATATGGTTAAAAATGATGACAATGTGTGAATAGAATGATGTGAAAATGGATTGTTTCATCAACAAAATTATGAAAAATTAGAGGCCCAACACCTAGGTGTAGTGCTTAACCCCCCTCATAGCTTTGTCCTGGTCTAGTGTTGCCTAGTTGACCATTACTAACCTCCTCTGGGCTTTTACTAGTCTTATGTCCTATTTTCTTCTGAATGTTATTCCAATCCAGATTATGCACTCTCGTTGGGGGTATGGAGGTCATGGCCCTTCGAGAAGGATTTTTTATCAAACTCAATCCTATTATGCTACTGTTATTTTCCATTCTACTACTCCACCTGAAATTTAGGCATAAATTCAACAATTGGAAGCTTTAACCACCAATGACCGCTAGGCCTAATCTGAATTTGAAATTCAAACTGAAGTTGATAGTTGGGTCCCTGACCCTAGCCACACTATGGGACGATGTAGTCAATACATTAATTCCATCGCCCTTCATTAAAAAATGACGATGATCTTAGGATGGGTACTAAAATAAAAATAGGAGGACCACAATGAGATCATTGCATGCCTAAATGAATTCCAAGGACTCTAACACCACCAGCACTCTTTTTTGTTTAGCCTCGATGCCCTCTTCGTACACATCGAAATCCATCTTCAGTGTAGTCACAAACCTCCAGCAGGCTGAAGTGCATAAGACTCGCCCCCGTAATGTCCTCTGAAAAATTATGATCGCCAAGATCTCTTGGCTTATATTTTATCTTCAGAAAATTCTTTTATTTTCATATTTAGACACATGACCAACTACAAATAGAAAATGATATGTAGTAATTTTGACAATCTTTTCAGACAACTGCTTAAAAGGAGGATAGCTAGAACTAAACTTACATTTCGAGTATTTTGATGGATGGGAAACTAGTCAATTTCATCCATCGTCGTTGGTCCAGTTTCCCTTGTGGTAGACCACGACGATGAGTAGGAAAAAATTTTAACTTTGTATGGAAATGTTTTTAATTCAATAGAAGATCTCAATTAATAACAATAATAGACATAATGGCCCCTCCTGAGTTGAGGGTTATTGTGACTAGGCTATATGAGAATGTTATTGCCAAGCATATGAGACTGTTATTTTTAAGCTCATGACCACTGAGGGTTAGTCATAAGAAATTACATGCAATATCAGATTTAAGAAAGGATGTCCCATATCCCATACCCTTTTTGGAATTTACATTGATAAACTAGAAGAGTGTTTGGGAGATGTAGGATGTGATGGCCCCAAACTCATTGGCATGGTCATTATTATTCTCCTTTATCCTGGCGATATTGTTCTTTTAGCTAGGAGCCATGATGATCTCAAAAAGAAACTTAAAATCCTCTAAGATTACTGCTCCAAGATAGGTATGATTATTAATATCGACGAGATTAAAGTCATGATAATTAAATCCAAAAAGATCAACTATGATAATTTTATCTATGATAATAACCACTTGGAGAAATCATTTTCATACAAATATTTGGGAATTGGCATTCATCGTGAGATTAATTGGAATAATAGTATTGAGAAAATAATAGTTAGAGATTGGAAAGCTTATGATGGACTTGAAAACAATTGTAAGTCGACATATCTTTGGGCGTGGAGTTAAAATACATTCATCTTTGAGACTTCGTCACCCTTTTTATTTTATATGGATTTGAGGTTTCGAGTTGAAGTATATCTAGAGAATCATGGAGGAAGATTGAGTTAATCCAAAATAAATTTATAACCTACACCATAAATTTTAAAGGAAATACTCCCTACCCTATCCTCTTGATTGAAGCTAGCCTTTCCCCCATTGATAGCATGGCGATGATTAGTTATCACATGTATACAAAGAAGTTATACAACATGGAACCCAAGAGGTATTAACTCAAGCCAAAACCCCCACCTCCAACTCAAGCGAGGTTGGCATAAGCATGCCCAGTATTGGCTAGACCATTGAGGGGCGAAGAAGGAGATCACCTTGAAGAATAAGGATAATATTGAAAATATTATTACTTCCAAATTTAAGGATAAGTTGTGGGTCGCTATGGAGTTAGAGGGAAAAATGAAGCTAAGATATTATAAGGAGGTGATCAAGCCCAATCTCGAAAACCAAAATTATATTTCTATCTTGACCAGTGCTAAGAAAAAAATGAACATTTCTAAGATAAAAACTAATTCTCATGAGATTCATAGTGTTGGGTGTGTGTTATATGCTTTCCACGACTAGCCCCATGCGCGAAGTGGGGGGTACGTTTCCCCCCTTTTCTTGCGTCGGGCGCAACAGGGGGGTCACAGGAGGGTGGTAGCCCCCCTGCATGGGGTCCAAGGAAGCACCCCGGAAAATTCTTTTTGAACCTTATATTAGGTGAGCGGACCTATCTATGGTTTTGTGCATGGGTTTAGAACATGGTTTTGGGAATGTGGTGTTTTTTCCATGGTATTTTGTAGATCCAAACAAGGGAACTAAGGTTATGTTCTAATCCAGGGTTAATGGATTGGGGTTTATGAATGATTCAGCATGTATACATATGTATTGTAACATTGAAAGGAATATAGTGAAAAATCAAGCTGGTAGTCCAGGTTTTGGGATCTAGGGGAAAATATCTTTGTATATCTATTTTATGTTTTATGATCTCATTATTGTTTGTTTTCTGTTTTAAGAGTTCGTTTGCAGATAATTTTTGTACAGGGTTAAAACCTGCACAAGTGAAATCGGGCATTGGTCTATTCCCAAAACACCTTGGGACGAAACAATTTGTAACCTTTGCGACGCTAAGGGGGTTGAAGATGAAAAGCACTTTCTTTTGGATTGCTCAGCTCTTACTCACATCCGTTCTAATTCTCAAAATATTTTCCAAACTACCAACCTTCTTGACTTGCTAAGTCAATAAAACTACAATGATCTAAGAATGCTCCCCTTCCTTCTTTTCGATCATAGAAATAAAATGTTAAAGAATCTCAATTAATCTCTTACTTTCTTAAGGTCTGATAGACCATATTGCACTTAGTGGATGTTAATCATCATCATCATTACCATCATTTTATTTTATAAGGGAAAAGATGGTATGGTGGAGAGAATAGAGAACCTATGGATGACATTGTGAATCCTAGTACCTAGAAGTTGACTCATTTTTAATGACTTCAGAATCATGCAATTCAATTTCTTTTAAGATGTTGTTAATTGATTGACCCCTCTATATTATAATTGCACTTGAAAAATTGTGAGCGTTGTTGGACTCTAAGTTTTTGGTTAATTTAATCTATTTCTTTATTAAAATTATATATATATATATTTATTATATTAAGAGTACTAATACTTTTTTTTTAACGAAACGGTTGGCTGGTCCACCTAGCGAAATCGATAACTTTGCAATACGACGACCTCTATTTCACTAAGTAGAACAAGATATTCCAAATTACAACATGTCTCTAGAGATTTGAACCCTCCATGGCTGCGAACACAAACGTGTGCCATACGACTTAAGCTACGCTCCTTCAACAAGTACTAATATTTTTATAATAATAACATAATAATTTAATTTTAAAATTATGGTTAGGTAAAATATGAAATTTGTGTATGAGATTTCTTTATTTATGAGATAAAAGATCCACCTAAACTCAACTATTTGATTACTAAAATTTACAATCTAATGTGAAATTAGAAATAGTAATAGATTAAATAAATACATATGTATTATATATATGACAACATATAAAAAAAGAAAAAGATCCATCAAATTTTTTTAATATGTAATTTTTAATTTAGTAATTATTATTATTATTTTATCATTTAATATGAATAAATTAATACATTACATGGAATTAAATGATTAAGAAATTACACATTAAAAAATATGATTCCACTGAATGTTTGATAGACCTACTTTGTATTAGTTTTGTAGATTATTATAATTATTTAATTTCTAAAGATGTATATACATTATATTTTATGGGTTTGAATTTATACTTTAAAAAAAAACATGGAGATAAATTCATTTTTTTCTAATTATCCCAATCTAGATTCATCTTAGATCCAGATCTATTGAGCATTTATAGGATCATTTTTCTTGAATTGTAATCTTTTTAATCATTTTATTCTATGTCAAGAATTAAAATATTCACACACAAAGAAATTTGATTGCTTAATAGATCTAGGTTTAAGATAGACTTAGGCTAGTTTATTTATTTTTTAAATATTCACACACACATTCTTTAATTTATTGTTATTCTTTTAATATACTTTTTATGCAATATTATGGGACATCTCATGTCCCTCACAATGGGTTGTAGTTCACCTCACTACTTTCAATATAAATAATATTATTATTAGCTTCATTTTAGCCAAAATATATGGAGTTGTTTTGGAAAATATGATTACATATGGCTAGAAAACCATGTAAAAATATTTAAGGGCCAAGACAAGTTTAGGAGATTTCATTCAATTGGGAACCACATTGTTACTCTTGGTATCATTAGAAAGGAGTGACACACTAATAAAATTGATCTACTATGTTTGTTTTATTGACTTTAGAAAATATTTTGGCATAGTACATAGGGAAAACCTTTGAAATAGATTGGAAGAGATAAGGTTCCTTTTGAGTTGAGGGTTTTTGTGATTAGGTTGTATAGTAACATTATTGCTAAAATTAGGAACACCAATGTTTGGCTAGAATAAATTAATTGCAATATTAGAGTCAAACAAAATTATCCCTTGTCCCCTACCCTTTTTGACATACACATTGACAAGCCAGAATTGTTTGGAATAACCTGTTTGTGTTGCCCAAATCTCACTGGTGTAGTCATCACTCTTCTACTTTACACCGTTGATATTGTTCTTATGGGGAGAAATCCCAACGATATTGGTATCCAACTAAGTTTCCTCCAATATTTCTATTCCAAGATGGGTATGATTGTTAATATTGACAAAAGAAAATTTGTGATAATTAAATCCAAGACGATCACATATGATACTTTTGTATATGGCAACAAAAACTTGGAGGACTTGTGCCTTCATACGAATATCTCGAAATCGATATCCACCACAAGCTCAATTGGAATTTTAGGATTGAGAAAATATGGAAATATTATTTTGAGCTTCAAAACAGTTGTAAATTAGTGGATCTTTGGATATGAGAAAAGAATAAAATCCTCTTTGAGACTCTCATTACCCCTATTATTTTATATGGATGTGAGGTTTAAAGATTAAGATCTCTAAGAGCCATGGAGAAATATAGAAAAAATCCAAAATAATTTTATAACATGTAATCTCAAAATTAAAGGAAATGCATCTTATCTTATCACCATAAAAGTAAGCATTCCCTCCACTAAGAGCATGACTATGACTAGGTACATAATGTATAAGAACAAGTTAAACAACATGGAAAACAAGATGCTTCCTAAAATCGTTTCAAGCTGTATCCAAAACCATATTTGACTCAAGCAAGGATGACATATGATACATAATCTTGGTTTAATCATTAGGAAATCAAGGAAGATATCATATTACAGAATAAGGATAATATTAAAAATATTACCACATCAAAATTTGAGCATAAATTGTGGTGTGATAAAGTGTTAGGGAGAAAACTGAAATTAAGATATTATAAGGAGGTGAACAACCCTAGTTTGGAAAATCAAAACTTAATTTTTGTCTTCACTAGTATAAAGAAGAAAATAAACATTGATAAAATCATGAGTGTAAAGAAGAAAATAAACATTGATAAATAAGAACAAATTTTTATTATCTCCATAGTGAAACTGGGCATTGGTTAATTTCCAAAATAGAGTGGGATGAAAAAGTTTATCACATTTTAAACACTATGAGAGTTGAAGATGAAAAGTACTTTCTTCTAAATAGTCTAGCATATACCCATATTATATCTCAATTTCAAAATATTTGTCACACTACCAATCTGCCTAACCTTTAAACTTAACAAAATTATGATGATCTTGGAACACTTCTCTTAATGTTTTTTTGAATATAGAAAAAAAATCTAAACAATTCCAAGTAGTCTCTTAACTTCTTTAGGTCTAATAAACCAAATTCAACCTCAATGAATAATAATGATCTTTATTATTTTTTTTCTTGTAAACTTGATCCATGATAATTTAAACTTTGAATTTTATGCTTTACCTATTACTTCATAACAAAAGATTAATCAATTTTCCGCTCATGAAAACGATTATGGCACGCAACTGCGTGCAAGGCTCAATCATGACCTACGCCCTCGCATGTGTCATAGACCTTTTAAAAGGAAGGCCCCTCAACACAAAGAGACACACAGTCAGTTCCTTCATTCTTTCTTGTTGATTTTGTTCTTGCCCTCCTGTGCCACCATCTCGCTGCGCAACCCTCTTCCCAGAGCCGCGTTGCATAGAAATATCTGGGCTACGATTTATCCAACCTGCGCTTCTTATCCAAGCTCCATCTGTCCCTCCAGTCTCAATAGTCTGTGCACACCAATTACTCCACATCCTCGAATATGATTTCCCACTCATCGTTCCCCCTGTCCACTTGATTTTCCCCTGCTGAGAATCCTTCCATCTCTGTCACTCCTTTGCTTCAGCAGGGCATGGCTCCTATGTTGCGCCAAAGAACCATCTGTGGAGGGCAGAGAGGGGCACTCCCCAGTCATTACCACCGTGGGACGGAAAATCGACTAGATTTTGTTGCAAGCTCCTCCTTAGGCAATTATGCTAGACATAGCCCCGATCCAGATCAGGAGGAGGAGGCCCTTGTGCAAGCTTCGCGAGGAGGTAGATGTGGACCTTGGAAGTCTACCATTGTGCATCAGGCACACCTCCCATCTCACAAGACCGATCCTCTGCCAACTTAGGAGGAAGAGGGTGATGATACAAATGTATGGGTTATGGATTCTGAAGGCACTTAGACAGACGTCCCTGATGCAGAATATCCAGTGGCTCCCATACTTTGCGCACCGGTCCCCAAACCTACGTGTCTGATCTAGGTGGATATTGGTGGCCACCCGCCTATTTCACTTGGGGTCCCACCATTGTCTCTTTCATTTTCTGTCCTGTTTTAACGCATTTTGGGTCTGAACTTTGAAAGCACATTAAACGGAGATATTATGCGAAAGTACATCCTTGGGAAGTTAAAACACAAATTTACCCAAAGCGGGGCCCATATTACTTTTGCTCCATCTCTGGGGTTGGATTTTGGTCTTTATCTCTGTGTTTATACATCTAAATAGGCCCTCGAGCCTCATTGTAACACAGTTTAGAGGTCTGTAGCCACCACATCTCTTCTCAGAGATTCGCTACCAGCACCCTAGCTATTTTATTTCCATCATGTTTGTAAGCATATTTATGTGATTTGATATTAATGAAATGAAGCCTTATTTCTGTTGTATTTCTATGTTTATGGTTATTTCTGTATTCTATTGCATTCCTGCATAAATCCAGATCAGTGGTATTAGAGCAGTCTGCTTTTTCTCGATCCTTCTTTGCATGTCCCCAACGAGATCAGGGTATAAGGAGTTAGGGCTCGATCTGGTGGAACCTTTGCAAGATCAGCCTCGCAAACCCTGACAGACGCCCATGGGGGATGAAAAGAAAGATTAGGGAGCCAGAGATCCTATCAAAATATTGCTCGAGGAGGCCCTCGAAAAACAAAGGAACGCGATGATGGATAACTTTGCCCAGATCCTTCAATGACTTCCCACCGGCGGCGCATCTGCATCCAGTAGCCACTCTGGAGGCGCGACTCCCTTTAAGGTACAAGTAAACTTTGACATTCCCATATTTGAGGGTCAAATAGATGCATATGTCGTAGATAGATGGTTGAATCTATTAGAAGGATATTTCTCGGTTCATGACTTTTTCGACCGGGACAAGATTATTTTTGCACTCCTCAAAGCTACCCCCCATGTCAAGGACTGGTGGGAAACCTACTGTGAGAAAAATGATGAGACAAAACCCTCTTTGTTCTCAGTCGTACCCACATGGAATTCTTTCCGAGATGCCATCATGGAACAATACTATCCCGTGGGGAGCTATGAGGACAAGTACATATAATGGACCACGTTGCGGCAACAAAGGGATCAAGATGTGCATGAGCTAACGAATTTGTTCCATACCCTACGCACAAAGTTGGGTATCAAAGATTCAGAGAAACATTTGGTGCTAAAGTATCGTAATTGTCTGCACAGATACATTCAGGAGGAAATGGAGTTCCTCGACATATCCTCACTTGGTACGGCATACGAGTATGCTGCCAAGATTGAGCATAAATTCAAACAGAAGAAGCAAGACTTTGGATCTGCGAATCAAAAGCAAGGGAAAGGTGCCCCCAAATCGCAGAACAAAGGACAAAGCCAAGGTATGGTGGCCCAAGACAACCTGCTAAAGACACAAGCAAAGAAAAACACCGCGAAGCCAAAGAAGGACACGGGAAAGTGGTGTGAGTTCCATAAGAGCTCCACTCACAACATAAGTGAGTGTCAGGCCAAGCAGTCACTGGTGGCCGAGATGAGGGCTTCTGAATTAGATGCATGCTCCGACTCTGAATCAGAACCTGACAAGGTGAATGACAAAGGGAAGCAGACTATTGATGCGGAGCCCAACGCCACTGTTGCCACTATGAAGATCCAGAAGGAGGAGGCAGAGCGTCTCTTCCACTCCCAAATGTGGGTAAAGGGTTCCCCACTATGATTCATTGTCAACAATGGGAGCCAAAAGAACCTCATTTCAGAAAATGTCGTGAAGCGGTTGGGCTTGCCGACTACAGCGCACCCACAACCATACAGCATTGGGTGGCTTCACCAAGGACGAGATCTCCACGTTAGCCAGCAATGCCGCCTTCACTATAGCATCAAGCCCTTCACGAATGAGGTATTATGTGACATTGCTCCTATTGATGTTTCTAATGTCTTATTAGGCCAACCATACTTGTGGAAGCGACATGCTGTGTATGAGTCTTGGCCTCACATTGTTATTGTTACTTTGGGAAATAAATTGTACAGGATACCACAGGTACCACCGCCTCCCACTATCTCTTTAGTTACTGCAAAACAATGCAGTGAGCTCATTTCCCAAACTAGGAAATTTGTTTTCCTGATGATCCGCCCCCAGGGAAAGAAGAAGACTATGGCCACGACCTCCAGACATGGCTTCTTTGCACGACAACAACAAATGGATAAGGTTGTGGAGGAGTACGGGGACATCTTCACCTCACCCACAGGGGTACCTCTATAGTGTCAGGTCAAGCACCCCATTTACCTGACCCCAGGTGCGCTGCTACCCAATGGACCGATCTATAAGTGCTCTGTTATGGAGAATGATGAAATCAAGAGGTAGATTCAGGAGCTGCTACAAAAAGGTCACATCTGGCCAAGTTCATCGCCCTGTGGGAGCCCGATCATGTTGGTACAGAAGAAGGATGGGACTTGGAGACTCTGTATTGATTATCGGGTGCTGAACAAGATCACTGTCCGGAATAGGTACCCTATCCCATGGATTGATGACCTTCTAGACCAACTCAAAGGGGCAAAATATTTCAGCAAGATCGACTTGAAGTCTGGATATCACCAGGTACCAATCGAACCCTCTAATGTGTGGAAGACTGCCTTCAAATCCAAAGAGGGCCTTTTCGAATGGCTCGTCATGCCTTTCGGATTGACACATGCTCCTACAACCTTCATGAGGTTGATGGATGACATCTTGCGTCCATTCACCAACTCATTTGTAGTGGTATACTTGGATGACATTCTGATCTTCAGCCAGACTTGGAAGAGCACCTCCACCACATCCGAGAAGTCCTCCAAACATTGCGGCAACACAAGTTGTGTGCCAATTTGGAGAAGTGCACTTTTGGCATGACCCAGGTTCAATATCTGGGATGCATTATTGATGAAAGGGGGGTGCATGTGGATCCATCCAAGATCCAAGTCATTCGAGATTGGCCAGCCCCAACCACCCTAACAGAGCTTCGCAGCTTTCTGGGTCTTGCTAATTTCTACCTCAGGTTCATGTTGGGATTCTCTCATATCACTTGGCCCTTGAGTCAAGTCACCAAGGGAGGAGCGAAAGCAAAATTCTGTTGGTCAGAATCTCAACAGAAGGCGTTCGTAGAATTGAAACATCACCTCTGTTCTACCCCAATGCTCACATTACCAGACTTGCAACAACCATTTGAGATCGAGATAGATGCCTCTGACTATGCTATTGGGGCAGTTCTTACTCAACAGGGGCATCCAGTGACATATCATAGTGAGACATTGTCCGACGCAGTTCGAAAGTATCCCACTTATGACAAAGAATGTATTCCATTTTGCAGGCTTGTCGACAATGGAAGCATTACATTTTGGGGAAGGAGACAACCATCCACACAGACCACTGACCCCTGCAGTTCATACAGACACAAGGGAAGTTGCACAACGATCGCCATCAGAAGTGGTCCACATATCTGCAAAAATTTCATTTGAACATCAAGTACAAGAAGGGTAGCACCAATAATGTTGCAGGTTGCCTCAGCCGACCACCGATCATGGCCATAACCACCGTTTTCAACTCTTGTGGGCATGAGACTTCTGATTGGCTGCTTCTCTACAAGAGCAATCCAGAATTCAGCTACACAAACAAGGAACTCTTGGGGGGTATGCAAGTTCCAAATTTTCACCTCCAAGGTGCACTATTATGTCACCTGGGACACCTTTGTGTTCCTTCAAGCGAGCGTGTCAAGATGATATGGGTAGCGTGCTACAGTCGAGTCGCTAGGCATTTTGGGGTCGAGAAAAAATTGGTAGTACTGCAGAAGTATTTCTATTGGTCGAACCTTCGACAGGATGTCGGGAAGTACATCAGATCCCGCACTTCTTGCACCATTGCCAAACCGACCATCAAGAAGAAAGGGCTCTATACTCCGCTACCTACCCCTAGTCGACCTTAGGAATCCATATCCATGGATTACATGTCAGGCCTTCCTTCTACTAAGCATGGAAACGACTGTGTTTTCGTGGTCGTTGCCAGATTCTCAAAGATGGCCATTATGGCGGCCTGCAAGAAGAATATCACAGTAGAAGCCACTGCTAAAATCTTCTTTGAACGAGTGTGGGTGCACTTTTGGATCCCACAGTCTATCATCTCAGATCCCGACAATAGGTTCCTCAGCACATTTTGTTCCAGCCTAGCCCCTCGTCAATGTTGGACACCAAGCTCACCAAGTCCACAGCTTTCCATCCCCAAACTGATGGCCAGACAGAGGTCATCAATAGGATGATTGTACACATTCTACGCATGTACAATTCAAAGCATCCACACACATGGGATGAGAGCCTTCCCTATGTACAACACAATTATAACCGGGCTCTCCACAGCTCAACCGGCCACAACCCCTTTCAAGTGGGCTTGGGATTCTAGCCACTATGTCCCATTGACTTCACCATGCCATTTGCAGCTACTCAAGCCAATTCAGCTCATGTCCAGTCTGAAGCTGACAAAGAAAACAACTTCATCGAGCACATTCAGCACATCCGCCAATAGGTTCATGGCATATTGGACAGAGCCAATGCTAAGTACAAGCAACGACATGATCAACATCAGGTGCGACACAACTTCCAGGTGGGCGAAAAAGTGTGGCTACATTTGCAGAAGGAGCGCCTCACTAGACCCCACCGCAGGATTCACCCGCTCCGATATGGGCCGCACACCATCACCAAGGCTGTAGGGAACAATGCCTTCGAGCTCAGTATTCCACCATTCCTTGGTCTGCACCCAGTATTCAATGTAGACCGCCTTCGTCCCTACTTCCCACCTCTCTTGGACACCTCTGACATTGCAGAAGAACTCACACCAAAAGATTTAAACACAAACTGCATGGAATAGGCCACCACAGACTGTATCATGGACATGCAAATCAAGAACAATCGCCGACAGAAGATCCAACTGTATCGGGTTGTCAAAGCTGGCCAACTCCTGCACCAAGGCAAGTGGTTCACCAGGGACCAAGTTCAAGAGAAGTTTCCTCATCTCATGGAGGAACTCAATGCAATGGGGACCATTGCTTCCAAAGGGGGGAGGAATGACCCAGGTGGATATTGGTGGCCACCCGCCTATTCCACTTGGGGTCCCACCATTGTCTCTTTCAGTTTTTTTCACAACTTACTCTTTTTAGCATTTTTTCGGGTCCTGAACTTCCGGAGCCGTTTTGAAGCCCCAAACGGAGATATTATGCCGAAGTTATGTCCCCGGGAAGTTGAAACACCAATTTACCCAAACGGGGCCCATAGTTTTGGCACTTCATCTCCAAGGGTTAGGTTTTTGGACGTTTAGATTTCTCCATTGTTTCTCCATAATAAATAGGCCCTTGAGCCTCATTGTAACACAGTTCAGAGGTCTGTAGTCGCTACATCTCTTCTCAGAGATTCTCTACCAGCACCCTAGCTATTTTATTTCCATCATGTTTGTAAGCATATTTTTGTGATTTGATATTAATGAAATGAAGCCTTATTTCCGCTGTATTTATATGTTTATGGTTATTTATGTATTCTGTTGCGTTCCTGCATAAATCCGGATCAGTGTCCACCCACTGACACAGAGGAAGCGGTTGCACAGGCGTACGCCTGCCCCATAGTGGAGGAAGAGCCAGGCAATAATGATGAAGCCGAAGACTAAGGACTATGAAGTTGCTCAGTTCTTCCTTGTTTTTCGTCATTCCTGTTATTACCACAGAACTCCAAGTTATACTTATGCTTCCGCATATTTTGTTATTTCTGGATACACCAGCGCTGTTGCGCATTTTTTAATTTCCTGCTTCAAATATTTTCTAGATTGGTTTCCTCCACGGAGGCAGCCCCAAAACCACACAACTAAGGCTGAGATTGGTTAAGCACAACTTACCAACCCAGCCTATAACATATGTATTGTTTCTCTTTTCGAATTAACATAGATTAGCCTAATTTACCAAAAAAAAAAAAAATTAATCAATTAAACTACTTTATAAACTCATAATCATCTTCATTATTATAAATAATAAAAATTTAAAATTTAAAATAAATAACATCTTATTATTTCTTTCAACTAATTAAATTTACTTAATTATAAGTCAAAAAGTAATTACACTCTCGCTCTTTATAAAACTAATCATTATGACATATTATTCAAGTGAGCGTGAGATCCACTCAACAACCTTCCACTCACCCATCAATTTCTAAGAGATATATATCCCTAAAATTCCCTTATAAGCAATAATGCAAGTATTATTTAAAGAGATCCCACAAAATGGTTCAAGACTAGGTTCAAAGAAGTCTTGAAAGCGATATCCGACCATAGTCATAGTTGTCCATCAACCACCTAAATTAACAATTTATTGTTCATTAAAAACATATAATCAACCTTCATTTATACCAAACTTACTTTGTCATTTATTAAATGAAAATTTTATTTATTAAAATTATAAAAATTATATTTAAAAAAAAAAAAAAAAAAATTAAATATTAAATCACAGTTTTAAATTATATATACAATTTATTTTTATGAAAAAATATAATTAAATTTTTATGCACTTGCACCATCACTATTACGTATATATGTGTAAGTTTATATCTATATAAAACTTTTAATTTTCTTTTAATACAATTTGACCACCACCCTTTTTTATTCTCAGGATTGCATTAATAAAGTACTTATCCTAGTTTTTAATTATTCTTTCGCCATTTCAAAATTTTATTTTAACCATATATATTCCATCGTCGCATAATTCTATCACACTTATTGTACCTACCGCTGCAGGTTAATACACATCAGGTTTTCCCTAATAGCGACGTTAATTTTTCCTGATTAGACATATATTTCGAGTTTTTGTATAGTTTAACTTAGTTAAATTTTAATAATTTTTTTTTTTAATTTATTTTTCTCGCTTTTCATTGGTTAATATTTTCACAATGTTATTGCAAAATACATTGCAATTCACACCGACGGTTGTACGGGAAAGTTGTCATTAGGTCTGGTTGCAGAATGCATCGTGATTCAAGTCTAAAAAGATAGCGGTATTAACTGTATTCGTCCATATTAAATTGTAAATTGCGGTGTATGCGTGTATCAAAGATAGCTAGGAGTACAAGTACGTGTGTGGTCATAATTAAGACGAGTACAAATCTAAAATGAGTTAATGTGTTTACATTGTTTTGTATTGTTATTACCATCGTGACCTATGACATGCACCAATTATGTGTAAGAAAAAGGGAATATATCGCAGTGGTACATGCTTCAATGAGGAAAATATTATGTTACACATTAATTTTATAGTATATTATAAAAGATTGGCACTGGAATGAAATAATATATGATAAAATAAATTTCATTGTTTTTAATGTTCATGATATATAATTATTAATTTTAATGGTTATTTATTCATTGCACCAATAACTTTAAGGGTTCAATTATGCTACAAATAATCTATATACTATTCACTTATTTATGCGGCATAAATCAAATACATGCCAAAAACGCACTTACTTAAAATTTGTGAAGAAATAATTATATTTTAAACTTCAATTTATAATGCTCACTTTTCAACATGGTAAGAAAGCTATCGATTAAGGATGACCAAATACAAAATTTATATGGCCTCCAACAAAGATTTACACATGCTTATGTTCAGATATTGTCGAAGTCACACTTTCCCACTCATTTATGGTATGAATTCCCAGTCATTTATGGTAAGAGAATTCATGATAATAGTTTGAATGCCCTATATGCAAACAAAAAAAATCGTTTTGATGTCGAAGTTCTTTTAATTAAGTCCTCACTGAAAACTAAATTTATATCATTGAATGCCAAAGTTTTATTCTTCGTTGTAAATCAATTGCAGTTTCCCTATTCTTAATGAATTTATTTGAAGTTCAAGACTCTCCAATTCCTATGCAGATATTGCAATCTTCCCTTCCTCTATAACAGTACATTAGGCTGGAAATAAAATGTCAATAGGGTATAGGAGAGAGGCTTCTATTGTTGTGCAAGGACCAGTAGTAGTTATAGTACTGGTCCCACACATCCATCAAACATAAATTACAAACTCACTAAAATATGCACATAAATATTTGATAATAAGTTATATAAGTTATATAAGTTATATAAATATGTCCAAAATGGGCCCAGTTTTTTACTAGACCAACAACTTCCATACACCAAGTCTAACATCACAAGTTGACAAGACCTACTGTCTCAAGTACCTCCAGTTCTGAATTACCATTTAAGGCAAAATGCACTACAAAACATTACAATGCTACCCATCCAAAAGTACAGTTATCCCATCAAACATTCCCCCACTGATTTTGCATTGGGGGACTACATCTCATTGCTGAATAACACCTGGACAAAAACTGGGTAACACCTGCACAAGGACTGAGTACCACCTGCACAAAAATAGGTGAAATGTCTGTCAGCAATATCTACATGTTTGTTTAACCATTCAGCCTATTGAAGACATTAAATGACACCATTCAATTCAGGAAATAGTTCACCCAACCTTTCATTTCAAGAATTAAACACAACAGCCCTGGAATTACAGGAATTAAATTCAGGAAAGCACAAGGATCAACCATGAAAGCTTTTCAGCCATTGGATCATGTACAAATCAATCCACAACACACAATTAAATTTGGGAGATGGAAATCCATGCCAATCTTCCCTACCAATTAAATTCTAAATCATAAAACTATAAAACATCAACTGTTACTGCATTTGAGGCATTCGTTTTTCTCTTAAACTACTGCTGACATACATTCAGAGTTTTCAGATAGTGTTCCATTCATTTTGCAGACATACAGTTTTCAGAAAGTGAGTTTTCAGATAGTGAGTTTCCATTTTGCAGACATACAATCCTTTTCAGATAGTGTTCCAGACATACAGACAGAGGACAGATTGTGCTCAGTGTTACATTCCAAACAGAGTGTGTGCACAGTGTTACATTCCAGATAGTGTGTGTGTAGAGTGTTACATTCACTCTCTTCATCAGTTGCTATTCACTCTCTTCATCAGTTGCTGGAGACAGACAGGTATTTCATTGTTCTTCAATAATGTTATTCAAGATATTAAGCAGATTTGGATATTGACTTTATATTGAATAAAATCTTTCAATAAAAATAGTTCTAACACACAGTCCATGTCCAAATATAAGTCCATTTTAAAATAGGCACTTACTGATTTTAGACAAGTCCATGTAGCTAACAACCATGTAGGTATCACATATCTTTCTGATGTTGATATTACAAGTAATACATAATTGACAAGTAATACTTCAATGCCAATTAATTCACAACAAACAACTGAAAGATTTCATGTTATTAGCAGAAATTTTGGAATTCATACATAATTATAGTTTACTCTATACAATTGTGTTGTAATACTTATCAAATTTCTTAACGATGTTGGAAATTGCAAGTTGTAGCCATGCCAAGAGTTTCTGTTGCAGATCGGATAAGGAACAGGAGGCGAGGGAGAAGGGGGGCCCAACTGCGGAGCAATTCATCAGATGATGATGTCAATGCTCCCATTGCTCCTAGTAATGCAGTTGAAAAGGACCATGTGGTTGCAGATCATCCCAGCCCACCATCAGCCACAGATCCACCTTCGACCACAATACAAGGTGCAATTTCAACAAAGAAAATCAGTGCAATCAGAGGTTGGGCGAAGGAAGACATGCTTGCTGCAATTTATGACATCGATTTTAAGGGATATTCAATCCATGCATCAGCAAAAAAACATGGTATTGCTGCCTCTAACATAAATTATTGGATAAATGGGTTGACTAATACAAAGCGTAGAGGGCCTGTTACAGTCATGACTGAAGAGGAGGAAGATGAGGTGGTGGAGTGGTGTAAGGAGATGGCCCAATTGGGACATAGGTTAGAGCTTATCCAACTTAAATCCACTGTAGCTCAAATATGTCAAGGGAGGACAAACCCCTTTAAAGATGGTTTTCCTGGTAAGTCATGGTGGAGTGGGTTTAAAAAGAGGCATCCAGACCTTGTGTTACGTACAGCAGAGGGCCTTGACAGAGACTGGGCTTTAAATCTACGCCCTGCAATTGTTTCCAAGTTCTTTAACACTCTTTCTGCTGCATATGACCAGCACTCATATGCCCCAGACTGTATATGGAACTGCGATGAAATAGGCTTACAGGTAGGAAGAAATTGCGGTATGCAGGTAATTACCAAGAGAGGGAGTAGAAATGTGCCTAAGATATTGCCTAAGAGCAGGGAGTGGATCACAATTATTGCCTATGTTAATGCAATTGGTTCATCTATACCAGGATTTTATCTATTTAAAGGTAAAACTCAAATAAAAAATTATATACAAAATTGTGAACCAGGGGCATGCATGGCTGCACATCCACATGCATGGATGACAAAGGAACTGTTCCTAAATTGGCTTTTCCACTTTGCTGCTTCTGTACCGGGTGGTGTCTCGCCTGAAAACAGGCACTTGATGATTTTAGATGGCCATGGAAGCCACATGGTTGTGCAGACAATCGAGGAGGCCAATAAGTTGGGCATTGACCTGTTAACATTGCCGGCTCATACTACTCACAGATTGCAGCCCCTTGATGTGAGCTTGTTTGGGCCTTTCAAGAACTATTTCAGGGTCGAGCGAGCTTCATGGATGGCAAAGAATCCAGGGGTGGAAGTAAAGAGGTTTGAGCTAGCTAAGCTTGCAAGTAAAGCATTTAAAAGGGCTCTCACACCTTCTAATATCAAGGCTGGATTTAGGAGGACTGGTATATGGCCACTCAATTTTGATGCTCTTATGCATGATACCACATGTAGCCAATAATTTGAAGTGGAAGGTCAAGAAGCAGAGAACTTAGAAGAGCATGTTGGTGCCCAAGAAGATGTAGTTGCTACTGAAGGTATAATGTCCCTTTCTGAAGGGTTGTTCTGTGGTGGTGATGATGCTGAGCATGTCAGTGAGACACAGTTCAGTGATGAACCAACTAACAATATTAATGAGGCTGTGACACCCACTGATGCAGCTGACAATGAGAAATTGACCATGCCAACCAAAGTAAGTGCACCATCATGGATGGCAGAGGCCGTGATGAATATCACTGGAAATAATGTATCTACCACCAATGAGGATGAAAGCATGGACATGCCTTCACAACCATCAGGGTTGAACACCGAACTTGTTCATTATTTTGTGGACAATGGATCACTAGAAGAGGAGCCTATTCAGCATGAAGTACCTGAAGAAGACAACAATGGGGGCCAATCAGTTGTCCCAGAAGATGAAATCCAGCAGGCAGGTCCGAAAAAGCAGAGATTACTTGGTGCATTCCTAAAGCTACCAGTAGAGAGAGTGAAGGCCTCATCAAGGAACTCAACCTCAGATTATCTTCGTTTAGGGAGGATTTCACAATTGCTCACATCTGAAGACTATATGAATTTAATGTTCGAGTCTGAACGTAAAAAGAATGAAATTCAGGAAGCTAAAAAGAGAAAGAAGGAGTTAGCCAATGAAAAGAGGGTTGCAAGGATTGCAACAGAAGAAGCTTGAGCAAAGGAAAGGTTGGAAAGAAAAAAGGCAAGGGAAGATAAGGAACATCAAGAGCAATTGGCAAGGAAATAGAGAGAGGCAAGAAAGGTTCAGCAAGAGTTGGAAAAAGGACAAGGGGTGACAAGTAGAGAATACCATGGTTCAAGACAGTTTGAGGAAAATAGGTTGATGTCTAACATGTTGGACCACATTGCAGAGCAGACACCATCATTCCAAGACCTGATTAACATCCAAGTCCCTAGCTATCAGGCAGGGGTTAGGCCCACCTCTTATACCCCTACCATTGCAGGTTTGAATCCTAATTGTGTTTATATGACACCTGCAGTCAGTGTTGGGGTTAGTAACACAAGTGGACACTTGGGCTACTCAGTCCCACCATGGCTACATGGAGAAAATTGGAGTCAACCATATGCCAACATTCAGGCACATCCTAATCATCCAATGTTGGGCAGTCCACCATACTTGGGCAATGCAGGAAATGGAAGCCATCAAGCATAGAGGTGCCATGAATTAATTTTTGTAACTACAAGACACTGTGATTTTGGTAAGGATCAAATAGGTTTGCTAATGATAACATCCATGGATGTTTGGGAAGCTACAAACATTTTCAAATTAGTATGTATAAAACAGTGTCTAAATCCCCCAAGTTTGTTAATCTGTTGAAGTTATAGCCTTATAGCCTATATCAGATTTTTTATGAAGTTATATATCAAACAGTTTATAATTCCTACATATCAAACAGTTTCTAAATCCTACAAGTTTGTTAATCTGTTGAAGTTATAGCCTTAGCCTATATCATATTTTTTATGAAGTTATATTTCAAACAGTTCATAATTCCTACATATCAAACAGTTTCTAAATCCTACAAGTTTGTTAATCTGTTGAAGTTATAGCCTTAGCCTATATCAGATTTTTTATGACACAATTGAACAAGGAAATTGAATTCATAATTGAATTGAGCATCATTAACAAAACAATCTGATTGCATCTAAACAAATTATCCCTTGTTTGCATCTAATCCTGTTAAATAACAAGTATCATCAAAATTCATTGCAAACTTCATCAATAAAAATCACTCAATAAAAAGGAGGTTAACATACTCAGCTCTGTGGCGGTTATACCTCGGCTCTGTGGTGGTTATACAAAGAAATTGAATTCATAATTGAATTGAAAATCATTAACAAAACAATCTGATTTCATCTAAACAAACTATCCCTTGAACATTACATGCTCTTTGATGAACAGAAATAGATACCAAATATCATGTTAAATAACAAGTATATCAACACGGGAAGCAATTGATTCCTGATCGAGACATTATAGCCTTAGCCTATATCAATTAGATCAACACAGGGAGCAATTGAAGTTATAGCCTTAGCCTATATCATATTTTTGAATTCATAATTGAACACTGTATAGAGGTGATTCAATTAAGATGAGAGATGAAGTGGTCTTGCATTGCATCCTGTTAAGTAGATGTCCTAAAATAAATTAAATTATGCAGTACCCAGAATACCCACATCCTAATTCAAAATCTTTAAATGTTTTTATCAAGCTCAACATACCATACTTAATATGCAATACTGCATAGAAAGATTGATTTAATGTTTCTTATGATTGTCAGTAAAAACTATAATTAAAGGATTGTGAGATTATATAGAGGAGAGGGGTCAGTGCCCGAACACCTCAGCGATGACTGGACCAGGGGCCACGTAAGGAGGGCCACGTCATGTACGTCAGATGTCCGTTCGCATGCCTTTCACGTGGCGGGCAAGTATATCAACACGGGGAGCAATTGATTCCTGATTGAGACATTATAGCCTTAGTCTATATCAGTTAGATCGACACAGGGAGCAATTGAAGTTATAGCCTTAGCCTATATCAGATTTTTGAATTCATAATTGAACAAAGAAATTGAATTCATAATTGAATTGAAGTGATTCAATTAAGATGAGAGATGAATTGTATGGCTATGAATTGAAATCCTACGTTATAATGTTCAAGTGCAATCTATGCAGTGAGCAACTAAATCGTTGCCCATCTTTTACGAAATTGAAGTGATTCAATTAAGATGAGAGATGAATTTTATGGCTCTGTAAATGTCAAGTGATTCAAAAAACATCTAAATACAATAAACCAGTCCAAAAGAGCAATCGTGTAAAACAGAATTGCAACAATGACAAGTAAAGACTAGTATTATACAACTCTTGAAATCTCGTTATAATGTTCAAGTGCAATCTAAACAAAAGCAACTAAATCGTTGCCCATCTTTTACTGAATTGAAGTGATTCAATTAAGATGAGAGATGAATTGTATGGCTCTGTAAATGTCAAGTGATTCAAAAAACATCTAAATACAATAAACCAGTCCAAAAGAGCAATCATGTAAAATAGAATTGCAACAATGACAAGAGTAAATACTAATAGTATTATACAACTCTTGAAATCCTACGTTATAATGTTCAAGTGCAATCTATGCAGTGAACAACTAAATCGTTTCCCGTCTTTTACTGAATTGAAGTGATTCAATTAAGATGAGAGATGAATTGTATGGCTCTGTAAATGTCAAGTGATTCAAAAAACATCTAAATACAATAAACCAGTCCAAAAGAGAAATCGTGTAAAACAGAATTGCAACAACGACAAGAGTAAAGACTAATAGTATTATACAACTCTTGAAATCCTACGTTATAATGTTCAAGTGCAATCTAAACAAAAGCAACTAAATCGTTGCCCATCTTTTACTGAATTGAAGTGATTCAATTAAGATGAGAGATGAATTGTATGGCTCTGTAAATGTGAAGTGATTCAAAAAACATCTAAATAAAATAAACCAGTCCAAAAGAGCAATCGTGTAAAACAGAATTGCAACAATGACAAGAGTAAAGACTAATAGTATTATACAACTCTTGAAATCCTACGTTATAATGTTCAAGTGCAATCTATGTGGTGAGCAACTAAATCGTTGCCCATATTTTACTGAATTGAAGTGATTCAATTAAGATGAGAGATGAATTGTATGGCTCTATAAATGTCAAGTGATTCAAAAAACATCTAAATACAATAAACCAGTCCAAAAGAGCAATCGTGTAAAACAGAATTGCAACAATGACAAGAGTAAAGACTAATAGTATTATACAACTCTTGAAATCCTATGTTATAATGTTCAAGTGCAATCTATGCGGTAAGCAGCTAAATCGTTGCCCATCTTTTCTTGAGATTGAAGTGATTCAATTAAGATGAGAGATGAATTGTATGGCTCTGTAAATCTTCAAGTGATTCAAAAAACATCTAAATACAATAAACCGGTCCAAAATAGCAATCGTGTAAAACAGGTGCAACAATGACAAGAGTAAAGACTAATAGTATTATAACTCTTAAATCCCATTATAATGTTCAAGTGCAATCTAAACAAAAGAAACTAAATCGTTTCCATCTTTTCTTGAATTAGAGTAGGATTCAATTAAGATGAGAGAATGGTGTATGGCTGTAAATGTCAAGTGATTCAAAAAACATCTAAATACAATAAACAGTCCAAAAGAGAAATCGTGTAAAACAGAATTGCAACAATGACAAGAGTAAAGACTAATAGTATTATACAACTCTTGAAATCCTACGTTATAATGTTCAAGTGCAATCTATGCAGTGAGCAACTAAATCGTTGCCCATATTTTACTGAATTGAAGTGATTCAATTAAGATGAGAGATAAATTGTATGGCTCTGTAAATGTCAAGTGATTCAAAAAACATCTTAATACAATAAACCAGTCCAAAAGAGCAATCGTGTAAAACAGAATTGCAACAATGACAAGAGTAAAGACTAATAGTATTATACAACTCTTGAAATCCTATGTTATAATATTCAATTCAATCTATGCGAGTGAGCAATAAATCGTTGCCATCTTTACTTGAATTGAGTGATTCGATTAAGATGAGAGATGAATTGTATAATAATAAATGTGAAGTGATTCAAAAAACATCTAAATACAATAAACCAGTCCAAAAGAGCAATCGTGTAAAACAGAATTGCAACAATGACAAGAGTAAAGACTAATAGTATTATACAACTCTTGAAATCCTACGTTATAATGTTCAAGTGCAATCTAAACAAAATCAACTAAATCTTTGCCCATCTTTTACTGAATTGAAGTGATTCAATTAAGATGAGAGATGAATTGTATGGCTCTGTAAATGTCAAGTGATTCAAAAAACATCTAAATATAATAAACCAGTCCAAAAGAGCAATCGTGTAGAATAGAATTGCAACAATGACAAGAGTAAAGACTAATAGTATTATACAACTCTTGAAATCCTATGTTATAATGTTCAAGTGCAATCTATGCAGTGAGCAACTAAATCGTTGCCCATATTTTACTGAATTGAAGTGATTCAATTAAGATGAGAGATGAATTGTATGGCTCTGTAAATGTCAAGTGATTCAAAAAACATCTTAATACAATAAACCAGTCCAAAAGAGAAATCGTGTAAAACAGAATTGCAACAATGACAAGAGTAAAGACTAATAGTATTATACAACTCTTGAAATCCTACGTTATAATGTTCAAGTGCAATCTATGCAGTGAGCAACTAAATCGTTGCCCATCTTTTACTGAATTGAAGTGATTCAATTAAGATGAGAGATGAATTGTATGGCTCTGTAAATGTCAAGTGATTCAAAAAAATCTAAATACAATAAACCAGTCCAAAAGAGCAATCGTGTAAAACAGAATTGCAACAATGACAAGAGTAAAGACTAATAGTATTATACAACTCTTGAAATCCTACGTTATAATGTTCAAGTGCAATCTAAACAAAAGCAACTAAATCGGTCAAACTTGGTTGGATGGTAAAGCGAAGGTATTTTTAACTTGCCAGAAAGATTGAAATTTCTCAGGAACATGTTTCGTTCCTCATGGGTAGTAGTCTATCCCATGCAAGTGGGTCATTCCAAAGCATTGAGTCAGGTGCAATTCATAGGCAACTTTAGCAAAGTAAATAAAACACTGAATTTCCAGCACAGAATTTCCCGATTGGGTATCAATAAAACGCTGAATTGCATTGCTTTCACATGTAACTGAGAAGAATTAAAATTCATAAGCAAAGAACCACAAAAAATGATTTTCCAATTAAAACCCTAAACCACAGTAAGGCTAGATTCTGATTTTCCAACAAGAGAGACAACAGTAAACCTCTCGACTGGCTTCTTAGCCGAACAGATCTCTCTAGAGTCTTTTGAGCTGGTTACATTGCATTGTAAGATTCCCAAATTGGGGACAAGGCACCCTTGGAGCACAATGATAAGAAGAATCATCTTGTCAAACAAAATACAAATACAATAAAGCCCGAGGCTGAACTTACATCCCATCAAACTCATTTTTTTGCAATCCCTAAATAAATAAACATCCACGGTAAGAAACCCTAATCAAAATCCCAATTGGGTACCAGTAAAGTCCAATACTCCCGTTTTTCCAGCACAGAATTTCCTGATTGGGTATCAATAAAACACTGAATTGCATTGCTTTCACATGTAACTGAGAAGACTTAAAATTCGTAAGCAGAGAACCACAAAAACTGATTTTCCAATTAAAACCCTAAACCACAGTAAGGCTGGATTCTGATTTTCCAACGAGAGAGAAAACAGTAAACCTCTCGACTGGCTTCTTAGCCGAACAGATCTCTCTAGAGTCTTTTGATATGGTTACATTGCATTGTAAGATTCCCAAATTGGGGACAAGGCACCCTTGGAGCACAATGATAAGAAGAATCATCTTGTCAAACAAAATACAAATACAATAAAGCCCGAGGCTGAACTTACAGCCCATCAAACTCATTTTTTTGCAATCCCTAAATAAATAAACATCCACAGTAAGAAACCCTATTCAAAATCCCAATTGGGTATCAGTAAAGTCCAATACTCCCGTTTTTCCAACACAGAATTTCCCCATTGGGTATCAATAAAACACTGAATTGCATTGCTTTCACATGTAACTAAGAAGACTTAAAATTCATAAGCAGAGAACCACAAAAACTGATTTTCCAATTAAAACCCTAAACCACAGTAAGGCTGGATTCTGATTTTCCAACGAGAGAGACAACAGTAAACCTCTCGATTTTCCAATTAAAACCCTAAACCCTAAAGACAATAAAACCCCAGTAAAACCCTAAACCACAGTAAAACAACAGTCAAACACTGTAAAACCACAGTCAAACACTGTAAAGCCACAGTAAAACAGTAAAAAAGCTCAACAGAGAACATCTCCTTAAGGTTAAATGTGTTTACAAACACATAGATATCACTGGTAGGACAGAGTCCTACCTTAAAACTCCTCTCATCTAATTCTTCTCCCTCCTGGCCTTCCTCCTTGCCTTGCCAGCCAACTGCATTGTCCTTGGCTTCTCCACTGACCTACAAAAAATCAAAAACACAATCATTCACAAAGCACCAACATTAAAAAAAAATGCAAAAACACTTAAAACTAACAAACTAACGCACCTGAAAGCACAATTCACAGCATCGAGAGCTGAAAAACGCACCTGAAAACAAAATTCGCAGCATACAGACCTGTAAAACACGCAGCGCCGAACCACAGAGCTGAGGTATGTCCACCATTGAGCCGAGGTATGATCACCACCACCACAGAGACGAGAAAAACCACCACAGAGCCGAGAAAAACCACCATAGAGCCGAGTTAAAACCACCACTGGGCCGAGCCAAGTAAAACAACTACAAAGCCGAATAAAACTACGATAGGGCGAAGGTAAAACAACCACAGGGCCGAGGTATGACAAAACAGAGCCAAGCATAAAGAGCAAAGAGCCGGCCCTAAACCACATAGCGCTGAGGTATAACCACCACAGCGCCGAGGTTAAACCACCACAGAGGCGAGGTTGAACGAACACACAACCTAGTGTGAACAGCCACAAAGTATAAACCACCCACAATTGGAATGTCACCGCAGCCGAACTAGGACCAGGGGAGCTCGAGCCAGGAGAGCAACGGTGCCATAACGACGGATGGAGCGCACGGACAGAGGTGGCGGAGGCATCGGGCATTGGAGAAACGACGGGCAACAAACGGAGCGGAGAACGCACAACAACCAGACCCAAAGTGGGAAATGAGGCTTCGTCGAGAAGCCTCCACAATATGGCGGGAGACGACCAGCTGGACAGGTAAGAGACCGAAGGGACCGGCTGCACGTGCCCGCCACGTGAACGCCATGCGAAAGGACAAGTGTCGTACATGACGTAGCCCTCCTTACGTGGCCCCGAGTCCAGTCAGCGCTGAGGTGTTCGGGCACTGACCTCTCTCCCCTATCTATTACAAAAGTAGCAATTGCAAAATAGTTTAACTTTGATTGTATTTATTTTCTAATTTATTTTTATTGTTTAAATCAATTTTTTTTTAATTTTATTAGTTGAAATTAATTGCTTTTTATTGTCGTTGCGCCGTCTTTTCTACATCATTAGGGTACGAAGTTCTTAAATTGAGTGCAGTTGATAGTCCTGTAACAAAGTCATAATATAAACTGATAGTCTTCCAACACGCCATTTCTACAAAGCTTATATAAAAAAAGTGTACGAAGTTCTTAAATAAGGCAACTGGCATTAATTGCGTATATAATTAAATCAATTTTTAACTTTTCCAATTGTTAGTCAAATATTCCTCTTAAAATTTCATAAAATTTTTATTTTCTCATTACAGTTTGGCTGAAAGCTTATATATTAAGTATTATTGGATGATTGATGTTTACTTTGTTAAATTATTTTTTTACTTTATTTTTTTAACAAAATAAATTTAAATTTATTATTTTATTTTTAACTATGCTAATTAAAAAAATATAACTTTAAATTTATATTTATTTATTTATTTTTCAAATTTTTTTTAAATTTTGTATATTTTATAATTATTTTTTAAACTACATAATTGTAGATTTATTATTTTATTTTTAACTATGTCAATTAAAAAAAATATAACTTTAAATTTATATTTAATTATTTGTTTTTCAATTTTTTTAAAATTTTATATATGTTGTAGTTAAGAATTTGTTTTTAATAGATTTTATATTTTATTTAATTAGTTTAGTAATGTTATTATAATTAAGATTAATATTTAAATTATTCAAAAGCAACTAAATAATTTGGATAAAAAGTCACTAGGAAAAAGTAATTTTAATTAATACTTCCATTCATGGCATAATGGTTAGGCAATGTTGCATGAATAATAAAAAATAGCATAATATAAGTAGAGAAGATATTTAAAAACAAAAAATTCTACTTGGACATGTAAAACATAGATTCTATTAGTAAGTATTAGTAAACACCTTAATAAATCACAGATATTATTATAAAATAAACCATTTAACATAAAATATAAATTATATTCTAATCATAGTTAAAATATTAGAATTTGAACATGAACTAATGTGACAGCCTCAATTAAAGATTAACTGACATTAACTAGTTTAAACAATTTGTTTATTTTTATTTTTATTTCTGACAAGAAAGACTTGATGATTATATGTTGAGGCAAAAATTATTATTTTACTTTATTTTTGAAATTATTAAAAGGAAACCAATGAATGAAAAGGGAATTTGCTAAGCTGTTGGTATTAGTTTCCCAGAATAGATGGTGGTTGGAAACGGTTGGAAAACAGTTACCCTCTCCTCATTGGATAAAGTTGGAATCCAGAGGAGGAGACGGGGTTCTGGAAAATTGGCAAGAAAGGGAAAGTGTTTTCTAGAGTTGGTAAGAGGCCAGTTGAAAACAACTTTGGATACCCTTGTGTGAGCCAGATTTTACTGTTGGTGACTGGATTGGGATATCCAGAGGTCACAGCAGGATTTTCCACCGTTACTTCCGTGGCACCATTCAGTTTTCTGGAGCTAGGGGGCAAGCGAAGGACGTGATAGCCTCCCTTGAAGGTTGGGTGGACAGTAGCTTGGACAAATCTACCCTTGCAGATAAGTACTAATGTGGAATCCTGAGTTTAATACGATTATGAATGAACAGATATGTATTGTTTTATTGTATCTCTTCTCAATGTTCTTTTCAATGTTGTTCTGGAAAACAAAATTGTAAAGTGTGCCATGTCTAAAGATACTGTGGAAAAATGAGTTTAAGTACAGTATTTAAAATTGGTATCTCTCCTGGAAATGTTCTAGAAAGCTTAAAATGTCTAGCTGGTAAATACTTTGGTCAAGGGTTCTTCAAGTTTAAACTCTGTTGAGACAAGGAGAGAGATCATTCAGTGGAATTTGTAAGGATGGTGCAATCATTTGTTTCCTTCTTATGTAGTTCTTTCCTATATAACTATTTCTATTATCTTGTATTAGATAAGCAGCAACAGAGAGAGAAATAGAAAACAAATTTAATACAATCGACAGCAGAGTTCAAACTTCTTTGCAGTGAAGTCAAGTGGAAACTGAGTAGAATATAAACATCAATGAGAAAGAAAACCTGTTATCAGGCCACAGTTGGTGAAACTACGATAAAGATGTGAAACATGTAAACAAGTACCAATAAACATATATACATCATAGTTTGGTGTCACAATCACGCCTGACAGGTTCGAATAGTGATATGAACCGAACCCTGTAATGCTCATACTGATGGAAGAAGGTACGAGCGCAATAATATTTACGCTAAAAACCTGTTAACTATGGGTAACTGTATTCATTCCGAGAGTAATGAAAGATGTAAAACAAAACGAATAAATAGAGATTTAGTAGAGTTAACGGAGAACCTCTGGAAAAGTAGAAATATCAGTACACGAGAAATATCATAATAACTGTGCATGCAAATAGGGCACAAAACGTAGGGTTTTCGCTCCCACTGAGGGGTGAGGAGTCAAATCTTAAATCTCGCATTACTGCGTATAGATAATAAACAAGAATTTGCGCTTAGATTTACAAACATTCAAATGTCAAGAAAAATAATGTCTGTAACCCCCGAGTCAAGGTATGGATATCAGCTAGCCGTAATAAGGAAGATATGCTTAAATCAAGTTAAAAACCAATGCTCTGTGAGCGTTGTCCAACCGACAGGAAAACCCTTGAGTAGAATGAAAAACCCTAGCGCAGAGAGAATAGAACTGATGACTAATTTCTTTAACTTAAATCAAATCCTAAATTCACAAAGCCGGTCGAAGGCCTGTAGCCTCGACGAGGGCTTCGACAAGGTTTCATTCTTTTCTGCCATCGGAAGGTGTGTACCTGTGAGAATGGCTCTGATAGTTAGCCAGGGTTAAGGAGCCGAATCTTGATAAACGCAGAAAGGTGAAGGAGCCAATTTACCTGCAAAAACCACGGAGAAGATAGTTAGAATCCAGATAACAGTGCTGAAGATAGTAAGCAGAAGTGATGGGTTAACCCTCGCAGGGATAATTTACCTGTGAGTCCGAGACCCGAAGCTGGATATTCCTGTAGGAAACAGAGAAGGTAAGGGTCATTAGATTTTCACCAAAATGGAGACGAGTAGTACTCTAACCACAAGTATGGTTGCCGGCAGGGGTTAGATAGTGTAGGATGGACGCGTGGAGAACTTACCAGCGTAATCCTGAAGTGGAAAGAACCCTCCTAGAGAGAAATCGACCCCAGAGCATGGGTAAGCTTCAAGTTCCCAGCACCCTGTTATCGCAGGCGTTCATAAGTAAAAGGAGAAAAAAAACACCCTTCAATATTAAAAACAAGAACAGCAACAAGATATCGTTCCGATATTCAATTGAAAGAAGACAAACTGAGAAAAAACTGTGAACCTCCTGACTGAGATGCGAAAGAGTATGGGTTACCTGTATTTAGAGGAAACCGGGCGGAGATCTCAAGCAGACATCTCAAAGGCACCATGGACGCCGATGAAACTCTTGGAAACCGCCAATCCATGATCTTCTACCTACTGGAAGTGAGCTTACCAGAAACCCGCGCTGTGTCCCCGGCAAGTGAGACTAGCAAGCTGGAAGTGTAGTCTTCCACGGAAAGGAAAGGAGGGAATTCAAGTCCGGGTTGATAGCTGTGCCAAGTAGACCTGGCAGTACAGCTAAACAATGAATTGCATTACAAAAAGAACAGCGGGAAGGGCGTAAGGTAAGCCAGGTGTCGGCCCCGTCCTAGCCTTGGTATGGGTGCAATTAAATACCAACTAAAACGCAATAACACCATATCCGATAACACCAGCTGAGTAACGCTCCAAGCCGAGGTTTGGACAGATGGTGCCAATACAACTCATAAAACTCCAAACATACTTATGGGTATTTAATAAGATCAGTAAGAATCATTAAATCATTGAATTAGCCATAGCGCAAAGATTATCAATCACCACGGAATAATATTTTCAATGACATTACAGTACCAGATTTTAATCATTAATCCCTGTACTTTATATTGTGAATGTATGTAGTGACAAAAGCCTTGCTGTAGGATTACATTTCGCTTGCAACGATTACCATGGTAATAGTAACATATAATTTTTTTTTTATGGTAATATTTATTTCTTCGGTTGTATGTGACAACTAATTATCAAATTTGACATTAATTATAGAGTAATTTATTAAATAGTATATGTTTTTATCTTTAAAAAAAAAGACACATTTAAATTTGAGAATGTCATACTTATCAAATTTAATAATACTGATTGTATATTTTAATTTAATATTATTATTTGATAAGAAATTATATATATCAATTCAGGATTAGTATTTAAAATACATACTTTAAAATATATTTTACATCATAAAAGTCATAACAATTAACTAAATTATAACCTTATTTAATGATAATAATAATCAACTTTATTTTAAATTATATTCATTAATATTAATTTACATATATACATAAGAGGCAAACATTTAAGGTAACCATTTACACATTTAAAAAAACATGTAAGAAAAAATAATAATAAAACCATAATCCTTTTAATTAATAATAATAAACAATTTTATTTTAAATTATAATCACTAATATTAATTTATATATATATATATATATAAGAGTTAAACATTTACACATTAAAAAAAAATGTAAAAAGAAAAAATTAATAAAGTAATAATAAGTTACAAGAGTTGCATAGTTGTTTAGTCACTTGGTAAAATTTAGAAAAGTATAATGCTTATTTAAATTTCATATAACTAAGTACACTTTGTTAAAAATTAACTATTCACTTATAAGTAAAACAAAATGAGAACCTTTCAAGCATGTGGGTTTGTTGATGTACATGTGAATAAGATTGTTGTACTTAGGAATTTTTGCTATATCATTATACTACTAAATTAAGATAGTTTTGATTTGAAGATTTACTAATTCTAATATGCTTGGAGATTTACTAATTCCAAAATTTGATAGTCAATGGTGTTTTCATGTAATATGTTTAACAACATCTTCATTGCAATAAATATTGTAAGACACTTAATAGATTTATTGTGACAATCAACCATGCTCACAATATTTTATTAAAATTAAATATATATATAAACATGCTCAAACTCAAAATTGCAGCATCTCTATAATTACATTAAGCGGCATGTAATAGCTACCCATAGACATTTAAAAGATCACATTGCAACATTACTATATTTAAATTAAGCGGCAGGTAGTAGCTACTTTGTAGCCTTGTTTCTTCTGCATATTGTTGTTCTGCACATCATATTGTTATTCTTGTGCAACATTAATACTCCATTTTTCTCACTTCTGGCTCATCTTGTATCAACATTCCTTTAAACATCTAAACGCGGTTTCACAAATTCAGTTTACAGAAGTTGGTAAATACGAGTTTAATTTAATGAAAACTAATAATAATAATAATAATTTAATTTTAAAATTATAAATAAATTATATATTAAATTGGTTTTTTTGAGTTTTTAATTTATAACATAATTAATATCATATAGTAAAGAATATAAGTGTTACACAATAAATAATTTGATTTTGAGATTAAAATTAAGTTAAATATTAAATTGAGTTATAGAACATTTTTATTTATAAGACAATATAATATAGAAAAGAATATTAAAAAAAAATGTTATATTAATAATTATAATTTTAAAATTTAATAGAAGAAAATAATATATTAATAATTTTAATTTTAATAAATTTTAAAGAAAAAAATACCTAACGACTAATATTCAAATATATTTAAATTTTACCAAAATATTCTAAACATTTTCATACCTTAATTTTGACGTCATATTATCAAATAAGACTCCAGTTATATTGACTCAAATATGTATGGATTTTACCAAAGTAATATAGACATTTTTACATATGGAAATTTTGACGAATATAGAGGAGATTTACATAGTTCAGCAAAACTTTAACCATGCATATGTACGAGAACACTCTGGTGTAGAAGGTCAAGATTTAGTAAATATGTAGTTTGGTAAAATTTTGAATGTTGGTTCAATAATTGTTATTTTCTTTAATATTTGTGAAAAAATAATGAATTTTTTTTAATTATTTAAAAAGTAATATAGTAATTTTGTTAGTTTATTTATTTCTTTTTTTAAGTTTTATTGATGATAATGATGGTGATGGTTAACGTCCACTGAGACCAAATTTTGGTTTATCAAACTTATAGAAATGAATTATTTAGTTTGTTTTAAAATTATACTTTTATGGTCAAAGAGTTTAGAGAGAAGCTTCCCTAGCTCACTATAATTTTGACATGTTAAGGTATTGCAACACAGATTATGAAACTAAGATCTAATGTAGGCGTACAGGGCACTCTAAAAGGAAGTGATTTTCATCCTCAATGTTCATATTCTCACAAAGATGGCAGATCCTTTCCACCCATGGTGTTTTAGAATTGCCCAACCACCTGTTTCACTATGGAGCTCATGAGAGTTTGTTCTTATCTTGACTATATTAATTTTTTTCTTTGAGCCCCTGGTATCTTTATACCAACCTGGTTTGAGCCTTAGGTGGTTTTCGCTGGAATTTAAGGCTAGCTTAGTAAGTCTATGGTATCCCATGTTAATGATTTTGTGCTTGTACAACAGGAGCCTAGTCATAGCTAGGCTCTCGATAGAGGAAAGACTCACTTCTATAAGGAGGATAGGGTGTATTGCTTTTAATTTTGAGGTTCTTTCTCCAGGATTCTCTAGAGAACCTCATTTTGAATTCAATTTTTTGAGATTTTTTTTTTTTTATTGAGAGGTCACAACTTTAATTTATTTGGATATTTTGTTGCTTGTATCATTATTTTATGAAATTTATGAATGATTAAAAAAAAAATCAAATTTATTCTATTTTAAATTTTTTATCAATAATGTATTTGTAATGAAATTATTTTGTGGAATTTTTGATTTTTTTTAAAAGAAAATCAATTTTTTTCTAATTTAAAATTTATGAATTTTTTAAAACAAAATCAAATTTATTTTATTTTAAATTTTTTTATCAATAATACTTTCACAACTTAGTTCAGCTTTAATTTTTTCTAGATTCTTTGCTTGGTACAATTATTTTGTGGAATTTATAAAAAAAAAATTGAAAGAAAATCAAATTTTTTTATTTTAAATTTTTTTATCAATAATACATTTGTAATGAAATTATTTCGTGGAATTTATGGAATTTTTGAAAGAAAATCAAATTTATTATATTTTAAAATTTATATCCTAGTATAATTATTTAGTGGAATTTATGAATTTTTTGAAAGAAATCAAATTTATTTTATTTTGAATTTTTTTATTAATAATGCATTTCTAATTGCTAATGTCTTTTACCGTGACTTTTCAATAACAAAGGTGGGTGCCAATTGAGCTAACTCTCAAGGTTTAATGACTTCAGATTTATGAAGCATTAAAAAGATCAAATCTTTCAAGGTGTAAATTTCTTTTTTGAATACAAAAAACTTGAGAAAATGTTTGCACCTCTAGAAATGTGATCCCTTTAGACTTTTTCATAAATTCCGAATTAAGATATATCTTGATTTATTTATTAATTTTCCAAAAAAAAATTATAATTTTATTCAACACGAAAACCAAAAAACAAAATTAATCATATCAATCAATTGAACAACTCGTCATTCCATAAACCAGTTAATTACGCCGAAAGGCGTTCCCTTTGTTGGGTTTAGCTGAATGAGACTGTTCTTGCAACCAATGGGAGGGCTTTCTCATCGTCCTTCCAGCGAGTGAAAATCTGCCATTTGGCACCTCCTCCTCACACCAGCTCACAGTTCCAAAATTTGAGGCGGTTGCTCCACCCTCCTGCGCT